>OY855906.1:6065000-6390000 GCA_963693305.1 Meandrina meandrites
CGGACCTTACACTAAAACAAAACATGCCTATTGTGCAAAGACATAGGAGTCTCAAACAGACACGTTAAGGACAAACCTTCTTCCTTTCTCCTGGATCGGTGGGCATTTGGGCTACGCGTACAACACGCGGGAGCTCCGCGTACCTAGCAAGTGTAAAATAAAAAATTGTATCAGCCGCCCCGGGGGTGAATGAAATGCATGTTGCTTGACTTAAAGCTATTCAGAATTTTCACGTTTGCGCCTATGGTGTTCTGTGAAGAAATTTGTTACATCTTGTCTTATACAAGAGCAAACGAAAACTTGTGAAGAGAAACTTACTTGTGTGTAATGAGATCTGCAAAAATAGACCGTTCACAGCCTCTATTTATCAACGAAAAAGACCGTCTCCAGCCTTGTGCTGGTATCCAGTCCTTTCGCGATTCTTTTTTCCGCGTACGAGAAAATAGAGGACTGTGAACAGTCTACAACAAAAATGTTACAATTACACCATTACTACTACCGATCCCATGGCGAGAGCACATTTACATCAATTGCTTCTAAAGATGAAACGTTCCAGTTTAGTTTTCTTACCACGTGAATACGTCCAAGCCAATGAGAGAGAAGGCACGATTGAGCGGCGGCAAGATCTGTTTGGTAATGTAATAAGACGCGTTCAATCGAAGGCCGGGATCTTGGAGCACTTCATGGGGTCTGGGGACAAAGAAGGCAACATCACTGTCATGAGCATTAACTTGTTAAGCAACTACAATCTTGGACAAAACTGTTGAAACACTTAGCAAATTTCCACTAATTTAGGCACGACAGTTCAGTTTTTCAAAAAAGAAAATGCGTGAAAATCGTATGTTTCAACTTGTTTTGTCCAAGATTATAGTCTGACGAAAACCACAGGCTCATTCAATTTCGCAAGACTAGACACCCCTGATTGTCGGAAATGGAGAGAAGAATAGAACTATTTTGGAAATTGCCATCAACCGGAGCTAAAAAGGGGATTATTTTTGTTCAGCTTTTCTTTATTTCTTTATTTTTTAGCTAAAAAGGGGATGCTTCCCACTAAGCCAAAACGAGCGGAAATTTTGGATGAAAATCAGTTGGAACAGTACGGTCCGATCGACAATTGCCGGAAAAAGTCTCACCTCGAGACTGGTTTGACAAAAATTTGTTATTCCATCTTTCAAAAAAGTTGATTCCTTGCAACTCTATTCAGTAGAACTGTACAGATGTGGGGGAAAGGAGGGGGGGGGGGGGGGGGGAAGGAACGGGTTGGTGGGATTGCAATGAGGTAGTTATTTAGGTTAGCCAGGTTGAATCGAAAATGTCGTTCCATATTGGAACAGTTTGTTAAACCAGTTGATTTTTGGAAATTGCCCAAAATAATAACAAGATGATATGAATTAAGGTGACTCGATCGAAATAAATGACGCGCTGTATGCCTGTCTAAAACCTCTAATAACTTCACCATTTCTGATTTGATTTCCCTGAAACTTTCGCATTTTATACCAAATTTATCCTGGAATAATATGTATGTCAGTATGTTGATCTAATATTCGTTAGTTTTGCGCGATGTTACATTTATTGAACACTACTTTTTGGATAAAATTGCTATTTACAGATAACTGAGCGCAAAGATTTCGTTTAAACTTCGGCAGTTAGCTCGTAATACCATCTTGTCATGACTGTTCAAGTTTCCGCAAAATCGTCGGAACAGAAACCCCGGTACAATTAGGACATCAAAATATTAACTCCGGGCGAACTTCGAAGTTTGGAACGCTCCTGGACCAGCGCTTCCAAATTTCACCTAAAAGCACAACAACCGAAGAAAAAGAAGGTTCAATGTATCAGTTTTATTAGCTCCAAATCACATTCGGCTATTTGCAACGATGACAAAGTTTGAGCATATGTTATCAACTCACCTTTTGCGTTAAAATGTAGCGAAGTAGCCAAATTTACGTTTTCCTGAATTATATGAAAACTAACCGGACGAATCGAATAAAACTACTGGAACATAAAAATGAGTATCTTACACACACTTTGCGCTATTTTACGTTTCTGGGGCTGCCTTGATTTGGATGAAATATGTTTTTAAAGTGGAGCACTGCTTCAACTCTGTTGTGAACACGGCCTTGTTGTTATTTGAATTCTACAGCTGACGCTATGTAAATTTTTTGGATTTGATGAGAATTTGAGGAATTTGCACATGGACTAGGGGGATGCATTGACAGTGTTCCGTCGCTACATGCTTCGATTTTCCATCCAAACGAAGTCAAGGAAAACAACCCTTACACAGACTTTAAAACAAGAAATGGGAAAAATCAATAAATCAATGCATATTTTGACAAAATAGCTATGCTATTAACGATGCTGACGTCGCTGATTACCCTTGCATGACCTCAGAAATCTGAGCATATAATCTAATTTGCATAATACAAAAATGACAATATCTCTGAAACGAAAAAAGATATTTCGAAAAGAAAAACGCCATTCTTCTGTATTTTGAAAGGCCTTTCAAATAAGCAGAAAATATTTTTCATGTCATATACACTTTAATGGTTTACTAACCGTCTCACAAGCTGAATTAAAGGCAACCCGGGACTACCATACACCACCACATACGGGACTCTTTCCCCCACTCTGGGCTCTGATCTGCGGTCCTCTCTGAGCATGCGTCTTCAAAAATAAACAATACAATCCTTTAGACAATTGACAAAACCCCGAACAAGGCATTCAGGTTTTAGACATATAAACGAGGCATTTGGGTAAACGACATGTAAACGAGGCATACTGTAACGTTTACACTCTCCACAGTCTCCCTACCTTGTCAGCTCCAGAGCTGGTACGCATGCGCCTGGTTTGTAGTTCTTCATTCCGCGGTATTCTTTTGCAAACGTGAAGTCCTGGAGACTGGCGCGTCCCTCCATCAATTTTGTACATTGCCGCTGCACGAACTTCTTGATCAAAGACAGGTCACGTGTTTCGAACAAGATTCGCAGCGACTTTTCAAGTATCTGAAAAGAGCGAGTAGACAAACACGATTTTCAGCTCTGAATTTAGTCATGGTGCAATTACACGACTATACGCGAGCACTCTTAAGGTTGTTACGTCAGCATGATGCAAAAGGGGGATACGTCCCATTGTTTGGTAATCAGGGGCAGAGTCAAATCGGAGGCGGCCTGGGTTGGGTATTATTCCAACGACAAACAATGAAGCAAACAAAGATAGAGCGGAATATTTTGACTTGTACGAACCTTTGCTACGGCAGGACAGCCGTCTCTTCGTACAGTCTCGATTCCTTTAGCATCAAATACGGGCTCCTTCTGATCCAGAGTCTCGTACATGTAACCAACATAACGCTTCTTCGTTTGCAGCACACATGGCAGATATACCTGAAATACAAAGTAAACTCAATGATTACGCTTTAAAATAAAGCGTAAATCAGCGCAAATAGCTAAACTGCGATTCGTCAACCACGCACGCACTTTTTAGATATTTCTCGCCAAGAGAAATATCCAGAGCCAAGTTAAAGATTAAAGCGAGATTGGGCAGAAATATAAAATGGGCGCCTAAGGATTTTACTGTAACCTTCCAAATCGTAAACTGATCAAAATATGAAGGAAACGCATACAAAGTTGTTTTGTTCCCAGGCATCCCCCCTTGGTTGGAGCGCGTGGAGTCGAGTCGTGGGCATTTCTCCGCCTAACCATCAAACCCCGCGCTCCCTGTTTCCCGCCCTTTACCGATGAAATGCAACGGCGTCTGGGGACGAGGCCACATACAACGAGTAGCAAGCGCGACAAACGAGGTGTTACACAACACAACACTGAAATCTGATTGGTTAAAAAACAAATGCTTCGCTGTGATTGGCTATAGCATGTTTTAGCAGTTTTGAAACGTCAATTAAAAAAATCGGGCTATTACCTTTGACAGTGATTTGAACACCACTCTGTATCTAGTGGAAACTAAATTTTATTTTACTATTTATCTTTCTAAGGTTATAAATTCCAGTTAGCCACACCTTTTCAAACTTTAGCTTGACAGGTTTCGGATTCATTGCTGTAACAGTATCCACAATGTCTTTGCCAATATTGAACGCCTGCTCTTTGGTCGCACCCTTGAGCAACACAAACAAACTGAAAGAGAGCATTGATACCACGTCAATATATTCTCCATATATTTAATCTCCCCAAGTGATAAAATCCAGAGACTGCCGCCAAAAATCTTGAAGCAAATATACGCCCACACGCGAACGCACTTTGTTGTTGACAATTGTCTTGTTTCTACGTTTTATAGACTTTTCTGCTTTGTTTCTACGCAAACGAAAGAAACTGTAAAACGGTAGAGAATAAGAGCGGTTAACATGTTCACGCGTAAAAGGCCATATAGCGTGATACACCATACACTAGAATGTTCTAGTTATCTTAAACTTCAAGCAATGTTTTAATCGCCACGTGAAACAAAAGACGTTTTTTAAGAAATAAAGCAAGAAATCTAATACACCCCAGCTTAAAATGTTGTTCCCGGCCTGTAAAGAACACGCAAACTTTATATTAACATAGCTGACAAGTGCACATGCACAATGCGTGATGTGCTTGACTTGGCCTAAACTGTTTTTAGAATACTTTCGCGCCATTTATTATGTTAGCCAGTAAATTTGCCGGTTTGTTCAGCGAATCTAAAAACTTTTATGCGGGAAAAGGGATTTTGGAGAAAAACAGATTTGAGCGCAGATAAATAACAACTGAGATAACATGTTAAGAGTACTAAAAGCTTACTTTTCCAAGATTTCACCATATTGTTTAGCCACTCAGGGAATTATTTTTACTCTTCTATTTTGGAAAGCATGAAGTACTCTTGAAGTACAATTTTAACTTCGCCACAAGCATGTTGCGTGCAGAACTCATAAGCAGGCAAGGCCATTATCTTTCTAAGAATAATCTATCACTCGTAAAATCGATCAATATTCCTAAAGCAATGCGATTATTTTAATAAATCCATGATCATATCACTCCATGTATAGCCGACTATCGAATATCGATCGTAAGATTAATGTGGAGAAAGCCCATTTGGACACGATATAAAAACCCCACTGTAGGATCCCAAGCGCGAAGACTTTTATCGTTATTTCCACAGTAGCGTTAATAGTAATTTTATTGTGATTTTTTGTTAACCAATTCATTATTTATTTCAATTATCGCTGAGAAACCTTTTTGGGAAGTGCCAATACTTTGAAGTATTGTAGCTGTCTGATGTCAGTAATTATCATCAAACTGAAGGAGTTCTCTGACCCTAAACTGAAACACTTCGTAGTCCAGTCGTTTACTTTGATAAAAATGTAAATAGCAAGGAGTGATTTGGGTTATAATATGTACAAACTTGACAATGCGAGGCTTAGGTTTGTAGCCCATAATTCGAGGCCGAGCGGTGTGGGAAGGGTGGAATTTGCCGTGCTTATCACTCAACTTCAGGGGTATTAGAAAGAGGAACAACTACTGGCTGAAGTGAATCTAAACCGGACTAGAGTTCAAAGTTCCTCTGCGCGATTACAACATGTCCGACAAAACGCAACGAACTAAACCACGAGTAATTTTACACAAGATCACGTGACTCAAAACGTCAATGTTATTAGAGGGGGTTCCTTGAATTCCGCACAGAATTTACCTGTCTGTATCACCGTACACGACACGCGCGCCCCAGCGCGGGGTGTTGTTGACAAGATCGATGGCTCGTTCCAGGGTCTCGCGTGCTTTTCGCACGATGCTGTCACCGATCTAAATGGTGAGATAAAACGTGATTTTAACATGACAGTATTATCAAAGTGCACTGCGGTAATATATATGTAGGCCAGTTCGGTAGTTCCTTTCGAATATATAAACCCATTGACAGTTCCTTTCCTTCCTCAACCAAATCCAGCCCACTCCCCCTCTCCGTGCTTGCTTCCTCCTTTTCCTTCTCTCTCTCCCTCCCTCCCTCCCAACCCACCCTGACTCCCTCTCTCCCTTATCACCCTCCCCCCTCCCTCCCATCCAACCTCGATTGCTCACTACCACCCACCCTTACTTCTTCTTTCCTTACTTAATCCTTGCTTCCCTTACTTCCTTGTTCCCTCCTTCCTTCCTTCCCGCCCGCCCTCCCTCTCTCCCATCCTCCCTCCCTCCCTCTCTTTTGTTTAATCTCGGCTAAGATTTCTATTTTTACGTGTCTCACCTCCACACAGGGCATTCTGCCGGAGAAATGTGCTGACGTGTACCCATATGTCACATTTGCGATCAGCTTCAAGCCCAGTTGACGAGCATCCAACATTCTCCCGAGAGCCTGGGAAAGAAAGAAGATTACGAATTGCTACAATACTAAGACTTTTCGGGCAACAATAATTACATATCAAACAAATATAATGAAAATTTTTCTAACGTTTTCGATACTCTTACTTCCCGGAAACAATCACTTCTTATAATTGAGGAAATAAACAGCTATAAAGTTATCAGTCGCATGGTAAGTTTGACGCGACTATTGAACATGCTGTAAGGACAAAAACACCGTGTAGAATTGCAGAATACAGGCAACTCCTTCCATTTTAATGACTTGTAGCTTAAAAGCTCCTACACCAGAGAACGATTTTCTCAAGCAAACTCGATTTACACATCTTTGAAAATAATAAATCAATAAAACAGATAGAAGAGTCTCACTTTATCCGTTTTCCACCTCTTCATCGATGCCTTGACCATGATTCGCGTCTGAAGGATCTCGTCCAACATACTAGTAAAAGAAAAATATATATACCGTAAAGTCTTTGCCAGCATTAATAAGTTTTCAAACAGATTAATTAATCCGCAAAAAATAACGATGGAAAAATTTTACCTGGGAAGAATGCCTCTTCTTACGTTGGATTTCACAAAAGCGACGCCGTTTGGAGAGACATGGATGTCACCTTCGAGTTTCTTAAAGTCGGCAAAAAATTGAAAACAAGTTTTAAATGAAAAAAAAAAAGGTTATAAAAGCGTTAGCGGTTAGCTGACTTGGCAACCGACTAAACCATCATTTTACCGTCACTCCCTTAGCCCATTGGCCCACTTAAACATCGCAACAAGCGCTTCGTTGCTTCAAAAATCTGCCCCAATAACGGAAAATAAGACGGATTGGATTTCAACAGAACGAGGACAGTAAGGTACAGAATGAGATAAATTCACCTTGAGAAGACTTGGCGGAACACAAAGAGAAGTTGCACCGAACTTGAATTCACCATACCTGTAAAGTTATTAAAAAATCGCGTTTATATTGCAAATATTTAAATGTGAAAGAAGCGCAGTTGAAGAAACTATGCCACGTTACTTTCTCTTCACTTATGACTTACTCCGACAGACAGCTGACTCGCCCCAGGCAGGTGGAGAAACAGTAGTTGTATGCAATGATCATGGAGGGATACAGTGACTGGAAATCTAGGACCAGGACTGGATCGCTGTAGAAACGGGACTCCGGCTCCATCACGAGAGGTATAACTTCTGGAGCTCGCATTCTGGAAAGAAAATATAGAATATGACAATACTTTTGACTAGTCAAAAAATTGCCGTGGTGCCTACTGTCACCAAAGTATCTGAAAAAAAAAACTAGTGTGGGAGACGTAATGGCCTAATGGTAGGCGTCCTGCTTACAGGTTAATTACTAGCAGCTAAATACAGGAATTGCACCGACCGCCGAATGCATTGGGAACAAGTATGATTAGCTGTTAATAGCACTCCGGTTAGCCTACTATTCACTCCGGTTAGCCCGTTTATGGTTAGCTCTTTATATTTGTAAAGGTAACACGATATATTCTTAAAATTATCGGAATTATCGGTTCCTGGGAGCCAGCTCCCTGGTGGCGTAGTGGTCATGAGACACGCGCAAGAGTCGGAGGACCCGGTTCGACTCTACCTCGGAGCACTCCTATTCCAACTCCTCGGGTTTTGTAAGTAACCAACTGGCGAGCCTCCTCGCATAGAGTGGCATGCCTGCAAACTAACTTGAAGTTAAGTGCATGCTCATTATAAACATTCAGTAACGGCTAATTTTAACTCGCACGTGCGCACATGTCCAGGAAAACTTACAGTCCCCGTTGTTCCACACTGGGAGAGACTGCGATGTAGTTCATCGGCTTTGCGATCCTCAACATCATTGACTCAACACGATACTGAAAAGAAACAGAACAGCACAAGCTATACACAGGCACAAGCAATCTCAGCACATGCACAGGACTGATAGCTTTGTGGAAGTTAATCTTTCCCGTGGGTTTCATAGTTTCTCCGCGCGTGGTGCAGTTTCTCGCGCGTGGAGTATTTTCCCGCGAGCGCCTACCACACTTTTACGCGACCTATTAGAGAAGCAGTTTACTTCATCGGTAATACAAATGACGTGCGGTGTACAGCGATACTGCACGCTACAGTGTCTAATAAGAGATTTATTATCCAACTTTTCTTTACCAAAATGCTGACTTCCCAGTTTTAAATCTTTCGCGCGGTGCGGAGGAATAAGAGGACTACACAATACCTGGTAAACCGGCCTTGTGGAGTGCAAATGCCGTGAGATATTTGTACTCGTTTCGCGCGATATTTCTACTCCCGCAAGCGGAATTGGATACTAAATATCAATTAAAGGAACTGACCTAGAGCATAAAAATTTGTAATTACACCCCGCTTTAAGCTTCCATAGGGTCCGAACATAGTCAAACAAACAGTAAAGCTTTTTCTCACACAATGATAACAAGATGTATAGAACTCCAGTTCAAATTCTGGCATTCTGAACTCGAGAAATACCTGTGATCCTCGAGATATCACCGAGAAGAACAAGATCCCAAAAAGTCTTGCCAGCTCACTGGTCCGACCAATGAAATCCACGGATTCGAGAATCCTGACGCTACCACGGCAACGTCTGACGTAATGATCGACGGTTCTCCAGCGGTTGAGGGAAGTTCGGTGATCCCACCAATCCGAAAGTGTGCGAAACGTGTACAGTGGGATACGTTCGTGAAGAACGTGGAATGCTACGTTCTCAAACGAGTAGCTATTCAACGTTACCTGTGAAATAGAAGGCATGTTCATGAGATTTTGTAACTAGCAGATAAACAGGTCGTTTTAAAGGTAAAGTGTGCTGGAATCTTAGGGATCGGATGACACATCAGTCTCTGATTTCTAGAGCATGAAACGGCTGGTCCATCACAGGTTACTTCCCAGCATTCTGTCAGGATGTCCAAACAATTCTCCAGAACCCATTTATACACCTGGGGGGGGGGAGGTCGGGGGGAGGGCACCGTGAGAGTTAAGTGTCTTGCCCAAGAACACAACACAGACACAGTGACCCTGGCCAGAGTTCGAATTCAGATCTTTCGATCCGAATTTCTCTGCAATAACAAATTGTTCACCATGACTTCCTTAACATGAAGCTGCCTTTCTGATAAATTTAAATTTAAATCTTACCGTAACCACGGCTTAGTAAATTTCCGAAAACTGAAAACTGACCAGAAAACGTATTTTCCCTTGTTGGGAAACTCTCCCGTTTTTAATTTTTTTTTTCACTTTCAGATCGTACCTCATGTCTCATGAGCCTCCAGACATTCAAAATAATCCGTCCAGCGATCTTGATCTCAGAAGTATGCGCAGCGCCCCAGCGGTCTTTCTCAGCGTCCATGTTACTGGCAGAGGACGAACCTTTGACGCGAGACAACCAAGTACAGAAGTCAATCTCGAAGGTCAACGCCCTCTCCAGGAGAAAACCCCACGAGAACATCTGTACCTCATAACCTATCAAAATATCGGGGTCCCATTTGCGAATAATTTTGATCAAAGCAAAAAAGAGGTCCTTCTCCTCAGCTACATATTGGACTTCGTGATCCGTGACACCTGACCGAGATAACAAAGGCCTAAGATGACCTCCACTAGGGTTCTGTGCTGTTCTTGTTGCAGATACGTTGCTGGTGGAGGTCGATGCCATCGGGTCTGCGGAGGTTGACAATAGTGCTGAATTTTCGGTGTTGGAAATACTTGTTTCCTTGCTCTCTATAAGAGGAAGGTGGTTCAGATTTTAAAAAGCAATGATGTTCATTAATATATCCTTAGGTAGTATTCCAAACTTTTTCTGATCACGTTTGAAATTCTTGGAAAACATTCGAAACTTTTCAGGTGATTTCGACAATGACTAATAAAACTCGAAAATCTTCGTTGCAATTTTCACGGGATTGAAATTTTCTGCGTTCGTGTTGCATTTATTAACTCCTTTTTGTAGGAAAAACACAATTGTTGGTGTTTACTGTTAATTATTCAAAACAGAAAAACAAAACTACCTTACCACTTCTAGAGCTGCAAATGTTAAAAGATTCTGAATCCACGCAGACAATTCCTGTGACTTTGTTTTTGCCAGAAGGCAGGGGGGTGTCGGTTTGAATGTAATAAAATATCGCACAGATGGGGTCAAACTCTGGGTCTGGCTTCACGTCACGCCTTGTCCTTACATGAAGCTCTAAACTGAACAGGGTCAAATGCTGCACCTGCAAAACAAATGAGAAAAAAATCATATGTCCTCACGCTGAATTTCCGAAGAAATCGTTACGGCACCAACTATATTTGTCAAAGCTGACAACATGACACAACAGGAAGAGAATGAGCACATTCCACCACCCCCTCCCCCAACTATAAAACAACCCAACGTCATTGCAGCCGTTACCTCGTGAAGAGCCTTTGCACCTTGCAGGTTCATCTGCGTGACCTTGAACCCATAGGTGTTGTTAGGAGAAGGACCCTCGATCTGTGAGCTCCACCGCATTTGGCGCCTTGTTTGAGAGCCAGGAGTGACGAACTACAAGCAAGAAAGACAGAGACGTGAAGTCGTAACATAAATTCCTATTTCTCTTACTTTGAATGGCGCGAAAAATAGAAAAGGAAATACCTTGAACTGACTGGCCAGCAGTTGCTGTCGTAGTGAAGGAGTCTGGTCCGAGGAGGCTTGGTGCCCATGATTGTTCTTCTTTGACGTCTCGGCATTATTCTCCAGTCTCTTCGCCTTGACAACATCTGAGATGGGAGTACAACGGGGAGACTGGACTCCATAAACTAGTTTTGTAGCAACTGGAGTGCTGTGGTATGGAGCAGCAGACACAGGACTTTGAGACTCCAATATAGGCGACAGCGGTTGCTTCGTGACTGAAGGGCATTGTGGAGGTGTTCCATCTGGGGGATGCAGTACGGATGGCGTGACTGTCACGGAGCTTGGCTCTGAAGTAACAACGTCTTTAGGTTCAGAAAAGTGTTCGTTATTTTGAGCTGAAAGCGTCAAAGCTTTATCAATTGTCATTGGTTGGGTACCTGTTATTGCGTTCTCAGTGTGAGTACTTTTAACAGACTGGCATTGTGCATTCTCTGTTGGTGTTCCTGAAGCGAATGTAAACATTTTCCCCTCGTTTGGCGAGAACAGGCTGCGAGGACTAGTCATTTCCACAGGACTAGAGGAGTCCGACAATCCCATAACATCCACCTTCTGTTCACTTTCAGCTTCATCAAGCGCCTTTTGTCCATTGTCAACAGCCAATTCAGATTCAGCGTCCGCAGTTGAAGCTCTAAATTGAGCGACGACTTCCTGTGAAGGTATATCCGTAGTGGAATCTTTCGGTATGGCTTGCTCCAAATCAATTTTAGACGTTTTAGAAACACCTGAATCCATTTTTCTCAGTTCTGACAATTGGTTCTTTTCTGGGTTTTCCAGGTTTCCATCATTTGACGTTTCCTGTCTCAGTTCGGATTTTTTTGGAACAGGATTTGTTCCCTCCTTTTTAAGTCCCCTCTCGGCGAGCTTATCTCGTGCCCAGGCCTTGACAGCTTCGGGAGCTGGTGGGCCTCGACATGGTGTTACCACAACTTCACCATCTCCCATAAGAGCAATCTTCAGCTGCAAGTTTTTGTCAATGTCCGTCGAATCCTCGACGGTTTGGAAAATATCTCGAACGCTACACTCACGAGCAGAGGATAGCACAAACCTCCAGTGCTTTAAGCCTTGTAAAGAGCTCGAGGATTCAAACTCACGAAGATTCGACACCTTTGAGAGAAACAGACACCACATTAACTAAATACAAAATTTAAGGTTGACTAGCTCCTTAGAACACAGATTTGTCGAGATTTCAATTGAAAAACCATAGAGTTGGAACCAATAGGTTAGATTTTATAAAAAATTTAAAACAGAACCATTTTGCTGCAGTAGTTGACTGAAAGAGACCAGATCTTTAAAAGGGAAATTTAACCTATGAATGAGATTTTTTATCATGAATGTTGTAAATAATAGCAAATGTCAGTAAACCAACCTGCTTTGATTCAATTCGTAAAACTCTTCCGCCTACTTCCCTGCAAAATAGAAATTGTTAAGCTGATCACATATTTTTTAAACTCCTTCGCTGAACAAGATCGCTTAACATGAAGTGCTACAACAACAGGCTTTTTACACCTCCCAAAGCGAATCAATAAATGACAGCCTCGAAGCGAAACAAAAGTTCCTTTATGATAACTTCATAGACTCTAAATTAATGTGAAAAGCAATCTCTTGGAGACATTTCACGTCACAACAAAACTTTTACAACATTCCAAAGCAAACTGAGACAACTTGGAATAGTGAACATCGCGTGTTCAAGTTTGTTCCTAGTCACCCTCACATCCTCATTTCCAAAAAGACAGCTTTCCACAGTCAAACCATAATTGTTGGGTTTCCTATGACCGAGGTATATTTTTGAGCCAATAAAATCAAGATGAAATACATAACAGTGTTCGCAACAAACAAGTGACTAACCTGGGGCACGCTGGGATGTCATCCGGGTTGCTGCAAAATGGCTCTTGGTATCTGCATTGTGGTAGCCCATAATCCTTCAGTGATTTTACCAGCTCTTCAGACGTTGGCGGCCGTTTCAAAGGTTCAATGGCAATGAGATTCTTACGTCCAAGGCGATCAGTCTCATTGAGCTCAAGAGAGGAACGATTTGGAACGTTTTGCCCACCTTGCGTGCTACATATTTGCCTTTTGTTTTGATCATCTGGTTGTTTTGGCGATGCAGAAGCAATGGACTCACGCAGGCTTTCTGCAAGGATTTCTTGAGCTTCGTTCTCTTTCTCCACAGAAATTTCCATTTCACTGATGTGTAGATCGCTGTGTACCGATGGTTGGCCGTCTGTCGAGTTATCTTCTGCTGTACTTAACTTCAGGACAAACTCCCTTTCGTCAGAACTTGTGGAACTTTGTTGTCCAGTTTCAGCCACATCAGTCCCGCCCGCGTACAGTAGATGAGTTCTCGCTGAATCATGGCCCGTCAAGGCAGCAACTGGTTTATTTGATACAACTTTTTCTCCTTGTGATTTGTCGTCGAGAATTGCGAACTTTGAATCGGATTCAAAATCCGCTTTTCCCTTTATGATACTTTCATCCATCGCGGGGTACTCATTTTCCACGTTCACATTGCTATTGTTGATGTGGCTTTTGCATGAATCAAAAGATTCCTTGTTGTTTTCCATTTCCTTATCATCGACTATTTGATCAAAGCAGCCAGTGTTATTTTCAATTTCAATTGATTTAGATTCAAGTTGTCTACTTACATTAGCGTCATTGTGCTCTATGCTCTCAAACTGAGTTTGCGTCTCTCCAAGTTGAGGACGCATTTCCACGACTGACGATTTCCCTCGCAAGCGGATATCTGCAGGACTAAAATATGAGCCTTGGTTAACACGGCTAAGAGAAGATACCAGCATTCTTTCTTTTTCCACAAGATCTGAAACCTCGACTTCTTCTTCTTCGACGATGCTGCTATTAACAGAAAATAAGTCTTGCTCTTGCTCGACGTTGTGTTGGTTTCCCAGATCAGAAGTATCGTGTTTAGCGTCCAGTGGCGAGGAAGGACATGGTGGTGAATAGCTTTCGTTGACACAAGGGAGGGGTGACGGAAATGACATGTTGAAAAGTGCATTAGCCAATAGCTCGGTGTCTTTTTCTTTTGGAAAATAAATTTCATGAGATAAAAGTTGCAAATCAGCCATGTTATCAGGTATTTTATGTTCGCTTTTATTTGGCCCAGAAGTGTTTGGCTTATCGTCAGATTCTTTATACGTCTTTGTTGACCTAGGAAAGACAGGTGACTCAGCAATGGCTGCCGAAGGACCAACGCGGTTAGTAGACTCATCGTTCAAATCAGAATCGCCAGGGCTAGAAGGTATACAGATTATGTCGTCTGACAGAGCTGTGTCGAAAGGAAAATCATTTTCACTGTCGGAGCGTAAGAAGGTATCGTTGCTTTCGATGCTAAGTCCAAGTTGTTGAGTGTTACTGATGCTTTCTCTCACTTCGCAAACAGATTTGTGTTTTTCAGGTACACAGTTTACGTTTGATGTGGCAATGGTTTTACCAGCACCTTCCTCCCGCAGATCAGGCCGTGATTTATCCACTTTAAGTGATAATGAAAGCTTTCTTTTCTTTCCCATACTAGCCAAGACTTTCGGTGTTGTTGACTGAATGTCTTTCTCGGTGTCTACTTTGAGCTTTCGTTTTAACCCCTTCCTTTGGAGGGTCACGGCGTGGCCTTTTTCACTGCGCGATTTGTCCCTACTTCTGCCGGCAGATTTAAGGGAAAGTTCACTGGATGAGAACGGGACGAGACGGGACGTTTCTTTGTTGCCACCAGCAGCAGCAGAAGCAATAGCGCGGGATGAGAAAAGTCCTGATACGCGAGCACGACTTCGGGACAAGACGCGTCCCGTCCCGCTGTTAGGGATATTGCTGTTGACATGAGAGTCACGAGAAATTTGCGATGAATGCGAACTAGGTTCAGCTTGACATTGCCAAGTTGAAGATGATGGCTCTGTAGGCAGACGCTTCGCCTCAGTCAAGGAAACATTTTCTGGCACCACATGGTCAGCGGCTAGATTCTTTATTGGCGATTTTGCAATTACAACGGGCAGCGTTCCATACTTTTTCATCCTCTCTTCTTTTCTCTTCGGAGAACTTCTCTTCTTCGTCAATGGAGACTTTTCATTCTTTCTCAACCGAATAGGTGAACGTGTTTCTGAAAGTCTCGCTTTTCTAGCAGGGCTGCTCAACCTCTGGCGCACAAGTGTAAAGTTCTCACTTGGATTTTCACGTCGTTTTCTGAACCGCTTTTCAGCTTCATCAAATTTTGAGCTCAGTTTTGGTGTACGAGACGCATCATTCAATGACACTCTCAAACCTGCCATGGCTCCACTAACAACGTTCAAAGACGTAACCAAATCAGTGTTTTGGTTGGTTCTTCGCAACGACATTCCTTGAGATTTTGTTCTTTCTTTCTTGTGTGCCTCCGTTAATTTCCTTTTACGAAGGGTACTTTTACGCGTAATTCCCCCATATTGGTTTGAGCAGTGAGGCAATACCTCTGTCAGAGAATGCTCATCAACAGTTTTAGATGAACCTGACGAATTTTCCACAGAACTTGAAGACTCTTCGTCTTGTTTTCTGGTACGTGCCGTGTTTTTCTCGGGGCTGTGGAAATATTTTGTTATACTAGGAGTGCAGGATTCGCGGGATGCTTCTTGACCTTTCCGACGACTGGGCTGGTTTCTTTTACTTATTTTGTACTCTTCAAGACTAAGACGCTTCTGGCAATCCATATCATCATTTCGTTTAGACCCCAAATTTGCTTTCTTTGTGATATTATCTTCCGAATCACTTGACTCGCTAAGAACCAGCCTAAAATCATCTTCGCAGTCTTCCTTCTCCTTCTTCGTCTCCTCAACCTCTTCCTCAGTATCAACTACAATCACCTCCTCTTTACTCTTTGTTGCCGTCCTTTCTTCCTCGTTTAATGGGGGCGATCCTTGGCTCTTCAATACAAACCTGTTTTTCTTAGAATACGTACGAATCGCTCTTGTTGTTTTTGGCCCAATATCCACGCTGTGCGACTCTCCACTCTTCTCGGTTTTCCCACTTTCCATAATTCTCTCAGACGCTTTAAAGTTAACTGACATTCTTTTGGAGTTTTCCCTTGAGGTGGACATATCGTTTTTGTTACTCGTGTTGTCAACTCGATCGTATCCCTTTCTGGGTTTACCTTTCCTTCGCTGTCCCTGCGGTATTTTGAAGTCCTCTATTCCGTCGGAGTCGTCATCTGCTGCTCCGTCTAACTGGGGGATGTCTCCGCCCAAGAAGGATCCTACCCAAGTGTCCGACATTCCTTCCATGTCGTACTGAGAGGCGCTGAAAAGCACGTTTATCAAGAGTTAGAGAAATGGTCATAACAAGATTTCTCGAGGTGGACTCGCCTTGTGTAAGGTTAGAGGGGGGGACGGGACAGGCAAGACACCAGTGCGTGGGACAAAACCTATTGGCCTGAAAATTTTGAAAACTTTGTGTGGATGACGCTTGCACTGATAGTAAACTGGAACAAAGAGTTTTGAATCTTTACTAAGTTTTACACCTGATAGAGTGACACCATCTTTTAAGGTGAGGGATGAAGGGAGGGGGAGGGGGGGCTGGGAGGTGGAGGAGGATGGGGTACATAAAGAGACCACTATCTATTTTGTGGAGTGGTGGGCCCTGTAGTCCAATAGTTTTCACCATATCCCTTACATTAACATCCCTTACATGGCGCATGTTCACTGGCTGAAACAAAGCCTGGGAGCAATGTTGGAAAGATTTACCTTTGGGATGCAATGTCATTCTCTTGTGCATCAGTCATTTGCTCATCACCAGTCTCCGCTGACTGTGGCTCGATGTCGTCCCAGACCCTCTGTGACATCATAATGGACTCGTCAGCCTCGCTTAACTCCTCGTCATCATTAGTTTCCTCATCATCACATGGAGCATCTCCTTAAAACAAAAACTACTATCAATAGAGAGCAGGTGTTTGCAGGCTACAATAGCACCTAAGCGAAGTTAAAAACAAAACAGAAAGGCCTCCATTACAATTCCTCCAAATCAACCCCTTAAAAACAATTTGACAACCATTTGATGAGGAGGGAGGGGGGGGGGGGGGGCAGGGTAGAGTCTTATTTGGCACAACTGATACAATGCTACAGAAACCGAAATGCTTCAAAAGTCTGGCACACTTTGACCAAATGCAGACTTAACCTTACATTTACCTCATCTACTAAAGTTATTGTGACACGTACTTCTTGCACAGGTCTAAGAGCAGGTCATGATCCTACCTTGATCAAGCAAGATGCTCTGACTTAATGTTGTTTTTTGGCTGCTGGCTGTCTGACTAGACTCCTCTGCCAAACTTGTTAAGATGTCGACCATTTCCTTATCCAGACTAGAGACTAAAAATTAATATCATTGTTATTCAATTGTACAGCATGAAGACTGTTCACAGCCGATCTATTTGTCAACACAAGAGAATGGAAGAGAAACAGCTACAGCATGGAGAATGAGGGGGGTGGGGAGGAGCAAAAAGAGCAATAGTACAGTAGAGGCCTGTGAACCATCTAACAGCATGCGACCCAGAGGCGGCGATCCTTCTGGTCTGTGCCAAAGATTGAGGCCTCTGGGCTAGACTGAAAGCCTTCCAAAAAGATGGGCAAATCTGATTGGTTGATGAAAACTTGTGCATTTTATCCAAAATCTTCAGCACATGCACACAATCAGACCAGAACCAGAAATTCCTGGTTCTCGATTTTGAATCACCCAGAGCCATTGCGTCTTCTGAGTGCTGATCAAGGGGGATGCAGACTGTGGGAATGAGATTGCATGCGACAAAGTTTTTTTTGTGCGTGTGTGAATGTTTACGGAAGAAAACTTACAAAGCTCCTGTGAAAAAGATCGCTGGCTTGCTTCTACAACCTCTTGGACAATACTCTGATCAACAACAGGCTCATCTTCATCAATGACTGCTGAATAAAAAAAAAACATTCTTACTGCTAATAAGGGGTATGTTAAAAACCACTTGAGGTAGATTAATACAGAGTGGGGCTTATTTAAAATCATATATCAGTTATGCTACAAGAAATAAAGCAGTCTTTTCAATGTTGTTTTACTGCTGTTTGGTAACTCATTTTCCCCTGGAGACATTTTCACATATAAGCAACAATTGCAGGTAAAGGGGAGGATTAATAGCATAATGTTGCCCTGTTTCCTTGCTATAAATTGTTATCTAGGGGAGGCAGGGGGAGAGAGGAAGCTTAAGAGAGACATGGGGCTTATTTTGAGCTTCCAGACTGGGCTTAGAGGGGGAGCTAAACAGAGCTTTAATGGTCTCAAGGAATGATGTTACAGAAAAGTGCTTCTGAATTTATCTAACATCATGATACACTTGTAGTACATGGTAACAGTAACTTGTCATTTTTAAGCAGTAACCATAGCAACAAAACTCAAATACCTTGAGATGCCTCTGCTGCTGAGTCATCAACTTGTTGCGACAGTAACTGTAACAGAGCATTGGCATCTAAAGAAATGTCACCAGCTTTGTCCTTCTGAGATGCAGCCATTGACGAGATGGAATCTTGAAATGAGGCAAGTTCTTGTGGAGACATGGCTTCCCGTCCAAGCTTTCCCATCTGGCTTTGTCTGCATTGTGGAAAAAGTTGAACAAACAAATAAAATAATGGTCCATAGACCAAACATAAACCTTTTATTTAAATGTAGTTTCCAAGATCAAAATAGTAACTGTGTTGTTCCAGAAAATGTCCAGTTGTCCAATATACATGAATCCCTTCAACAGAAGGTTTTTTGCTTTGAGCCACATCATGCTGGAAATTCCAGTTTCATTTAACACAATAATAATAGTAATAATAATAATAATAACTTTATTTAAGTGTCAACAAGATGCTAGCAGTAATTAACCACTAATTGAGGACACTAATTTAAGTTCTAAAAAATAAATTAAAGTTAACTACATGTCTAAATTACTTTCTAAAATTCTAAACTATGACTTATAATGTACAATTAAACTTAAATTTAGAAATACAAGATTATTATAGAAGACTACAGAATTTCATACGTTCCTTTCAGGTTTTTGGCTTTTGATACCCCCCCACTTCCTCCTTTATTTTCAACGACCTTACTTAGGGTGGGTGTGGAAATTTCCTGGAAATATCCCACATGCTTATTTTCCTTCCCATTCTCATTGTCATTCACGTAACTGATCGCCAATTTTATTTCTGCGGTTTCTGAGAATAAGGTGGTTTACCAAGGAAACATTTCTCTACATTATTTGACAATTTTCCTGATTCCCATAACCTTTTGTTTGACAGTGTATTGATAAATTGTAAACAGAACAAAAACAAATGTTAAGATCTTGCTTAAGAATAGCAGGGTTAAAATGCTACAAGAATAATAGAAAACAATAGATAAACGTTTTAGTGGACAGAAATACACAAATTACTCTTACATTAGCACATCACGCTCCTCGATTATTTCTCTTAACTTTTCTTTCAATTTCTTTTCTGTTTCAGTTTCTTCAATAAATCCTCTCTCTGCAACAAAGTGTACAAAAATTAATAGTCACGCACAAACTTGACTCTAACCATTGATTTCTCACCCAAAAAAGGTTGAAATGCCATGTCTTATTCATTTGTACCAATTAATGACCAAAAAACATAACTTTATAATATTTTAATGTTATCAGCAACTTTCTGACCTTGTGTTGGTGGAGGTGAGATTTGTGAAGATTCATTAGCTTCTCTTCTTCGTTGTTGCTCATCTTCCCAGATGGCAGCCAAGCCAGGATTGGTGCCAACATTTACTGTAACAACAGAGAAGCTATTTAATAATGTGATTTATTCTATAAACAACAACAGTAAATTACATCAATATTTGAGGAGTTTAAGGGGATGGTCCAATTTATTAACCTGTGCTCAAATTTAAGAGGTGTCGAACAACATGTAAACTAGAAGAGATCCAACTTTTATTTAATATTTATTTGTTTCATATTCATTACCTCCAATTTCAAGCTTATTTAGGATGTCAGATGCTAGCACATCTACCTCCAACTCACATACACTGAGTCTCTCAATGTCAGTTCCCAAAACCCAGTCCCTGAAACAGTAAATACATAATGATGACGACAACCGTAACAATTATCATAATAATACTCTTTATTTTTGTATTTAACACTGTTTCTACTAATAAACCAATAGTGCTTAACAAAACTACTTAAAGATATAAACAATGAATTACTAATAAAATAATATAGAAAGATTTGGAGCAGCTATAAAGCTCAGCACGATTCAAAGAACATTTGTTGGATTTCTCTTAATTTTGGATATTATTTTTTCTGTCTGAATTATAACCCAAGGATTTTCCTTTGATTTAGCAATACGCTGACATTTTTTCAGCATGTTTCATCAGTAAAAATAAAATCACCAAGATACAAAATTTGCTTTGAGTTTAAAAAGCTTTGAGAAGCAACAGACAATGGGTGATATTACACATAAGTTGACCCTAAAATCCAAAGCTTCTGTGAACCAATTAAGACTGTCCAAAGTACATTGAAATAACTACCATAACTTATCGCACAATACCTTACCTAGATACAGTATCTTCATTCCATATTTTACCTCGAGAGCCAGCAAATGTTGCTGGAGTTGCCTGAGGAGAGTTAAATCCCTGCATTTGGATAGAGGAAGTTCCTGCTCCAGCTTCCCCTGTATATAAACAAACCTTCAAGTTATTACTTATTTCATTTGTGTAATTGATTATAGCTACAAATTGTAGAAATTCTACACAGGATCCAGATAAGATCCTTAGTTAATTAAGATCCTGTAAGATGACATTTAAGAACCTGTAGGATTCAGAGCTCAAAAAAGGTGCCAT
Source organism: Meandrina meandrites (assembly GCA_963693305.1). NCBI lineage: Eukaryota > Metazoa > Cnidaria > Anthozoa > Scleractinia > Meandrinidae > Meandrina > Meandrina meandrites. The sequence goes on from OY855906.1 coordinate 6,085,767, forward strand.
CTGGTCATCTGGTACAAGTGGAATTGTTTGTTGCCTGGGCAAGTGCCTTTTTATGCTCTCTTGCCCTATGGGTATAAGGGCTCAAGCAAGTCATCGGCCGACTAAATTATAAAAAGGTTAAGTCTGTATATGAGCCTTGTGGCCCATCAAGCAGGAGCTTATCTCAATGTTCCATAGCATGAAGCGACTAGGAGTATTCTACTCCCCCCTAGATGGGATGCTAGTCCATTGCAAGGTAACCCCTGCAGTAAATTCGCCAGTACCCATTTATACACCTGGGTGGAGAGAGGCACTATGAGAGTAAAGTTTCTTGCCCAAGAACACAACGCAGTTCCCAGGCCAGGGCTCGAACCCGGACCGCCCGATCTGGAGTCCAGTGCACTAACCATTAGGCCACAGCGCCTTCCATCACTAAACCGTACTGATACAAAAAATGTCCTGGTCAAGAAAAACTTGAGAGCTGCTTGTCAAAAGGGCAAGCTGGAATACACATTTATTTTCAAGCCCTGGGATCCTAATAGTAACCTAATGGATCCTATAGGATCTTGACTAGGATCACACTGGATTCTAGACATTCCTGATCTTTTATAGGATCATATATGTTGTAGTTTAAAACAAATTTCAGATCAAAATGATTTAAACTAGTTTGAGTTGTGTTTCCTTTGTTCCAGATTTATTACAGACCATAATCCTTAAACAAAGAATATCAATCAATCTAAGATCATCTTGACCTAAAATCAATTCTAAAGCCCTGGCCAAATAGTAACGTAAGTGGATGCAAGCAGTCGCAAGTTGAACTTGGGTACAGACTTGCATTGGCTGGCCAAACAGACTCACAAGTCTACTCACAAGTGCACACAAGTTGTCAAAAAGCCATTGTGTGCACTGCAATTCAATACTTGAAATAGACAGCAAGACTCAAGTTGACTTATGTTGGGTGGCTAAGCCGTGAAAAACTTGCATTGACTTGTGTGCAGATTTGATATTGACCAAAGTGACCGTAAGTCATTGCATTAGTCAAAGCAAGTTGTGGCCAAATGGAGATGCAGGTAGATCCAAGTTTTTGACCTACATCTACTTGCGTCCCTGTCAGGCCAGGCCTTAAACTATAGTATCCCAAGTAAGATCCCATTGATAGCTACTTAAGATCCTAAGGGATCCCATAGGGTTTCAACCAGTTTTTGTTACATACAGACCATCTAAAATTCTGATAGGGGTCCTGAATTTCACAGCAGAAGCATGAAGCAGGTTCATTCCATAAAGATTGTAGTCCATAAAAAACTGCAAATGTAACAACAAAATACTTACAAGTAAATTATATACACAAAGAAAGCCAAAATTGTAGGTAGGTCTGCTTAGAGTTGTAGGTGGAAATAATTTACCTGTAACAGATATGGGATATGAGCCTCATAAGGCTGAAACACTTTATTCATGATTGCTCCATTCTGAAGAAGGCTGACAACCCTGCAAACAGAATATAGCTGTTATATGACTAAGACTGCCGTAAACAACTGCTTTTAAGCTCCCCCCCCCCCCCAAAAAAAAATGGCTAATTTACCTGTAAACAAAAAATACATCTGGACACAAGCCTCCCCCCCTCTGATACAAGTCCTCCTTTGCTGGATGCTATGGCTTGGCAGCTATGCTAAGTGATTGGTTTAAAACACTTGTGCCACTTTTCTCAAACAATCGGAAGTAAAACCAAAACCAATCACTTGCCTTGTAAATTGAATGGTTCACTCGATATTGTTTGTGTCCTTTATAATTAGCCAGAGTCCCGGGTGGGTGGGGGGGGGGGGGCATTCTGTATATTTTTGGTTGGGGGTCTGCCGCTGGGACTCTGAAAGCATTCCCCTTTGGCATGCATAGGGATGTAACTACTACACAGCCATCCAAGGATTCACTTACCGGGTCACCAAGAATGGGTTGTACAGGACAATTTTCAAGAAATCTCTCTCTCCTTCATGGTATCCATAGTATGGTCTAATGTAAATACAGAGATATAAAATTAAATATTGCAGGACTCAAAAAAGTGCTGTCCAGTCACCCACGGCAAGTAGATTTTCCTGACAGGCAAGGAACTTTTCATGATTACAGTACTTGCCTGGCAGGCATGACAAGCATGCAACTGCCCCAGGCAAGGATTCTTCGCACTTTGTGTGCTGTACTCCCAGCCATGAAATGTCAGCAAAATTAACACCTTAAAATGTGGCTTGAAACAGACACCAGATCATGCCTCCTTTAATGCTGGTTTACACTTGTGAGTTAAACACAAGAATAAGTCAACATACACAAGGGGGGGGGGGGGACAGGGGAACAGGGGGGTCTGAACCTCTCACTTCCCATACCTTTTAGTCCCGCTTCCCACCCCTTTCTGTAGTGGTTCCCTCCCCTTTGTCCCTTTTCTATTGCAAAATGTCTAAAGTTCCGTTAGGTAGTCTGTACCGCGATTCAACAAATGTTCTACCTCGGTATTTGTCTTATGACACACTTACATCCCTTTCACCACAGTGATTTCATAGACGTGTTGACGAGAAGAAGAGGCTCTGCCCAGAGCGACCTGCACTGCAAAGTCCACACTAGTTGCAAACTGTTTCAGGTATTTGTCAGTTGGCTGTGTTCCATCGTACGGAACATAGATGTAAGGGAAGATTCCATGAACATGCAGACATGTCTTCTGTCCACTGGGAGTAGCGCCATAAATGCGAATAACAGAAACCTTTGAGGATGACGCATTTTCACGAAGTGTCGAATAACAAACATCAAGATCTAGAATTGGATCTGCGAGGTAGAAATCACTGTTGACAATTCGCACAGAAAACATCATCTCCAAAACGGTATGACACCCATAACATGATTTCAACTTTTGCAAGTTGAGAAATCGCTCGTTGAGTCAAAATTTTGTCGAGTGGGCAATTTTTTCCGCCATTTTGTTTTCGCGTGTTTGACTCGGCCCAGGTTTCTCTCTTCTCTCCACGCGCGGAGGTTCCCGAGAACGCGAATAAACAAAAAAAAATTCAAAAACAAACAAAAAAAGAACAGAAGACATCCTATCCAAATTGAAACAGATGTTAGGTAAGCTTTTATAGTTTGTGCTAGCATGATTTTTAGGGTGTCTGGATGGAATCTGTCTTGCGCGCTTTCCACGCGAAGGCCCTTCGTTTGCGAGTGATACACGTGCATGTGCACCGCTCGCGTGTGTGCGTGGTCAAAATCTATCCTTGGAGACGAAGCCAAACTCAAAGGAAGACGACTTCGTTATCTTATCAAAATAGAAAACACCAAATCAGTGTTGAAAATTTGCAAGCCAGTGTAGCTGGGTTTATATTAGGTATGTTGATATCCAGTCTGACTATTATTCGACTCATTACTCTACTGTTAATCTGTAAAAATAATAGAATGATAGAGGGAGCCCATTAGTTGAAAGCCTTGTCGCTTCTCATGAGCTTCTTCGCCCCCTTTATTTTATCCTTATTACTCTGTAACTTAATTAGTGTGGCAAAATAAACGAATAAACAATAGCATAGGCCCATACGTGACCCTACTCAGTCAAAGCTCTATATAAATAAACAGCGTTCCTTACTGAAATCACCCTGGTATGTGGCATAAGGTCCATAAATTTGCATTGAGAAATTTCAGTGTGTAAAATTTTCCCGGGGACTTAAACGAAGCAAGGCTATATCAGGGAAATTTAAAAATAGATTTAACGTAGTGTTCCCATCCGGAAGCAAGATCAAAACCCCGTGAATACATAGTTTCTAAAAGATTGTTAAAAATAGCTAAGAGAAAGCAAGTACTAATTGGTTCAAAGCCATTGTCTCAAATTCAACTTCATAAAACAAGTAAAAAGAGTTTCCTGTGAGTTATTTGGGTGTTTGACTTAGTTTGTTCTATTGGAGTCTATTAAAGTTCCGCACTCCTGATTAGGTCTCTCGTTGTTTTCTTTTCGCTTACAGAGCTCTATTAGGCTGCGCCCATTGCCCCAGAAAGGGAAACTTATTCTTAATTTATTTTTTAAAAGCATCTTAAATTGTAGGCTTTGAACTGCTATCTTTCATAGTGTTTATTTATTAAAACAATTAGACCGGCCACTCGCCCTCGCTTTCTATGAGCGATATCGAGAGCGATAAGCAACTCTCGACTATTCGCTCGTAAATAACTTTAGGCTCGTAGCTTTGTTGTTACACTCCTGAAAGTGTTTGGCTTATACAGTGTTTCTCGTTCTCACCAACCGTCCACTGACTCGACTTCTAGCAGATGTGATTGTCGTTCCTTTGTTTAGTTAAAGTGCTAGATTTCAGGGTAGATGGAAAGACCCTAAAATAGATTGACCTGGACCTAACCCATTTTAAGGAACAGGAACAAGTATTAAAGCAAGATGCGTGATTCCGGCTTCACGTGATGCGCGTGGGCGCAAAGAATTCAGCAAGTGCATCTGAGAGGAACAGTTACTGAGTCACGTCCGTCCTACATACAGGACACACAGATTAACCTTTGCCGGTCAAATTCAAACTGACTCGCATTGTCCCAACACGACGTCGAGATATCAAATGCTACATACGTCGAATTCTCACGCTATTTTTCATTGGCACTGTACTGAAAATGAAGTATTCTTTCATTGCTTAAATCCCTTTTCTGAGCGTTACAAGACTACGGTTTCAATAGTTTCGCTAACCTACCGACAGAATTCTTGAGGGTTTCAAAATTTAATCCGTTTTGGTGCTGTCCAATTTTGGTCATATGTATTTCGTGTTAGCCTCCTAATTCTCTTTCTGTTTTAATGTATTTATTTAGTGTTTCAACTAGACTGGATGTATGGAACATTATCCCCTAAACCAGCGTGACCTGCCCCCTTTTAAGATATAATTTTAATAAACCCGAATCGCATTAATTTGTTAAATTCTTAAGTGGGGCGTCAATACGTGCATTTTCTCACGTACAGTACTTGGGGTGGTCGTGTTAGGCCTTTTATGGTCACTTCCACATGTTTAAAATGCCACACGTCTTGTTTGCAGGGGAGCTTGACTTTGAGCGAATCGAACATGTCTTAATTTCATTTTCCTGCTTTGTTCTTGTAATTAAAGATTCTTCATTATCATGTATCAACACAATTCGCGTAACCGGTCGTCAAAGGAAGGAAGTTCTTTCACCTCTTAATTTACTAATTATAAGATCATGGAAATAAATGAACTTGTGGACAGGGATTTAATCACCTTGTTTTTGTGCACTGGTCAATCATCGCAGATTTCAAAGCATTGTCTTTTTATTCTTTCAAGCTGTCCAATTTTGGTTCTCTGAATCGAACAATTCTAATCACCTGCACGCGCGCGACAGTATTCAAGAGTATTTGGTTTATCCACGTTTCGCGTGAAAAGTGCGCGCGCGGCGCCCATGGCAAACAATTGCTTTCAAAGACACACATTTGCACCCAGTTCAAAATTAAAAGCAGGATGCCCTCTTCTCCCTACTACTACTACTACTGCTACTGCTACTACTCCACCGAGGCCGAGGCCGAGGCTCGGAAGGGGAAGGTACGTGGGCCCGGGGGATGGGGAGAAATCATCAACAAGCATAATCTGATTGAGATCACGTGATCGACAGTGCTCGGCTATGAACTGCTGCTCTCTCTCTTTCTTTAGTTTGGAGCAGTGACCATCAGTCTTACGGTTAGTTTTATTTTTTAAGCTTTTATTCTATCTTGATTCTTGAATCAATAATTCTATCGAAGTTTTTCGAATGTTGCAACTTGAAAAAATAGTTTGTCTCCTATTTGCTTTGTACAATAACAGCATCAATTGAGAGAAAGTCTTTTCTTTTTTTCTTCCTTTTTTGAAAAACTGTTCTTTATTCTCATGATGTTGTTTATTTAACAAATAAAGAAGCCTAAGCCATGTTTTATACTGTCATAAAACACGACGGGCATTTGAGAACACGAGGGAAATGGGGACGTTCCATTTTTTATCCGCACCCCCCCTAAGGATGGCAGGAATCCGAACCCTTAATTTTTTGTCGGTGCTCTTTGAAAAATGAAATCCGAAGGGTTGATTGTTTGTCGGCACCTTTGAAATAAATTTCTGAAGGGTCCAAATTTTGTCGGCTTCTTTGAAGATAAAATCCGAACCCCCCTTTGCAAAAACCCGCCATCCTTAGGGGGGGTGCGGATAAAAAATGGAATGTCCCATGTAGAAAACATGAGCCGCAGGCGAATGTTTTCTACATTTCTCGAGTGTTCTCAAATGCCCGGAGTGTTTTATGACAGTATAAAACATGGCTTAGGCTTCTTTCTTTGCTTTATGATATAGATTTTAGACGCCGCGAGTGAAATGTTAACTTAAAATACTTGTAAATGTACAACAAGAGCGACTGAACGAAGATGAAAGGCAGCAAATAGTTTACGGGAAGACCAGAAAACTGACACAATTTCATTCATTGTTCGACGTAAGTTTGTTACCTTTCAATCTTGATCTTGTCTTTTTGAACTTCAATAACCTTCACCGACTCTGAGTGCAATTTCGTCTCAGCATAATGTAGTAGTCTTGATGACAGCCGTGGAGCCGTAAACAAGTACAATATGTAAACACTTGCTTCGCTCGTCTTGCACAAGGCGTATAATTTACAGAAAAGCTATTGCTTCGGATCTTCCCGTAAACCTTAATTGTTGTCACAATTTTCCAGCATGAATAGACGATTTAAGAGGAGATTGTCGAGCAAAATCTTCGAAAGAAAACTCTCTTGCTCGCTGTCGTTGCGCGTTTCATTCAACTCAAGGAGTGAACACCGAGCCACAATTTTTCCCGCCTCCTCATAATATCACTTCGTTTACATCAAAATGAAATGTCCAGTGGATTTATACTTCAGTAAAAAGCAATTTAATAAAACAAATATTCCATTCGCCTTTGTTGGATACGAGTGGTTGTAGCCAACGAGGCGCGAAGCACTCGAAGAAAGCTGACGAAAAACAATAAAACATGATTTTTTTATGTTTTATACTCTGATAAAACATAGGTTTTTAGCCAATCAGCGCGCGCGCAGACTCCTATCTATATTATAAAATATAATATCATATACTTTACTATACTTGTTGCATGTATTTTTGTAATGTGATTTGTATTCTAAAGAGGGAGATAAGGAACGTGAGCCAAAGTTTCAGTTCGTCAAGAAAAAAAAGAAGAAAGTTTCAGTTCGTCGACGTTCTTTGGTTGCCAAGTTTTCTCTCTTGTTTACTATCTGTTGCACCCATAACCTGCCAAGGGCGGTCTCTGATATCTCATTCCTGATCAGCGAGAGCACCTGGTCATCCTAAATTCACGTGAAACACTTTATTTTGTCTCAAGCTTTCCAGTCTTATCACTCGCCATGTGAAACACACATCACCCACCGCACTGAAGAGAGCCCCTATACATTCTTGCATATCCTCCGTATTTAGCCTTAGCCCTTTAGCCTACTAGAAGATTCGAAAGTTGCCCACCATTTACTCTTGTTTAGAAAAACTCAAACAAAACAGCCATATGGACAATTAATCAATTATTTTAAATAGCCGTAGTTGAAAACATGTTTTCGCCAGAGGGAGGTGACTCGGAAGATGGCTGTCTTTTGTTTTTCCAATGAAGCACCTGATCTGACTCAACACTAACAAGTGATCAACAGTTTGGAAAAGATTATCCAGTTAGATCCGAAACACCTATTGTTTTAATTTTGATTTGTTATGCTGTTTAAGTTATCTTTTCCTAGGAACTAATTTAGCCTGAGTAGACGCTTCAAAAACAGTTTTCGCTTAGTTCAGGTGTGTTCCGTCTGGCAGAGCACGCCGCGATGTGCAAGTTTTAAATTTGTTTCAGATTCTATAATTAGGGCGCGCTCTTTTAGTCGTAAACAAACGTAGGCCTTTTTTCACGACTGAAACAAAATGGGTCACAAAAAACGGGCGGAAAATTTGTTTTGTGTTGTTTAAACGCTTAAAAACAATTTAGCGTGCTTTGTTCATCAACACGCGGTGGGCAACTTCAAAGGCCATTTTGATTTATTCCGCCGTTTTGATCGAACTTTTGCAGTACTGCACACCTGTTCCTCAATTAAATGACCTGTTTATTTCACTCAGTTAACAGCTTCGCTTTAATACAGTGTTTTTGTTTTTAAAAATTTGGCTGGGTGACAATAATTTAACGGGTTATCGGATGTACGTGGTAAAATGGTTCGTCTTGGTGTTTTTCTATAATTAACCTAAATCTCTGTGCGCAAATTGGTCGCGAAATATTAGCTAAAAAAATCTTTATCGTGAGAATTTAAGTTGAGATAAAACTTGTACTACTGTTAGTAAAAGCTAAAAGCAAACTAATTGCAATGGAGCTCAAAGTAACTAAGCAACTGCATTTCGTGCAAAAATCGTCATTGATTTTTTTTTTTATTCAAGTCGGATACTCTCTGAAGCATACACAGATGGTTAAAAGTAAAAATATTTGGCAGTCATTTGTCGGTTTTTCATGTCAAAATTAGCGATGTTAGCGTCCAAAATTTGAAAATGTAAACACAGCCTTGTTGTCAGTGGTTATAGATCGTTTTCACTGTCACGCAACAAAAATATAAATCGAAAAACTATTGAGTGAATGATTTCAAAAAAATAGGATATTATAGGACAGAAGTAAAGAAGTAATTTCTCCAAATTTTAGGTCTGTGCGCTGTCCCAAACTTTAGATATTCGTCGAAATGTTTTGCACAAATTTACAGAGCCCAGTATGGATTCGCCATATTGGTGTACATCCGTGGTACACCAATATGGCGGCCGGAAAATACTGTAAACATCTTGAACTTACTTTGATCATCTAGGCCACTGATTATCGGTATTTGAGAAACTAACATTTGCATAAACATATTTCCTGCTACTTTAACTTCTCAAATAGCTAAAAATCAGAAGATAAATGTATATTTTTTGACAAACACGATCGTAACTGCGTGTCACGCACCGCCATCACTCTGAAATTCAAATTGCGCTGGTTTTCAAACGAAGGACGCTACTGAGCTGAAAAGTCGCAAATAGATATAATTTTAGTACCTCTTTTGCCTGATGTGGATAAAAACTTTGGTGTCTCTTTAGTTTTGGATTTTAGTTTGTCAAAACCACAAGCACACATGTGGGCGAATTGGCCATCTTATCAGTGTTGACCGCATAGATAATCACCCAATGGAGACTGGACTTCCAGATTGCTGGACCTTGGAACAAATGAATCACAGCATCAAGCTTCCTGTGTTTCTTTATTCAACATTTTTGTTCTCTGTCGTATCTTCAAAATCACAAGAGAAGGATGTTGAGAGACTTATAATCCTCGCGCATGCCGTGAATAATGTATACGATATGTACAATTTCATCTTGATATGATATAGTCCTAACATTCTCGAAGACGCGTTTCGGCAATAATCACGGTTTCGTATTGAACTCGGTAGCTTTGTCCGAAAGTCTGTGTATCTGATTGTTAATATTGTGTGAAGAAAATAAATATTTGTTTTCTGGCTTTTTTATATACAGAGTGCCCCCCTCCTTAGTTACAATAAAATTGACTTTCTACAGAACTAAATACGCTAAAATAGTGAAACAAAAAAGTTTGGCAAATTTTGTGTTCCCTTTGATCCAATCCGCAACAATTCTAGATTGAGAACATCGCAAGAAAAAAGCTACGGGTTTTAAATATTAGATACATTAACTTTTTTTAAGAGGTCGATTGTCTAATGCCTATAAAATGCGACAGAAATTGAAATGATTGTGTTTCGATGTGAAAACCGACTCCAAGTATTACAATGAGTACTATAAACTAGTACACTCTGGCCGTGACGTTCACCGACCAGGCCCGGTTATACGGAGAAGACCGGCAGAAGTTTAAACGGGACAGGAAAATGAAAACAACAAATTCAGTTTTAAAATATCTTTGAAATGAAGCAGCTGGTGCAGGCTAGTATTAAGTGACCTTGATGAATTTTTGTCAATTCACAATTATAATAAGACCACTTGGTGTGAAAATGAGATCTTCGTAGTTATTTGGTAACCTTAAAAGCAGTCCACTCGTTCCTCACTCCACATATATACTTGAGATGCTCAGGGAACATTTGTAAACATACAGCAAGCGACAGCGGAGAGGTCGAATAGCGAATTAGATTAATATCTTAGATCAAGAAAAACCGCGAAGATAAATACTGTTCTTTTATATATGGGTGTTACACAACTTTACAATCGAGATTGACTTCGCAAGCCACTTCCTGTCTGGAATAACATCCATTTGATATAGCTCTCTGTATGCGGAATGTTTGCGTGGGTTTTCCCTGGTTGCTGGGCTAGACACAATCACGATCAATGAACCTTCGCTCTACGTGGGTATTTCAGTGTTACACCCTGAAATTTTCACAGTACGACGAAATATTTTTCCCAGTCAGATGACCAGCACTCAGCTGTTTCGTGCCAGGGGGGGATGAACTGAAAGAAACGAGAGTTCAAATATGGAAGAAAGTGGCATGCCCATTCCTAGGAAGTTATTTCTGTAATCGAATATACATATTTTTGTATTGCCCCTTGAGATACTGTAAAATGAGGCTAATATGTTAGTTAGCTTGGCGAGTAAGAAAGGTCGACAAAACAATTTTAACAGATAATTACATTTCTAGAAAATTACGAGAGAACAATGGACTCCAAGACTCATGATCTCACGATCCCGCAGTCTAGAGTCCACTCCCGGCAAATTTTACTCCATTTCAGCTGGATGTCTTTTCGGTGTATGGCGGGTAATTTTACAAGAAAAATTTCAACACTTTGACCTTTTTGTTCGTTCAGGGGCAAGCATAATCGTGCGTCGTATAACGTCACTGATCGCTGATGTAAAATGCCGTGATTTTTTTTGTGTTTGTGCGGTTAGCAAATTTTAGCTGAGAATCATTTTCAATGTAAATACGCAAAATGTTTTGGTAGCATTGTTTCCGTTGTAAAATAAGAAGCGTTGCGCTGATCACGTACGTCGTAATTGTACTTTTAAATAATTTATGTGACGCGCGAGGAACCCACGCTTCCGTGTGGGTGACTCGATCGGTACCATGCGAACGTCAGTTCTTGAAAAGAATGTTCAGGGCGTAATACCTGAATTGAGATACGCTTCGAAATGTAGGAATATAAGCATTTTTCTTAAAGGAGAAGAAATTGAGCTTTTGTTATAAATAAATATTTTAAAAAACGATATTATTTCTGCGTAATCGCAACACTAGAACTGGCGAGAGAGCCATCGATTCGCAAGTTGGTTGGCGAGCTGCAACAATTACGGGCTGTCTTTTCAGCTGTTTAATTCCTCGAGCATTGTTCACTTTAATTCCATGGCTTGAATTCTCTTCTTTACAGTTCCCAGAGTTGCCAGACGCTTCGCGAGCACAGCCACTCTGTCCTTGCCAGTATTGAAGAAAATCAAAGCTGAGAGTAGCCCCGCTAGAGCCAGTATTATACGACCAATTACAACTTTGGCTGAGTTACACACTCAACTGCTGAGAAGCTGTTGAAAGCCTAGATTAAGTGACTTGTAAGTCCACAGGAAATGAAATAAAGTGATCCAACACAGTTTCGTGTAAAAAAACGCCACAAGCTAACGAAGAACTTACAGAAACTTTGCGCTCCCGGGATAATGAAATTGAGCAGCCGTTGCGCAGTCGCATAGGCTGCTATATTTATTCGCTTGGATTTCAGGATTGCGGGAGATCGAAATACTTCTGTGACCTGATGCCTTGCGATAACAGAACTGAACTCAAATATACGTTAAGTTTAACTGCTTTTAATGTCGAGGCCATGCGGTTTTCCCGGGGTTTTACAACTTTCTTGTTTCCTGCTAACAGGATTTATTAGTTAGCACCCTGTTGAACAATTTAATACCAGCGCGTTCAGGAATCATTAAAATCACGCCCCACAATTTAAAATACATGCAACCTAGAAATATTTAATTGTAAAAATATTTAAGTTATCTCTTGGCGTAGAAGGTGTGTCAGCGTTTACAGAGTTAATGAATCCCAATTGCTTCGCCAAATTTCCTTTACGACGATCGCTGTTTACAAAGCAAATGTACTTCATATTTACTAGTTACGTAATCAAGTCACGTTCGATTGCATAGCTGTCATTGTACATTTGTAGTATGGGAGTTATCATGCTAGCTTCAGTTGTGTTCCCATCTTGCCGTGTATGTACACATTGACTGTTTTGGGATATATTGGCTCCTAAGAGTTCTCGTATAGCTTAATAGTGATTTATTTCCGTATACCGTGACAGTTGCCGGCATAGTTAAAATTAAGGCACCGACCCGTAAGCTTAATGCGGCCAAGTTCACTTGCTAAGGTCGTTGTGGTTTTCAAACCAATTGAACTTATTTAGCGAGAAACGTTTATACTCTGAGTAATAAGGGGTTTCGTTCCACTTTTTCCGGTTTTATACTGGCCCAATATTCAGTGTTTGAGTATTTTAGGGTCAGAATCATTTCGCTCGCCATACTGGCTGGCTTTAAAAGAGATCACTTTCAACCGAAAACCATTAGTTCAATCTTGAATCAGTTGGAATTTACTTAACACGTATGATCTTAAGTTTTCTTAAGATTTTTGGAGAGATGCTGGCGATCAGCTGTAAAATGAAATGAACAGCTAGACAAATCCAGCGATGATCTAACGATAGACAATATCGGGATTTGTTGATCATTCCGATCGCTAAAGAGCCTTGAAATTTCCAAGTTCAAATCCAAGACTTATTTTTCTTGGCCGGCAAACTTTTGCGTGTGGACGGCCTTAGTTCGTCAGTTCAGTAGGTCTTTGAAGATAGGCTATGCAGACAAAATAGCATGGGGTACTGCTGGTTAATTTGTTAATATTTTTAAATTTTAAGGCCATGGGCGGAGTGGGGTGTCGTTTAGACAATTGCAGATCTCGTTTTGGGCGTTACCAGTTTAAAAACAAAATTGTTCTGGCTTTTGACGTTGCTTTATTCCAAGGTAAATGTCAACAATTTTTGTGATCAAGTGGCTTTACTTTCCATCCAAGACCAGCCAAAACGTCCAGCCGGAAATTAACGAAATGAAGGCAATATCGGAATTAGCTCCTGAGCCTTGTCATTTAAATTATTGATGCCTCATGTTGTGGAAGTATCAGAAGCTGTTACCAGTCTGTATTTGAATTCTTTTTCCAATCCACCTGCCGTAACAAAATTAAGGGTAAAACGGGTGAAAACTTTCAAGAGTTAAAAAATTACCTGTGATCGCACCAAGTGCAATGTTTAATTCAATTGGAACACAATACAAACACAAGAGCTGCACATGTTGAATAGAATAGAAGAGGCAAGTTAATTGTTCTAGAAAGCCATTTTTTCGTACTTCTCAAATCTATTAGCATGTAATTCACTCTCTGCCGCAAAATGACAGAGTACAAACCGCACTCTTAATATTTGACTTCCGGTAGGTCGAGTGTCTCTGTCAGGAAATCCGATACTTTCCGATGACGTGTGTGGCTCGTTGTCTGTCTCCTACGACAATCGAAAATGTCAAACATTCAGTCCGAAGTGCTTTTCCTCTTTTGTGTCGACAAGGATCCTCGGTTTTATTCGAGTACAGCGGTAAATTAGCAATTGACAACCTTCGCGTGAGGTTACCCTTTATATTACTGCAGAGAGTTTCCAGTTCGCTGACAAAAATTACAATATAATCATGGGAGCGTGGGCGATAAAACGCATTCGTAAAACACATGGCCGCTCATTGGTCAATTTTCCCGGGAAGTGCTTTGCTCCCATTGGTTCATGGTTTTGGGCGGTACAGCCTTCACTCAAATCGAGTAATTAACCAATCATTGCATTTAATGTTATCACCAATGACAACACCGCTGACGTCACGTAGGAATCAATTTCGGATATAGCGAACTCGCGGCGTGTTTGAAGAAAATTGCTTTTTCCGAATCGCGGAGAGAGTTTCAGTGTTTTGAGTTCATGGTTGGCAGTTGCCGGTACCTAGAGCGTTGCTTTCGTTCGTTCGTGGTTTGGTAATGAAATGGATGACTCAGGAATTGTAGAAGAAAGGCGAGGACGTTCGAATACGTGGCCCCTCCCGGACCCTTCGGAGTTTACAAAATCTGAGCGTGAAACAGATCAGAGCTTGAAACAGCTCAGCGAGGGACCGAAGAAAAGTTCGCGAAAAAATGCCTGGGGAAACTTGTCTTATGCAGACTTGATAACCCAAGCGATCCAGAGCTCGTCAGAGCAGCGGCTGACACTGTCACAGATTTACGACTGGATGGTGAACACAGTTCCCTATTTCAGGGACAAGGGAGACAGCAATAGTTCCGCGGGCTGGAAGGTAAGCTTATTATAATGTACATACGGCATTTCCTTGTACACTCGAGCAATCAGATGATTTGACTCCTTTAACAGCTGACTGGCTCCCTAATTTCACTTTCGGCGTATTCTACCTGACAATAATTTCTAATGTTATCACGTTTGTGTGCCTGTCATTTTGTTGCAGAATTCAATTCGCCACAACTTGTCCTTGCACAGCAAGTTTGTTAGAGTACAAAACGAGGGCAATGGCAAAAGCTCCTGGTGGATGCTCAACCCTGATGCCAAAGGAGGTAAAACGAGTCGTAGGCGTTCTGGCTCTCTCGATTCGGCTCCTAAATCAGAGAAAAAACGAGGGCGGACGAAAAAGGAGAAAATAAAGGAGGAAGACGGTGAGTCTCCATCGAGTCCACGACTTTCAGTGAATCGCGCGCGCGATGGCAGAGCCAACTCTCCCGGGAATGTTTCGCCGACTAATAGCTCGAGTTCCGACTCGTTGCTCACAATTCCAGAATCAGAGTCGCCGTTACCCTTTCCCCTCGGCGACAGCTTTGCTCGACCGCGGACTTCATCGAATGCTTCGACAGTAAGCAGTCTTGGTGGTCGCCTGTCTCCCATACCAGCTCATGCGGACGAACTTGAATTACCGAGCGAGGATCATGTGCCGTCGAATAATTTCAACATGGCCAGCACTTCAAACCCTGTGGCGGAAGAACTTACGCAAATGGCTGACTCGATGAGTCTGAACTCGTTTGCTGCTGAAAATAACAGATTAAAACAGACTTTAACACCAGTGCAACCTTCATTACTTCCGTCCGAACCTCCTCATAATGACCTCGGTATTGGCGTATCAAACGGTATGAGTTCCAAGATGTCGAGCAGTTTCGACACTAGCTATAATAATAGTGGATATTTACAACCTGTTCCTCAACGTTCACAGCAGTCTCTCAGTCCAGAAATACTACCCCCACAGACTATTGCGGCTCCTCGGCCGGGATTCGGAAATTTACGTGTGTTCTCGCAATCTCCACAACCTCACTTTCAACAACGTGGTTTTTGCAGTCCTCAAGAACGCCAGAACAGTACCCCAGCTCGCGTGAATGACATGTTCTGTCGTGATCAAGAGATGGAAGTGCAACAGAGCCCAGATAGTACTATGTTTCAGAACTTTCAAGCCAGCTATGCTAACGGGAACCCGTGTGTAAACGGTTTACCCCAGAACCACCAGACCTATTCTTACGCTGACCCCTTCGCTCAACAGCAAGTCGGGGCAGGTCCAGTGATGATGGAGAACGGAATACATTCCTTGCAAGGGCATCCTTTCACCAGAATGACGAACAATAATCAACTCGAGTTCATGAATGAAAAGTTCCCCAGTGATCTTGAACTGGATGCCTTTCATGGGGATCTTGATTGTGACATCGAAAGTATTATCTATGATGAGATAAACATGGGGGATGGTGGCTTTGATATTAACTTAGAGCAATTTATTAACCAGATACCTAATGTAGGAGAGTTGCGCAGTGGTCTTTACTAATTCAAAGATTTAATTTATGGTGTACAGTATAAGATTTTTATAACAGGTCTAGCCATGTGAATGGTTGGTCCTTGGAGAGGTTTTTTTTTGTTACAACATTTTGTAAAGGAGCCCTGGGCATCTTGGGTCAAGAGACTGCCAGAATTTTCTTTTGTATAGAGTAATTCAGATATTGACAGAAGGTAAAGAATATTGAATTTGGCATCTGTTTTCACAGACGTTTGAAAGGAAAGGCTCGCTCTCCTGTTCACAAAGTTTTACCATCCAGTGGGCATTTCCTGTCATTCGTAGTTGTGCAATGTTACAGCTGTAGGTAGTTCCTGCACATCTGCACTGCACTGGATAAAGCGTTCATGTTTATATCCAACACATCTTGCCTCGTATCACATTTTTATCGCATAATGTGTTTCCCCCATACCAGCTTATGCGTGTTGAGGGTATTTAATTTTTTTGGTCACATAAAGGCAGTGATGTGGATAACTGTAATTAGAAAGATTTTGCTTTGTATATTTATTAAATTATCCATCAGTATCTTGCTTTCCCTTACCCATGAAGCAGCTTATGTGGTTTGGAACAATTTTATGTTGCCAAGTTACATTTTTGAGAAAATATTAGAATTATGTATACATGACACAGGTTCTTAAGGTTGGAACTTTTGAATCAGATACTTTTTATAAAGTGGATGGTTAATTTTTTTAATGTTTGTAATGGTCTTGTTTGAGTGTTGCGCTCCGTTTTCATTTGTAGCATTTTTGTCCAAGTCGAATTTATACTTGTTCATGCTTATCTGCTGACAACATTATTTTTAGACAGAGTCAAATTGTTTAGTTTTGTGCATCTTTCCAAATTTACCTACGGCTGTTTGTTTGCTGTGTTTGCCATATGTGTCCGGCACGTTAGTTTCATAGTGACACTGTTTGGTCTAGGGCATAATTTGATATAACATAGAAACTTATAGCTATTCCTAATGAATTGAATTGTATCAATTGAATAGATCGAAGAGTAGTGCTTTGTAATGTTTGTGAATACGAAATTACCATAGCTGACCAAGATGTTTCCCTTAGAGTATACGTTAAACTTGGTTGCGAGAGGTTGTGCAGTAAGTCACAAAAAATTATATATCAATGCTACGTGCCTATATTTATGGTATTGAAGACAATAAATTATTTTCTGTTGGCAAGTGATTCAGTTATTAATTACTTAACAACCAGGGATGAAAATTTTACCACAAATTTTGGCTGTGCTGCAAGCCTACAGGTATAATAATTTTGAAATAAGATGTGAACAAGAGAACTTGATTCATGCTGCGGATAACTGGGTTTTCTTGAAGACTTTTAGAAGCACATCTTTTCCATGTGGTCTGAAGCCTTCACTCCAGTGATGTATGCAAATCCTTGGCTGCTTATTAAAAGGATTGAGCTATTGTTTTGAAGCGTGATACCCGCAGCGAGGACAGGTTCGATTGTTACACTCTGAGCCAATACAAAGGCCCTTTTGTAGTAAACTGTCATTTATTTCCAACAAGCGGTTATTCTATGGACCCTTGGGAAACATTGAGTCAGCTGCAGAGTTGAAAAGAATCGTCAAGTGTTATTATTCGATTGTCTCGTGACTAGCCGCTTAGCACATGACACAGTTGAACCGGCCGTGCTGGATTTAAATTCTTGTCATTTTCCGCTTCTGTAATTGTCAAAAAAGTCGCGAATCACATTTGACGACTGTTATAAACTACGCAGCACGTACACAACGCGAATTCCCAATCATACAAGATGAGATGCACGAATACTTCAATAACTTCGTCATCGCCAAGTGGCTATTTTTAATTTGTTTCCACTTCACAGTTATATGGGGCTAGACATTTCCTCTTCTTTGTTCGTCACTTTTGGTTTTCTTCGTCACGCATGGCTAAAACCACGCTATACTTGTCAAGCAATTTGTCGGTTCTGCTGAACCTTGTTCGCTTCTGTTACCCTAAGGGCGCAAAATATGCGTAAGGGCAAATTTCGCGAGGAAGGGGAAACGAATACGTCGTTTAGATAAAAACACAATCTCGTCCACTCATTTTCAGCCGATAATGCTTCAACGAAAACAATTAGCTATCCGCAGGTGAATTTTTCCTGAATTCCAGCTGTGCCTTCCGCTACAGTGAACTAAAATAACACTAGAAGGCATGTTTTGCGCAGCTTGTGACGTCCACGCGCGAATCCCGTTAGCATCACGCGAGAAATGCGCGCGCGTGCGCTCTTTCACGAATATGATGAGCTTTAGATGAGGAGTTCTACAAGCAGTCTTGCAGTATTTCGGCGAGCCCGAAGGGTGACTGGAACAGTTAATGACGATTTAACTGTACAGCGATGTTGTACACTATTTTTGAAATGTCATATGAAAGTTTTTTTTATCCAACGTTGTATTTTCCCAAATTCCAGACTTTGAACCGTGTTAGATGCTCTCGCGCGGCCAGATACTCGGGGGGAGAGGGAGGGGGCAAAGCAAAAGGGCAAAGAGTCCGTCTAGAGTACAAATATCGTACGATATTTGTATTCCTTTAGCACTTTATTTGTACTTTAAAAAGTGGAGTTGGATAATAAATTAGATAATTCTTCTGCTCGGCCGATCTGCTCACTCACAGATTTGTCCACATCACTCCGACATCAATTACTTATCTCCGATGGCTTTATCCAAAGTATCGAGTTAAAATCCTTCTGTTTGTTTTTGTAGGCCTTAAATGGCAAGGCTTCTGATTACAACTGATATCCCTCAAAGCCAGAACTCTTTTGGCCCGCCGATCCGATTAAATGATTATCTCTACCTACATTACCCTGTCTTCCTTTCCGAGAGCTCGAGACGCACATAAGAGCTTAGGATGCAAGACAGAGCAAAAAAAAAAAAAAAGGTTGTTAATGCAAAGCTAAGACAAACTGCAAGGTTCTGTAAGGCCATCTGCGAAAAATGTCTCGTTTTCCATCGCCCTCTCTCTCATGTCTTGCGAAAGTGGGTTGATTGACACGGTCCCACAAGCTTCTACAGTAGCTTTACACACAAACAGTGCTTTACCACTTATCAGTCAGTTAAAAAACAAGAAAAGAAAAAAAAGTCATGTACTAAATTAAAAAAAATAATGAAATAAATAAGTAAATATTAAATAAACAAAAACAAACGTTAAAACTTACAAAGTCCATTATTACGTAACAGATACGTAGATCAATCGATAGATCAATAAATCAAAATACTTGATTATGTCTTTCCGCTGGTTGCAAGATGCCAGAGTCACAAGATAGGCATTTTCATCTTAAAAACACCCAAGAAAAGGGATTAGACAAATAATCATTGTTTTTTGATCAGTTTTTGTTTGTTAAAATTTAGCCGGTCGGGCGATGTGAGTGTGAAACAAAACTTCTTATGGGGATATCACAGGGCACTAAGAAATGGATACTTTGCACATGTTGGACCCTAACTGTGGATGGACCAGACCACGTGAAAATGTAGTCTAAACGCCCGCGCCCCTCCTCTGGGGGGTAAGGAAGAGAAGACAGCTGACATTCCAGACTAGTGAGCATGGTGAAAATGATATTTTCTTGACCCGACCTACTTCGGGGTTTCAGCGGCCTTCGTCAGCGGATGGTCGTTGCTCTTGGATAGCTAAAACTTGCAGTGCACTGGATAAAACGCCTATAAATAAAATCAGAATTTCTGACGTGTTTTCAGTGATTGGAAAAAAACTCGAAAGAAATTTTTGCAGGGTCCTTATATTACAAATGCGAAATTTTATTAATTATTGCTCTTCCCGTCATTTTTTGACCTGTTTCATAAAAATTACGCTATTGAATACGCATTTTTATATAATTTTAATATTAAACCTTATTAAGATATTTACGTGAGATCCTGACAAAAAATAGCGAATACCGGACTCGAGAGAGCGGTGGAAATCGCACCTGGAAAGTACCGAAAATGTTACACGGCATGATCAATCATTTGCAACGATCCTCTGGTACTTCCGACATTTTGAAACGAAAGCTTGTGCACATGATCGAACACGGTCATATAGATTCTTATCACGGAGTCTTCCAACTTAAGTTAAAACAAAAAACAAAAACAAGATAAATACAAATGAAAAGAAATGATAGAAGAGAAGAGAAAGAAAAGAAACAGCCCCCTCCCCCCCCCCCCCCCCCCCCCCCGATGCGACACTATTCGCGCCTGCAGTCTTTGTACTGCGCCATTCTTCTCTAGACATGCGCAAATCGTAATAAATTTCGCGCGAAAAGACAGTGTTTAGAACGAGATAGACTTCAGCTTGTGGCACCAAAATATTAAATCTATATGGCTCTTTACAGCGGCACATCCGTGTGATGTCTTCCCAAAAATGATAGAAGGTTGTATAGTGGCGAAGTTGGTACTTGGTAAGTTTGAAACTGAGAGTATTTGCGCAATAAGGACGAACGGACATGCGAGAAGCGTCGCTTTGATATCGCGTCCCGTCTTATAATTTGCTAACCTTTGTTTTCATTTTTCGTCGCATCATATTCTCATCTTATGCAAACTTTGTGACCGTCGAGTTTGGCCGATTCCCTTTTGGGGTACATCTGATACACTTAGTATTAGAGTCATCGTCATTTCAACAGTGCTTTAAAGTTTACAGGGATCAACACAAGCCTAATTAACTCAGATTAACTTCAATAGTCTGTTTCTCTGAATCAGTAGAGTTTAACTAACTCCAAGCCGCCATTTACCCGCCAATATATTGATTTTTAAACAACTAAATACTTGTAATCTAAAGCTATGTACTTTACTTTCGTAGAAGGTGAGGGACAAGACATTAGGAAAATTGGTTCATGTTTTCTATGGGTAGTTTCGTCTGATATGCCAGTTGATATATCGGCTAACAGTTGTAGCTGATAGTCCACTGACATATCGGTCAAGAGTCAGGTGATAGTCAGTGAACACTTGGCCGATAGTTGACCGAAATTCAGCTGATAGCTGAAAGACACTTGGCCAATTGCTGGTTTTTACTGTCACACTGCAAAAAAGTATCTCCAAATGTATTGCCAAAAAAATCAAGAACATTATAGGTTGTAGAAAATAACTGGATATTTTGCTTGTCCAAGTCTTGGATTCGTATGGTATTCCTTACTCGAGTTATCCGTCAAAATGTTCCACACAAATGTAGATAGCACATTATGGAAAAATTATGCCATGTTGGTGCCCATGCAGAGGGGCACCAACATGGCGGCTGGAAATCAATGAAAACATCTGGAATTCACTTCTGCTATAAAAAGCAGTCCATTCACCGTTCAAGATGCAAGACATTATTTGAAAGTCTAAAAAATCAAAATAAAATAATCAAATAATGAGAGTTGTTCATTCCTAAAAAGATACGAGCCTGAAATACACAAGACAATTATGCCAGCCGGTGTTCTAACCTACCTGTATGCTACCTCATCGGGAGTCAACTGCACTATTCTAAAAGTTATTCTGCTCTATTTGTCAAATCAAGGTTACTTGAGAGAGGAAGGACTTCACAGAACATGCTCTGCTTTCCAGGATGAATGTTCTCTTTTCCATGATGACAACAAGGAATTAGACTATGTATGTTGATGTTAATCTATATTATGGGGGGTCTTGCAAAGGGAGGCATGCTCCCATCACTGCAAGACATTATGAGTTTGTACTATCTGGTAATATTATCGATATACAGGATAAAGGATAAAGTTTGCCATTGCTAAAATTGGAATGCGTATAAGAGAACATGGCAAGGAATATTGCTAGAAAGGATTATTGAAATTTAATTCAAGCTGTTACTGTTTGATTGGCAGTTATTTCAAGCTTTTTAATCACTAAAAATATTTTCTTTTTCTTGTTGCAGGTCTTTCTTACAGCTGACTTGAAGACAATCTTGGACGACTATTCGCAGTTGAGAGAATCAGGTCTTGTGGAGTATTTGTTAAATATGTAAACCCTAATGACCAGAAGAAAAAAAAAATAGATTCCAGCCTTGCATATTTGTTAAATATGTAAACCCTAATGACCAGAAGAAAAAAAAATAGATTCCAGCCTTGCGTGACCTTGTCAGTTTTGTTGTCTAAGGCAACAGTTTTTCTTCCCATTACTTCAAACAGTTGAACCTTCAGTAAGGGGGAGGTGGGGGAGGGGTAGAGAAGATAAGGGGATAGGGGGATAGAAGAAGTACAGGAGGTTGGAGAAGAGAGGGCATGAATCCCCCAGGGGGGTACTCGAAGTATATGTGATGGGGGGGTCTGACATATTTTTTTGGGTTGAAAATTTTTACGCTCGGTATTTTTTTGGGTCAAGAGATCTGTCATGCATTTTTTTAGGTCTTAAAAAAATACGTGTATTGTTTAGGGTTTTATCTCCGAGTGAACTTTTCGTTTCGGGTTTTTGTTGTCTGTAAATGTGGAGCAGAAGGGAGGATGAAGAGACATTAACAGACATACCAATTTCATAAGCTTATTAATGCAAAATCATGCATTAGAAAGTTCTGTTTATGGCTTAATTGAATAAATCAGTATTGAGTTATTTAAGTCTTGTATTTTTTTGGGTCTAAAATTTCAGGCTTGTGTATTTTTTTGGGTTTGCAATATGAAGCTCCGTCGGACCCCCCCGTCATGTATACTTTGAGTACCCCCCCCCCCCCCCCCTGGGATGAAGCCGGGTTTCCAAATTGGCAGGTACTAGAAAAAATTGTGAAAGTTTTGCCATATTGCATAATATTTTGCAATAACACAAAGAAGTGGGAACCACTAAGGAAATGGTATGGTAAGTGAGAGTTCCAGAGCCCCTGGTCTCCCCCACCAGTAACAGGCACCTCCTGTAGGTAGACTCCTCTCGTAAGCAGGCAATTAGTTATAGCCCCAGCTACACACAAACCTTGCAGTTTTAAGTGAGGCTAAACAAAATTTAGACAAAGTTTAAATGAAGCCAATGTTGGTCAGTGGTCACACCAATATGTGGTGATTCCAGGGACATTGCTTAAGTTTATAATATTGCATTGCCTTGTTTTGCTTGGTCGATGCTTGGACAACTCTCCTAAATGGACACATTCTCTGGTCTCAAGGGTGTGTACATGTATGTGTTAAGGGAGGGTAGACTGTACTATATTTTAACATCATTTTGCATGTATTCTTCTTTTTTCAGGAAGAGAAAATGGTGTGCCGAGTAGCACTGCTGTTTTAAAATCTCTGTGGAAGGATTTAGACGTTGTGATAGGACAATTGAAGTAAGTGTTTTGTGTTTTAGGTACAAATATTTGGTGGAGAGATGCACTATGAGAGTAAAGTGTCTTGCCCAAGAACACAATGCGGTACCCCCGCCAGAGCTCGAACCCGGACCGCCTGATCCGGCGTCCAGCGCACTAACCATTAGGCCACTGCAGCTCCCAATCCATTTGCAGGGCTAGAGCCCAGTGGCTACTGACAGCTTTGATTTTACTAGCCAAAACAAGCTTTTACTAGCCAGGACTGTCAAACTTGTATGTAACTTATACCTGGCAGACAGCAATTTCGGTCAATCGTCAGACATTAGATTCTTGGATAAGTAAGTAAGTAAGTAAGTATATATGGTCATGCATGCAGTTGTGCTCTCCCTCAGAGTCAATTTCCAGTAGTAGTTTTCTTCTACACGTACTAAGATGCCTGAAGTTGTCACTAGCCAAAATGGCTAGCAAAACCCCAAAACCTACAAATAAAAACAAAATTTTCGCTAGTCTGTGGCTAGATGGCTACCATAAATGTTGAGCCCTGCATTTGCACAATAAATTTTTATACAGTATAAGGGGTATAGAATGGTCCTTGAAAAATAATGAGTTGGAAAATTTTAGGCGAGTCTCGGAATCTCGAGCTCGCAAAAAGTAACGCTTGTCTCGGAATCTCAAATTTTGAAATTGAGTCTCTGAGTCTTGCAAATCCGAGAGAAAGTTTTAGTCAGTTTGAACCATCACAAAACAACGGCAACAACAACAGCAAAGCAGAGAGCTACAGAGCGTTAGACTAGCGTTGTAATAGTCTCGCGCTGTGATTTCTAGATCACGGAGTCTCGCGCTCGGATCTTTGAATTGCGGTGTCTTGGGCTCGGATTTGAAGAAAATTGTAAGTCTTGGTCTCAGATTTTAAATGAGCGTCTCGGTGAGTCTCGGATTTTACCATTCTATACCCCTAGTATAATCCCAATTTCTCGATTCCTCGGTTTCTTGAAACTCCCAATTTCTTGAACCAATTTTCCTTTCCCTAGGAGGTTCGAGATTTTGTGATTCTATTGTAGCTACGGCATAATTAAACCTTTTTGTTTGCAGGTATGCCACCATTCCTTCAAGCACACCACAGGCTTACATGGGAAGTCAGTCAAGTAAGTTGTAAATTCTCCCTACTCATTGCTATACATCTCTTTTAATGCTAGTTATGAGAATTTGTTTTTACAGTGAAACAGTATGTCCTGGTTGAAGTTTTGTACAATCCAGTCACATGACTGTTTGTCAGTGTTCAGATATATTCTAAACTACTGTACAGGGACATTTTTTAAAAAATTAATTTAATTACAGATAATATTTAATTGCCAAGACAATATACATGTATGTTCTTAACCTCAGATTGATTTAAAATAAAATAATGATAATTCTCCCCAAAAGAAGATTTTGACCATACCTCACAGTCTTCTTCAGCAAAGATTCAGTTACCATTAACTTTCTTTCAAACACCAAAAACACGGCACAAGACACCATCATTTCTAAATCTGGGATCTAAAGGATAATGGAACCAATAACTGTATCAAATGGTTCATTATCAAAAGATTGAATTAATACAAAGGAAATCACTCTCACAGCTGCAATTTGTGTTAATCAGAGAAAATCTTTACTTTTTTGACTTTACGTCAAAGAAAATCTGTATCTTGAGTTCTGACAAGTCTGCTCTTCGTAACAAGATGTGAGTTGATGTCTTCATGCTGACGCAAAAATAAACCTAATGCAGCTAATCAGAAGCAGGGTCTCCATCTGCCCTAAATTGAAATTTTAAATCTACTGCCCAAGTCTCTACTGGTATAAGCAAATAAATGTGATTAGCATATGAAACTTATTAAAGTAACTGTTGTGTAATTTTATATCTGAAAATTCCTTTTTTTTCTCTGCATGTACAGTACTATATTTAATTTTTAAATACAGTATACTTATGTACCCTGCTTGTTCTCCAAATAGCACGCACAAGACGTCTTAACCATGGTCGGACAAGAAGAAGCATGTTGCCGAAAAACCAAGAAAGTATTACAAGCACAGCATCAAATCCTTCCACAACTCACCTTCCTGTGAAACCAAGTGGAAGTTACACAACAGAAAAACTGCCTTTACCAAGGCTTTCACCTGTTGAATCATCACCAAAGCTGTTACTACATTCATCACATGAAATTCAAACTGTGGATCTTCCATCTACAAATACTAACAGAGTAACACAAAATGGTGTTCAATCAAGTGCAGGAAGAGAGCCTCTAAATGTGCACAGGACACCAAGCACTGTACAATCTGTTGGGTCTGCTGTGGCAATCTCTAGTCCATGTGTTGGAGGAGAAAGTCAGGTATCTAGAACCTCAATTGACCTAACTTCAACAGTTTCTATTGTCGCTAAAAGTACTAGTGACAAACTATCCAGAAATGCTGACATTGTTGAGGGCATGTTTGATGGTGTGGATGAGGGCAGTGTATTAAATAATGAAGAGATGAACCATGGGGGAACAGAGACCAAATCTCCACCTGTGATTGTAATAGATGATGAAAGCAATCCGGAGCAGAGAGTGCTAAATGTGGAAGAACATTCTTTGTCTCAATCACATCACAGCCAAGATGAATTACAATTACGATCACCAAAACGAAAAGGGTAAGGTTTCTCTTAATTTTAGAATATTGAAATACATGTATGCATATAATTTATTTAATATCCGTGGATGTAACACTCAAGGCCCAGTTCAAAGAGAGGATAATTATATCCACTACATAAACTGCTGTCCAGTGGAAAAGTGCTGACTAAACAACTTACATGTATGCTATCCACTGGATAGCTGGTGACTTCAGTGGTTCCAGTTGTTCAAAGCATGATTTAGCTAATCCAAGAAAAAGATTCTGTTTTTCAGTAAGATTTTTTTATTGATCCTTTGAACAACTGGCACCAGGAACACTTCAGTATTTGTTTTACCCTGTAAACAGACTCTAGACACTGAGAGAAAAACAACAATAACAATAACAAAAACATCTGCTTTGTTGCTATTATACACATGATATAATTTATTCAAGTATAACTGTCAAAAAATATTCCAGTTTTTTTGGTAACAAGGGAGCCAATTTATTTGTTTGCAGAATTCAGCCAAAGAAAAGGGTTCCGCAAGGTGCCTCTTGGTAAGCTGATTGTATCTCCTCGTTACATCCAAACTCTTTCATATTCACACATGGCAATACTTTACAGTGCAATAGCCTCTCTGCATTAACTGGCAGATGATCTGATTATATGTTTTGTCTTTCACAGCACTTCAGTAGTCAATGATTCACCTGTGAAACCAGCAGTTCCTGAAACTGCCGAAGTTGAAATGGACATAATGTGTTCCTCTGATTCTCTAATTCCGGTAAGCCTTTTCTGCTGTACTTCAAGACATTGTACCCAAGTTAAAGGGGAAATCTCGCCAAGATTTAGTGCTACTTGAAAATCAAACAAAGGTGTTGGTATTAATTGGAAGCCCACCAATAGTTGCCTAACCTTGCTAAAATGCACAGTACTGGTCACAAGAGTTGTTTAAGACTGGTGTGGCTACGGAAGGGTAGGGATGAAGTGGTCTAAAACTTGAAAACTTTGGGCCGACGTTTTCAATACTGACAAGTGCTACTTGGAGGAAAATCACTAAAAAACCATTGATTATGGTTTAGTCACATCTCAGAGAGTGAGTTTACGCCTTTTTGTCGTTTAAAAATTATTTTTTTGATCAGTGAGTGCACCTTAATAATTCTAGCATAGTTTACACAGAACTTAGAAGACCTCTTGTGATACTGCCCCTTTAATACCTTTTTCTATTTTCCTGTTACCTGTATTTCTGTGCTGTTTGTATGGATGATTCAAGTCAAATTCATGCATAGATTATTATTGGAGATTTTAAAGTTTAGCGTAATTCTTGCTGTCATTTCTCATTTTGACGGAGTATTATTTTGTGATTTGTAGCAATCCTTCCTTGGCACACTACTTAGTACTCCTCTGTTACAGGAGAAACTTGCGGAAAATATCAACAAAGTTGTTGGCAGGTGAGTATAAGTGGAGTGCTGAAAGATAAGCAGACTTCCTTAAAGATACTACCATTTGCGTCCATCCCTGAAGCGTGATGAATTTTGCGCATTATTTTACTTTTCAAACGTTGATGTTTTTGTCTCATATGTGTCACTTTTGACCAATGAAACGTTTGCGGTTTTGTCGTGAAATTGACAACGTTTTTGGTGCCATACAAGCATGTTTTGTTCACGTGCTCTCGAGGTTTTCAGGTTTTGGACCGTGGGAGCGTAGCTTCAAAGATGGCCATGGAGATGCAGGTTCAAGTCCAAATTGGTGATACAAGGCGAGTTTTTTCATGAATCCTCCTAGAAGTGTCGAGGAAGTAACAAAAGCTATAACACGTGAAATTCCAAAGACAAACTTTATGGATACGTGCGAGTTCCCACGTCTGGAATCTTTACTCCCGCTTCATCAAAAAAAATTTCAGTCTCCTTGGATCTTTCGAAGACAAGTAATTAATAAACAGCTGGGTATGAAATAAGTTATCTGGGGGTGAATCGTTCACTTGCCACTTTAGTAAGTTTTTTCCTTGAATATTGTTGTCCTGAAGGCAGCCGGTTCTTAATTGCTCGCGAAACCGCCGACATTGAAATGTGTTCTCCTCCTAACTGCTCCATTTCTTCCATAATTTCGTAAAGGGAGATAGACGGGGAGTGGACTTTCAAAACCTTGATTAGTTCCAGGTCATCTTCGCTTAGTTTTGCACATGTATAGCCTCCTTTAGGCCTTGATGTCGTTTGCATCTCTTCACAGTATCTGTGCAATACAGATTTCAAAGTGTTCACTGAAACACGCAACTCGTCTGCCAGTTGTGTCAAACTCCGCGGAACATAACCTGTCATTCGATCACCACCATAGTTTATAATACTATCAATGATTAAACATTTAAAATCTTGATCTAGAGCCACTCCTGGCCGGTAACTCCTTCCAAATTTATTTATCTTCCTCATCTCAATGACCATCTTTGAAGCTACGCTCCCACGGTCCAAAACCTGAAAACCTTGAGAGCACGTGAACAAAACATGCTTGTATGGCGTCAAAAACGTTGTCAATTTCGCGACAAAACCGTAAACGATTCATTGGTCAAAAGTGACACACACCAGACAAAAACTTCAACGTTTGAAAAGTAAAATAACGCGCAAAATTTGTCACGCTTCAGGGATGGACGCAAATGGTAGTAAGCATTGTGTGGTTGCAAAAAAATGTCCATACCCCCACTGTGGGGTGGGGGGGGGGGGGGGGGTGTCAATAAAATTACGTGAAATTATGTTTAAAATTTTCTTTGTTAATGGATGTGTTGTAGTTTAAAATGTTTTGAATTTCAGGTCAATAATTATTTAAAACTAGATCAATTTGTATTTTTCTTTGTTTTAGGATTATTAAAGTAAAATTGTAATTTTGGAAGGAACAAGAGAAATACAAATCAAACCAGTCTGAAATTATTACTACAACAGCTACCACTCATATAAAATATAAATTATATACTTGCAACTCATTGGGGGACTCCGAGTCTTGATGACCAATGTGTGAATCCATAAAAATTACTGTTGCTGAGTACACTTTTGCTGTTATTGCTTACACAGTAGCAATTGCAATATGTGGGTGATTGCTTACACAGTAGCTATTGCAATATGCCGGTGACCTGTGGTCACCATAGTATATATAAGTTCAGCTTGGCTAGCATTTCCACCTGTTGTAATAATATATTAATCAATTATCATGGTAAACAAGTCTATCATACACTTATTTTGCAGCACAAGACAGCAGTCTGCTAGTGATGAACCCCCATCTGACACCATGCAGAGCTTGACAACAACAGAGGCAAGCAGTGATGACATATTAACGGCATCAAACCAGGTAGACAGCTATATCCACTATATCCACTATATTCCTTTCTGTAATAAACGATACTCGCATGCTTTGGCTTAGAGATGTAATTGTTGTATTAATCGATAGGGTGCAGGAGGTGATATTCCTGTGAAAGAAATCATGGATCTTATGCAGGCAGACCCAGCATTTGATGTACTGTTCTCATTCTTTGGACTTGGTAAGCATAATTTCGTATCCTCTTCTTTTTCAGGGAGGTATAATAAGAACTGGACTTTGGAGTGAGTTGTCTGGTTCAGATGCTAGCTGGGGTCTTTGGCTGAGAATCCTGTTTTTGCTCTCAGATTGCGTGTTTCTCTGCCCAGTAATATAACTGGGGAAAGACAAGTTGTAAGGGAGTTGTGAAGTGGGGGGAGGGGAGGGGGGTTAGTGAGGAGCACCCCATTCACGGGGAGCAATACTGCTGATAATTATGAAGATGATCTTTTTCAACAATGACACGAGCATG
Source organism: Meandrina meandrites (assembly GCA_963693305.1). Taxonomy (NCBI): domain Eukaryota; kingdom Metazoa; phylum Cnidaria; class Anthozoa; order Scleractinia; family Meandrinidae; genus Meandrina; species Meandrina meandrites. Next base: position 6,115,262 of record OY855906.1, read on the forward strand.
GGACGAAGAAATATTCTGAGTACCCGACGGGAATCGAACCCATGGCCTCCCAGATACCGGTTGGGCGCTCTAGCCAACTGAGCTACGAGAGACTCGTGGTGAGCTTAGCCATTTACTAGGTTGATATGTGACACGCGTCCTGCATACTGGTAGGATCGGCAATGTCGGAAATCGTCAAGTGTGTAGTACCGTTAGATAATAATTACTACAGCTGATAATGTTATGTTTTGGAAATCAGAGTAAACAACCGGCCTGGTACAGATGACTTCAACATTTCTTTCTTAACCCTGGCAGTCACTTTATCATGAAGTCTTGTCATTTCAACAGATGCTTTAGATGCTTTGCCATCAGCAGCGAATTCTGTAACAGATTCAAATACAGGTACAGTGCTGCCAGAGACTTCTGCTGGATCAAGTCAGCTTGACAAACCTACTTCTTGTGTGTCTTCCTCTGCTGTAAATCTTCCAGGTATGGTTGCTTGAAAAAGTGCCAAAGCCCATGGTAAATTTTTCGTCTTTTTCGTAAGTAAAGAATAAACACTCTCTGCTTAACAACTTAATAGTGAACAGATGCTTTGCAGTAATACCAATGACAGGACTTTCTTGTTTGTTGTTGTTATAACCTAGTACCATAGGTCCGCAATGTGTGCAAAAAGCTAAGCCAATTGCCCTCTGTACTCATTGCTTGCCTATAATGTTAAGTGTTAATTTAAATCTCTAACCTTTTAGCAGTGCTGTCATTTTGTCAGCCCTGGATAAGTAACAGATTGTTTTTTAAAACAGATGCTCTTGCAACCTCGTCGTTACCTGAGGAATGTCCTTCTGATTCTGGAAAAGAGATCACTTCCATGTCAACAGTATCAGACCAGCAGGTGGAAACACCTTGTTCTTCATCTGCTTCTGATTTGCACTTGTCAGGTTTGTGCTGTTTTCTTGTTGGGGTCTAAAATATCTCTTGTGCTAGTTTCACAAAGGGGCAAGTATTCATGACGAAACTGGCAAATACTTGAAAAACAGGTGCAGTATGATGTTAAAGTACAAGTATTGCTCATTAGCTTTGAATTCGGTGGTCACACACTAATGATTAATTCACAGACTTGAAATAGTCTGAACCACCTTGTGCAGCAGGATGAATAGTACCATCTGAAAGTATCACCCAAAAGCTTTCATTTGATTGGTCACGATTGGGCTTCATCCAGAGTTAAAAGTTAGAGCAACCTTGTACAGAATAATAATAATAATAATAATAATAATAATAATAATAATAATAATAATAATAATAATAATAATAATAATAATAATAATAATAATAATAATAATAATAGTGAAAGAAAGGTGAAAGGAAAGGTGAAAGTAGAAAGGTGCTGGAGAGGTAGAAAGAAGAGAAACAGCAAACAAGGGGTTTTTCTTGGTTTCCCTAGGCAACTTGTTGTTGCCCGGAGCCAATGATGAAACCAGCTTCAATAGCTGTGCGAATCTTTAATAATAATAGTAATAATAATAAAACACATCGAAATATAACTCAGTGATTTATAATTGAATGGTTACTCCTTAGCGTTTTATCCGCAGAGTTAAGAACTGCCTTGCACTGCATACAATTACAGCATTGCTACGTGAAAGTACTGCTCAGTAGCTTTAAAATTACGTCCACTATAAAGTCAGAAGCTAGAACAATGTCGCATGGCCTATGCTGCTCGGAAACAAGCAAAGTGTTAGGAATGATTGTCAAAGAGGGGGTTGCTATCAGTAAAATTAATTATTTTTTTCCTTGTGGTTATTTTGTATAATGCTTTGACAAATTAATTATGAGGATGCTTTAATTAAATTGGAATGTGTTGTTCCAGAAAATATCCATTCCTCCACCATGGACGAATATTTGGTTTGAGCCACCCACCCCTTCGGTAATTCCATTTTGGCTACGTACTTTCTTTTAAAATATTTTGCTTTTAGGAGCTCCATGCCCCAGAATTTCCAAGGCCTGATGATTTTTTTTGGGAGGTAAATTGAAGTCCTTGGGTGCTTAACATTTGTTTGAAGGAACTGGTTGGGATGAACATTGAATAATGGTCTGGGATTTTCCAAAATCAACAAACCAACCGAACGAGATGGCGTTTACCATTTGAAATTTGGTTTCCTGTTATTGTTTTCTATTGATGAGAGACTGAAAATCGTTCAAATATTAAGGAAATTTCTAATGTTCTGTTCCGAACAGAAAAGGATGAAGTACTTCTGGAGGAAGTCCACAATTTCTGAACAGATTTTCTGGAAAATTTCTGTTCCATTTGACTTTCAACCGATATTCTGCATTTTTCGGCTTAAAGGTAGGCACCCCTTATCTACTGATGTAGGACCTTGCAGACAGAAAAAACTGGTCCAATCTGATGCAAGACTTTTATTTTTTTTCAGCTACCAGTATTGTTACTGATGCCTTGCTGTTACTGGCTGGAAGCCCTCAGAAGATTCCCCCTCAAGTACAGCTGCAGCTTGATCACTCTGCAAGTGTGCTTAGTTCAGGGAAGCAGAATGTCATTACCCCACCAAAGAAGACACAGTCTGTCCAAGAACCCTTAGATACCAATGACAAACGACCCAATGTAGATTCTTTGACCAGTCAGGCTAGTCTCATTACATCATCGTTTCCATATGTTCGTGCACTTGATTTTAGTTTAGACAAGGAACCAAAGCCAGTTAAGAGAGGCAGGAAGAGAAGCAGTAAGACCAAGAAGGGGGCAAAGCAGAAAACAACAACTGATGAACAAAGCAAAGCACCACTAACCAAGAAAGCAGCAAGGAGCAACAAATCACATTTGGAAGCCAGTAAATCACCATCTCCTTCATTCGATGCTGCTGTTGGTCACAGAAATGTACAAACTGTATTGCCCTCAACTGTTGTGACAAACATTTCCGTGGGTACCAGTCGACCAATTTCAAACTGTGGCAGTGTATTCAACAGATCAACAAACCAGATTTCCTCCACTGCGATCACAGGTGCTTCCTCCAACACATCACCTTACAATATGAACAATTGTGGCACTTTGGCCACTGGTTTTCCTACGAGTGCCTGTAGTCTTCCCACAGGACCATCCCTGTCGCCTGGTAACATGGTCCAAACCTCTTCTGGCCCTGTGCCATCAGCAGTCTCTTGCATGTACGTCAACCCCAGTGCAAGCCCTACCAGTTCACTTGTCAACTCAACTAGCGGTCCTGTCAATTTCACCTGTGCAGTTACGAGCTGCTCTTTATCACCTGCCAATCGCACAACCCTAGGGAGCAGTCCTGTCTTGGTCAATCGTAACAACTCGTCGACAAATCTGACCCCTTCCACTGTCAATTACACCACTTGTGGTACAGTTCGGTCACCGTTCATTCCTGGCTACACAGGTTCCATTAGCACCTCTGCTCCAGTTAATCTCACCATGCAGTGCATACCTGGTGCCTCTTCAACTGTCAGTTTTATAAACCCAGTTGCATGTCCAACTTCTGCTTCATCTGTCAATCTTGCCAATACAACCAATAGTCACCCTGCATTACCTGGCAGCTTTGGTGTTTCAAGTGTGTCGTCGCTACATCAAGATGTCAACACTGTGACTTCATCACATTTAACGGGACTTACTCACGCTGTTATACCTAGCCATTTTACAGACTCGTCAGTGGTCACTTTGACCACTAGCATTAATAATTCACTAACTAGTCAAGAACAGAATGCTAGTGAATCAAATGGATCAGGAACCTCTGCAACTAATGCGGGTGTCGTGCAGACAACTGTAGGCCCATTCACCCTACAAGCTTCCAATCTGTTACAGTCACTTGCACTGCAGCATGCAAACACAGAGAAGAACGAACCACAGAATACAGAGTCTGGTCTAGACATAACCCAGCTTAGAAAAGAAAGTACTCAAGGTTTCCAGAAAATTGCAGCTTGCTCAACTTTAGAGTCAGGACATAGACATCAATCCTTAAAGGAAAAATCAACATCTAAAAAGAATGTGAATTTACATCTATCTCAAGACAATGCAACAGTTTCAAGTGAAAAACACAATGACATTTCTGTGGTTTGTGAGAGTGGCACTGATCCATTACAGAAGGACTTGAGGGACACTGTGGCTGTTGTAGGACGTTTGCCGAATTTGCTGGAAAACAAAAATGGCAGTACTTCTACTTTGACAATAATGAATCAGGGATGTAGGGAGCTGATGAAGGAAAATTCTTCAGGTTTCTTACAATCAGAAACTAGTAGTGAAACAGAAGGACAAGAGTCAACAAAGCCACAAGGGAAAAGGCGAAGGGATTCACTACAAAAGGAGAAGGTATTGTGGCAAAGTTGTTCCATTTTTGTAGGAAGGATAAATGGCAACTTGTTCCTAAGCTCATAATCTATAGCTGGGATCTTGGCTGCCTTAATTGCTGAGCGGGCGCATAGTATGTCTTACTGCTTTCTTAATAATAACCAGCCAGTAACCTTTTTCACAAATAAACTCATAACACAGTAAAAATTAATGTGGCACATGAGCAGTTGGGTTTGTTTGAATCAACTTTTTGTGTGGACTTGTTTGAGCCAGTCTTACAACCTGACAAATTTGAATCCTAAACATGGTTACTTGCGCAAGTCATTGAAACCTTTGTGTTGTACAGTTGTGCTTTTGAATTGATTTTTGATCAATTGTGTTGAAAGAACAGTTACAACGGTTCATGCCAAAAGTAAATATCGGGAGCTGGGGTAGCGCAGTGGTGAGAGCACTGGCTTCCCTCCAATGTGGCCCGGGTTCGATTCCCGGACCTGGCTTCATATGTGGGTTGAGTTTGTTGTTGGTTCTCGTCCCTGCACCAACGGTTTTTCACCGGGTTCGCCAGTTGTCCTCCCTCCACAAAAACCAATACTTCTAAATTCCAATTCGATTGGGAATTCGAGGGCGACAGGTTTGTCAGTCACAAGACTGTTACTTGCTACCCTCGTTAAATAAAAAGTCAATATATTTATTTTACTTTATTTTTATGTTTTCTGCATTTTCTGAGCTCTATGATCGGTTGTAAATTGACCAATCAGAGCAAAGCATGTTCCTTGACAATAAATTAGGAGCTAATCCTTAACTATGCAATCATACCCCACTTTTGCACAGTTTGGCATTAGTTACATATTTTATTGAAATGAAGGTGGAAATTACAGATTAACTTATTGTACATGTAATCACTTTTTCTCCAGGAGAAGAAGACAAAATCGTCATCTCGACCTTCAAAGGTTTGTTTTGTTAAATTTGTAGTTTAGACTGTGTGAAATCGAACTATCTGGATCTATTTAAGGATGGCATGTTAAGGAGCTTAAAGATAGTCCTTAAAAGGGGCTTTGTCACAGTTGTTAGCAGATTTTTGAACAGCCAAAATTTATATTTGTGTCGAAGGAAACCAAAAAATAATAGTCTTTTTTTATTAACAATTGCTATTATTAGAGCACCGACACACTGACACTGTTAACAAGCGTCTTTAGCTGCAGATGGCTACGATGGAAATGGATTACAACTTAAAAAGTTTAGCTAAACTTTTCAAGTTGTTTCAGCACGTCTACAAAAAATCAATATTTATAGCTGTAGTTAGATTTCTATCCACATATTAAGGTTACATCTTCCTTAGGATGTTCAAAGATAATGTTTTTCATGGGTTAAGTTGCCTACCACTAATTTCAGAACAGTTTAGACCAAAATTCTGTGAAATCCCCGTGACAGAGCTCCTTTAATGAGCAGCTGGTCCAACTATCTGAAATATATGATTAAATTTGAATTACAATGCACATTAAAGATGTTATATTGTTAAACTTTATTTTTGGTTTTCATTTTTTTAGAAATCCAAGACCAAAGCAGAGAGCATCAATTTCCCTTCAGATTTGAATGTTGAAGATTTTTTATCTAAGCTTCACTATGAAGTGAAGTAGATTTATTTAATTCAGATGTTAGATTTGTAACAAATTGACACTTTTACAAGAAATTATATATAGGTATATACAGAGAGTAGATATATTTTTATTGCATCATTTTTATATTAAAATAATTTAATATATTATTAAAACATGAGCCAAAAAAAGTTAGATGTTCATTTTTGGTGAAGATCTTTTAAAAACAGTTGTTGATTTGATAAAATATGTTTTGAGAGGTACAGTAAAAACCCACATATAAGAACCACTGATTTTTGGCCACAGGCTTAAATGGTTTACAGTTGAATCCCGATAACTCAAACCCTCAATAACTCGAACCTCCTGCTAACTCGAACCTTTTACGGTTTCCCTCCAGGTAATTTTCTTACTAATTTTACCCTAGATAACTCAAACTCCCTGATAACTCAAACCTTTTTCGATTTCCCTTGAAGGTTCGAGTTTTTGGGATTCAACTGTATGTCGGTAAATTGTATGAGGTGGTCCTGGTCCATGGTGCTTATCAGTGTTTAGCCAAATTTCAGCCTGGAGGTTCTTCATCCACTGTTTCTCATATATGTGATTTTTACTGCATTTCATCTGGAAGCTTGTGGTCTTTGTAGTTGGAATTAATTCATAGTTTGAATGAATTTGAATTGATTGCCTGCTTCAGTCGAGCTCATTTCGACCAGGAGGGACTGGTTGAAACCAAAAAGACAGACCAAAAAGACAGAAATAAGCAGAAATCGCTAATGATGGTATCGTTGGTATTTTTCCTTAGGATAGGAGATGTTTGTCAATTGTTATGTTCTGCTAGGAGTTCTGCAGTACAGGGGGTGAGGGAACTCCCCCCAAAAAATGACAGGGGTTGTCATTGTTAGGGTGCTTAAATCTAAAATGATTTCCATTGGTATTGATCCGAAAAATTCTCTGTGTTAGTAAGTTTGTTTGTTGGTTGGGATAGAAATGTTACCTCTTAGAGGACCGGGGAGGGGGGTAAATTTTGGCCACGCCCAGAAAAAGAAACTGTTACCGTCTACGGGTTCTTTTTTAAATTTCCGTTTCCCCGTCGTTTTTCTAGGGGAGCCCCCACCCCCTGCGGCTGCTATACCTACTTGGTGATTGTCACACGTTCCAGTTTGCCAGTTTTACTTGTAAAATCGTTTTTAAAAATCCTTTTAAAATTTAAAAGCAATAAAACTTTTTAACGTATATTTTGTAAACATGATTAATGCAAAGCTGTTTTACTCGCTTGGTCGAAATTGTATTTCTCCGTTCTATCGGTCAAATACCTATATTTCGTTAAATGGTGGGTTTCTGCCTTTCGCCAAATGGTTCGGGAATTCTAGAGTACGTAACTCCAGAGGATCTCTCCTTTTTCTTGCAAAGAATACTACAGTAGAAATTTGCCAAATTGTTTCACCCTGTTTTGGTTGGTCGGCTGATTTTGGAAAAGTGCCCCAACCATTTTAACAGCTTTTTACCGAGTTACCCTTTACCATCTTAACCGACATTACATCCACGGTCAATAGATCACTGTTGTGGATGTGATCTGCGGTAGCCTAGTATCAGTCTATTTAATGGGACACTGTCACCAATTGTTAGGATAACTTTGAAAGACCAAAAGACATGCTAATCACAGGAGACCCAAAAATACTGGTTCAGTTTCGCTTAAAACTGCCCAGCCAGTTCTCTGAGACTATAATTAAGTGTGTTTGCCAGCGGATTGCCAGGATGCGAATGACTACAACTTGAAAACAACAGGCTGATTTTTTCAAGTTTTCCCTTTGTTTTGTGGAAAAATCACCCGCAACTGACTACGGTTTGTTTTTTCCTTTGAGAAAATCAATAGATTTCCTTCTCTTGACTTTCTGGGAGTATTCTGTGTACGTGAAAATGCATTTCATTTCATGTTTAGCCCATTTTTACCGCAAAACAAAACCCCCGTGACAGTGTCCCTTTAAGTTCTCGTGCAACCTCCACTTTCATTTAGGAACCTGCTAACATTCACAGAGCTTTGCAATTTCGATTTCACTCGACTTACAGAAAGCTTCACATGGCAATCTCGTAACTTTTCCTGACTTTTTTTCTGTGTGGATGTGGTGTCTCCTTTCGCCACTGCCGTGAATTTGCAGCCAGAAACGAGGTACAGGGTTCGTACAGAATCTTGAATTCTTGAAAAAGTGAAAAATTTGCAAAGTAATTTTCCAGACCTGGAAAAAGTATGGAAAATCAAGATGGTCTTTGAAAAATGGGAAGAAGTACCTCGGGTAATTTAAAAGGAAAATATACATATGTTTTGCAGGGCACACGTCTTGACTTCTGTTGCCCAGTATTTCGGTTTGAAATGCACTTTCCATGGAAGCAAATCGACTCTAACTGTATTGGGAAACCAAATTAAATTATGACAATTTTAAATTTTCCTAAGAATTTCCAATGCATATGCAACGTACAAAGCTTAAATTTTCAGCGACTGTCTTTCTTTTGGTTTGAAAGTGGAGGATTTCGAAAATAAGCGGCAGTTTCCCAGAGGTAAAAAGAATAACAGAAATTTCGAACCATCGGCCCTAAAAGTGGTTGCAGTTGCCTACGAGAAGTGGCTTAAGCAAACTACGACGGCAACGGCAACGAGAACGTCACCAAACAAAAGGTTTAATGAGCAGAACAATAGCTCTGCACGTGCGTTTGAAGTCTTGGTACATTTCCTAGCCGTTCTCTGCAAATCAACAACGTGAAATGACCCAATTCTGCGTATTCTGGACAACGTGAACCACGACGGCAAATTTTTAATTTTTCTATTTGGAGTTGAACGCTCTCTTTACACATTTAGTTTGAGCCAGTTCTTAAACCGACAGATACGCTGAATACATCTGAATAATCGCGAGATTCTAGAGTAAAATATAAATTCATTTTTCACCAGGCGTTGTCCTCGGCGTCGCCGTCGTCGTTGCTTAAGCTCCCTATTAGAGAGATGAAGCATGACGTTTGTTTTTCCCGCGAACTGAAAAAAATTCCACTTCTGCAGTCTGCCGTTTGGTACATTGTTTTGGTGTTTGTTCGCTGAACTGAGCAGGTTTGCGTTTGTCGTGAATGTATGATTTTCCCCCAATTTTTCTGAAGGATCGATTTTAGAATTCGATCAAAAGGTAACAACATTTAAGGCAAGCTTGCCTTTGCCATTTGCCGTGTAACGTCATGTTTAATCTCTCTATTGCTTAGCAAAAGTTTGCGGTATGTTTGGATTGAAAAGTGTTCGCTTACGCAATGTGGCGGCTTACAAGAACTGTTTGCACAGGGAAATTCGATTCTATTTACTGCAACCAAAACGGACATTAAGATGATAATTTCGTTTTCTTACAAACGTCTGCAGCATAAACAATGTGGTGGAATCCTGATTTATCGAACTCAAGACGAAACGAAAATTGATTCGAGAAAGCGCGGATAAAATTGAAGCGTTCAAATGAGTAAAAAAACAAAGCAATGGACTGAGATGACCACTGGTTTGAGTTATCCGATCCGGATGTTAAAAAAAAACTGCTTCGATAAATCGGGATTCTACTGCATTGCTATTCGAGCTTGTTATACTCTTTCTTCCATCAGACTCGAGGGCTGACGACATACCGGTATTTATTTTTGCTCACCACTCTACTGGAGCTTAGTCCTTCCGCGGTCTAATCAATGTTTTGGTTTTGTGTGAGCCAATCAGATTACAGGAAATCGTATGTCTAGAAATAGATATGTGCCGGACTGATAAAGTCGAGTCCCGCCGTTCGACTTCATTTCACGGTCATTTTTTGGCACGGCCATCATTTAAAGTCCGTAACCTTGATATCCGTTATTCTTAAGACTACTGGAAATGCCGATGCGAAAAGTGAGAAATTCCTTGAAGCATTCAACATCAAGACCTTTGATTCACCTGATGCAAAATAATCGCGATCTCAAAGAGACCTTTGATTTATAATCGGTTCAAGCGAACTTGGGCGTTTCTCATTTGTTATGAAAACCCGGAATTTTGGCTGCAAAGTCAAATGGAACAGCCCATACCAGTGAAAGCTTTCCGGAAAGGATGGAAATACTCAAAATGGAAAATCCCTTTATCATTTGTCAAACAATACTCGTCCCACGCCTCGCGCAGGAATCTAGAGTAGCACATGTACCAGACCGACTGGTCGTTTCGTTCAAATGGTCAACTAAACGCCCCGAACTAGCCGAACCGCTTCAAAAGGAATTTGGCACTACCACGGGGACCGTTTTTTTTTTCGTGCAAATGGTAAACACCCCTTGTGTTTTCTTAGATGATTGACGACAGTGAAAAACGAAGCCGTTGATTCAGCAGAGTTCGCATGTCATTGAAAGGCGCAGTAAACAGTGAGGCACAACTTAAAGCAAGGGACCGCAAACGAAAATGCTGCTAATGTAGGATCCAACAAGGGATCTGATCATCGTCACAGCTGTCCGCCGTTGCAATCCTGCTATATCGGTTCTAGTCGTGTTGGTGTTTCACAAAGTTTACTTTTTATGTAGTACGATCAGCCTTGTAGTATTGTTTGTCATTTAAACAGTGAGCCTCGAATTCGCGAAACCCTCGTTACTCTTAGACCTAGCCTCCTGGGCAGAGAGCTAGAGAACACGTGACCAGCCCAAAGACGTCTCAGTGCGCAGCTACTCAGAACAGAAATTGTAAATATTTTACAACAATTTCAAATACCACTGATCGACACAATGCTCACAATGGGACGAAATCTAGGCTATACGACTTTACAGAATTAGGAATACCGAATGCAAATCACTGCTGTTCTTTGTGCGAATATTTTGTAACAAAACTAAAAATAGCCGTGGCTGAATAGTAACTGAGTTATTTGTTTTTTGTTCGAATTTGTTAACATTTTTTTACCAAATGTTTGGTGTGTTTGCCAAGAAAAACAGCAGATAACCTTTCAACGAGCTGATAACAACTTTACTCGATCGATATTGCGACGAGGGGGGGTCACCGTTTACCGCCATTTTGTTTATACTTTGAAGGTCTTTGACCGAGCACCAATGAATCGCCCGCTAGAAGTTTATTAAAATAATTTTAAAAAATGTAACTGATAGTACTATCAGATAATAAAGATACATTAAATTACAAAACTAAACAGTTGAAAGCGAACCGTACAACGTGGGAATGAAACACGAGACTAGCGAGCTGATTGCACAATCGATCGAACTAATAATTAACTACTTTGATCAAATCAAAACGCAACAAGGACAGAATCTTACGACTTGCGCATCATCTACATTCAGTATCGCTCTAAATCGAGAATCGCTACGTTGTGTGACTCTTGTGAGTATATGTTGTATATAGCTAGCGAATCGACTTCGACTTTTTTTACGAAATGACTTGCAGCGGAAACAACCGGACTCCATTTGACTGTCTCTTACGGATTGTTTAACTCTGTCGATCGCTTTGTTGTCGGTCGATACTCATTTTCACAAACCGACCGTCCAGTCGGACAAACTTCTGTAAAATGAAGCGATCCATCCGAGCGGAATAGTCCTTGCCATTTTGCATTCCTTTCCACAGTGGCCCATGTTTCAGTAAAATGGAACGGTAAATTTCGGTCCGATCGATCAAAACCAGGGGGTGTTTCCTAACATTTCTAACTGAAGTAGACCACCTTTAGAGGTGGTTCAGATGTCCCGGTAGGAGCGAATCGAAACGGACCGAAATTTCCAAAGCTTTTAGGGGAATGGAGTAATCAAGAGTAAACACGGTTGTCCGGCCCGACTTCGATAGTCCCCCGCCGCGTACCCGATCCTTCGGTACAAGTTGTGCTCAAGATACGAGTCGGTTTTACCGGAAGCACAATCACTCATTGTCCTCATTCACATCGCTTTTAATAAGTGCAAAACATTGGCAAACTGAAAATATAGCTGTGGTTTGCAACCGACGGCTGAAAAAAAGCGTTTGATAAAAGAACAAAAACAAATTGTGGTATTTGCACAAGCTGTTCGGTTTTTCGTTCAGCGCCCGGGGCTCGCGAGAAACATCTGATTTTACGATTCTGTGAGCTGTTATCAATTTATTATTCCGTTTGCGCCTTTTCTGAGAAATCGATCAAAAATTACTCCCTCATAAAGGCGTCGAAATTCTTAATCAAAGTCATTATCTCTCGCTTATCATTGACTATCTTATCTTCGCCATTTGCCGCCATCTTGGAGCCTTGTGGTACACAAAGATATATCAACATGGGAGGGCTGCGTACTTGCTACGTTGCGCTATCATTTTACTTGAATTAAAGAATTCCAATTTTAAAAATTTCTTCTATCTAATAAGGGATAAGTTGCTCAAACAAGAGATAACGTTATTTCTTACATCGAAACATCAGCAAGGCCAAACTTACAGTTAATCTTCACGTACTTTCCCCCTACCCCACAAAGTAGCTTTTGACAAGAACAGAAGGTAAGGAGATTCTGGTATCTCCGCGTCGAAGAGCGTGTTTGATTAGTTTTTATTCATTTAAACTCGTATTTTAGGTCAAAAGCTAGTTTTCTTTCTATTTGTATATTTATTTGATTTTAGGAAATTGCGTTTTGCGTCGCTTTAAAGTAACGACCTTTTCAAACTTGCAAATTTTCGAAGACATTTCCCGCCAAATGGAACGCCATTTTGTTTTCGTGCGTCGATCGACTTGGACGCCGATCAATCCTTCGAGTGGTACAGAATTTTGATGACCGCTAGCTGTAGATAAGAGCGGAATATTTATATTGACGTCGATTTTGTGATAAACTGTGTCCTTAAGTCCTATTTTGGTGACAGTGTGTTGGGAAGACCTTTCGTTCGGCGGCCATATTGGATTTCGAGTTTTCAGCGAACTGCACCATGTCGGCCACAAGCGAAGCAGAAAACGTGACTGGAAAACCGAATGGCGAAAATTTTAACGACGAGATGAAGGTGAGCAAATTAAGATTAGTTTCTAGTTAAACGTGAAGTTGTATATCCATCGCGGATGTGTAGTCCTCCGGCTACTTCTTCGCTCAATTAGACATCGTACTGGTAATAATGACTCCAGAAATTTATTAACAACAAACTTACTTCGGAAAGTAACATAATAAAAAGCTACAGTTTTGCACACAAAACACAACGGCCTACAATTTAGTGTCGAATTTATTGATGTTTCCTGCGATAAATCGGATTGGTTTGTTTTCTCCTGCCATGTGATGCATCGATAATATATTTAGCAACCTGCACATGAGCTCAGTGGAACCTACCACTGCATTTATGTATAAATCTCTAAACAAAACGTCAGAGTCACACAGATAAAAAAAAATGCGTGTTTTGAGGCATTTGAGCTTGTAGATTCGAGGCATTGTGAAGAAAATTTTGTTTAGAGATGGTGTGGAGTCTTAGGCACTTTTTATAGGTATGCAAGGCGTGTAAAGACTGTCATCTTTTGTTGTTGCAAGGAATCTGTGGGGTACTTCTAAGTAAAACTGGGTATTTCTGTATGTACTGGATGCAAATGAAGTCACATTGTTTTGCCTTTGTTTGTGATTATTTGTATTTTGGAGCAGTATTGTGTCATCTTTTATTTCTTTTGTTTTACGTCATCTGTGTCCAGTACCTACAGAAAGATCCGTAAAATTGATGGGGGCAAGTAAAAACAATTATGGTTATTTTAGTACAGGTAATTAATTTTTGCTAGTGTTTTTAAAGGGTGAGTGGTTTTTCAGAAAAGAAGTGTAAGGGATTTTAGGATTAACATCTGTTAGGATATTTCACATGGGAAATTTTCTAAACTGCTAACATGGTTTAGTATATACCGTATCAATCAGCGGACATGCTGATTGGTTAACTTGGAGGTGATCAGCAAAGTACTATTCAACTCCGAGCAGCTGAAAAGGCTTCGGGTGTCGCTTTGGGTACCAAAAGTAATGTTTTGGTCCTCTAATTATTCAGCTTGTGTGGTATATCCTAAAATAATAAATATTATTCACCTCAGTGGCTATGAAAGTGGTTGATATTTACCCACTATTCACCTCCACTTCGGTGAATAATAATTGGTGGTTAGATTGATAGAGTTAAACCGTACAAGTAAGTGATTTTAATAACCCATTTTCCCCAGGTTGTCATTTTCTTATGGTCATGCAGGTACTAGGTATCAGAATATATTTATTTAATGTTCCAGGATTATGCCAAAAGCACCATGAATGAGTTGCTGGGAATGTTTGGTTACGAGGAAGCAATCACACGAGAAGCTGTAGAAGAACTACAGATCAGACTACTTCCAGAAGAAGATGATGAAAGTGTCCAACAAAACAGTGACGCACTTGATAAACCAATGGAGACAGACAAAGATGGGCCTGTTGCTGTCAACCTCAATTCTGGGGAAACCCCAGTTGTGGTACCAATTGCAGGTAGATGCTAGTGGTTCAACTAAATACTGTGCTGTGCATCTATTTTGTAGTCAAAAGCAGTATGACAAACAATCGAAAATACACAACACTACTTTCAAGGGGTTGGTTTTTCGGGGGTTTGTCACAGGTTTTAAGTGATTTTTGAACTGCCAAAATTTATATTTGTGGCATAGGAAACCTAAAAATAATGGGCCATTTTTATTAACAATTGCTATATTATGTAATGTATATGAAATGATTCATATGTGAACTGCGGATATATATGAAGGTGATATGTGATCTTCGCAGTGAATTTCCAATTTAAGCATTTGGAATAAAGAAGCCTGAAAAAAATTAGGGCTGGTCAGGCTTCTTTTTTCCAATTGCTTAAATTGGAAATTCACTGCAAAGATCACATATCACCTTCAATTGCTATATTAGAGCACTGAAACTGTTAACAAGCATCTTTGGCTGCAAATGGCTTGGACAGAAATGAATTGGAACTTGAAAAATTAACGCTAAAATTTTCCAGTTGTTTCCGGGCGTCTTCAAAAAAATCAATTTTTATAGCCTTAGTTTGATTTCTATCCGCAAATTAAGGTTATATCTTCCTTTAGATGTTCAAAGATAATGGGTTAAGTTGCCTGCTACTAATTTCAGAACAGTTTAGACCAAAAATCTGTGAAATCACTGTGACATAGCTCATTTAACAAGCTATATACGGTATACAGTCAACTCTCTCTTAACAGACACCTCTATAAGACGGACACCTCTTAAAAACGGACACCTTGTGTTGGTCCTGTCCTTGCCAGTTTTCAGTAATTTTACTGTAACTAAACTCCCTATAAGGCGGATACCTCTCCGAGACGGACAGTTAGAGCCAGTCCTGACAGTGTCCTTCTTAGAGAGAGTTTACTGTAATCTGCCATTTGCACTCTTAACATATTCTCAGTACTTGTGTGTTTTTGCTATTGAAAGGTGGTGAAAATGGCAGCAATCCAAGTGTGATACCAGTGCCGATTGTGAATAATAGCGTAAGTAAACATTCAAAATGAATTTGTTTATTATTATTTTAGTTCTGATTCATCTGATCTGAAGGTGTAATATCACTAAGTTTTATTACTTTTTAGACTGAGAGCAGTTAACCTTGTTGCTTACAGATAATTATTGTAGGACAAGTGAAAAACACCCAGCCTCTGAAGGTTCCTAAGAAAAAGTTTTGTCCCATGTCAGATTTTTATTTTTAGCACAAAGATCCACAAGGGAAACAATGGACTGCTTGCAGACTCTATCAAGACACGTAAATGTAAATTATGTTATCCTTCTGTTATTTACTTCCATTATTTGGTTATCCCTCAGGTAATTCCAGTATCAACAGCAGTACAGCCCTCATCAGGGGTTCCTGTTGTTGCAAGTGGTGCCAGTGAAAGTGTTAAGCCAGGAACTGCTTTGGTAAGCTTTTGTTTAGCACGTGCAAGTATGTGAATGCATGCTTATGTGGTAGCCTCCCATGCAGTTGTTTTTAGTGCAGAATGCACTTTTGTGATGGTTGTGTGGGGCTGTTGTCTGCCAATCAATTAATTAATATCAATTAATTAATTATTTTTGTGAAGGGGGTAAGGGAGTAGAGTGTAGAGTGTATCGACATTACTTTTATGTGAAGAACGCAAAGACTATTTTAAGTCAAGGTTGTTGACTGTTTAAATTTGTTGTAAATCTATTGTTTGCATTCTAGAATGTCATTGGTCCATTGCTAAAAAAGGTCACTGTACGTTGTTCTTAATTAATGTTCTGATTGGTTAACTTTTTTTGAAGTGGCCCAGTTTGAGTAGTTGCACTATAATTGTTTGTAATTGCAGGGATCACATTGATATGTGTTAGATCATTGTACTGCGTGACAAACCATGTATGGTGTAGGAGTGAGCTACACAATCGACCTACACAGAATGTAGAAGGAATGGCCTAACATCTCCATGCTAATAAAATAAATTGCAAGCAGTTATTCTTTAACCTTATAATTTGTGATTGAAAATGCTTCACAAAATAGGGTTTCCAAGGTGTAACATATAGTGATGTTGCTGTGTTGTGGTGATCAAACAAAGCATTTAATGTCTATTTACAGAAAGTTATGTGCCATTTACTGCCACGCTCAGTTGCTCTAACATTTCTTTTCTTTGCTCTTTTTAAAATTCTTGCCAAGCTAAATATCACAGGCCATCACTTCTACATGCCCTACAACTCCCCTGGGGTCCTGAGAGCAGAGGTTTCATATTGAAGAACATTGTCCCTTTCAAAGGAGAAAAACAAACCTTGGCAAATCATTGTGGAATTAGATGTTAACGAGTGCTCACATAATATCTCACTGCAGATTCAAAAACTTGTTTGAGTAACATAAGCCCACTGTCAAAATGGAAACATGACCAAGTGTTGTATTGAAAAAGAACTAAAAAAATGCTTCAGAAAATCAATCAAAGATGATGTAGTTTGGGTAATACTGTAAACATGTTTCCAAGAAAAATGCATTTATATGAGAGTTTCTTAATTTTTAAAAGAAGCAGTAATTTGTTCATGTTGAGCCAAACATATTTACAATGCTTACCTATTTTTGATGTTCCCTTCCTTGTGATAGTTAGAGTATTAATTTTAGTTTTCATTTTATTTCTTAACCAAGCTTTAATCAGGATGAACCGACACTTTACAAAACCCCTCAGTTAAGCATTAATTCAACAATAAAATGGCTGTAAATCTGTGTAGCTTACTTGTACACTGCAGTCCTATATCATGCCATGTATGGTTTGTTTTGCTCTGCCATGATAACACAATCACTTGGATCTTTGATCATGGCATTTTGAAAGTTGACAATGTTGTTGGTTACAGCTGTACTTAATTTTGCTGAAATACACTCCAAAGTTGCATGAATTCCCAGAATTAATTACTGTGAAGCTAACTTAAAACAAAACTACTGTTTGTCCCATATATAGTTTCTTAAAATGTCAAATAAAACAGTCAGGGGAAAAATTGTACAGTAAAAAATTCGGCATATTCATGGAATTTGGTAATTTGCATTGTTAGCTTTTTTTGTTTTTGTGTTATTTTGAACCCACCCCTCCCATGCAGCAAATTTTAAGTAAAATCAACTCTAGCTGTAACCAATGACTGAGACCTCTGTTCTCCTCTCCCCAGGCCCCACATTTCCTTGCCGAGCCTCCAAACATCAAAGGTGTGTATTGCGTTGTGGCCAGTCTACCAGTGGTCAACAGCTCTGGCAACACAAATATGACCTTTAAATTCTGGAATTGTATCATGTGTTCGGAGTACTTTGTTCTGAAACCAGAAGTTGTTTTTCGTGTCGAGCATCCTCATTTGTTTGGGAGCCATCCCGAATGGCTGTATCAGGCAGCTGTCTGTCAAAAATGCCATGAAAGTTTGAAGGCCTCCAAGCAAGAGACGTCAACAACTTCAGTTCCCAAGGAGGCTAATTCAGTGTCTCATGTCGTGGAAACTGCTGACGGCAATCACCTGGATGGTGCATCGTTAACTGCGCAGCTTCTTATAACAAACAGCACATCCAAAGCCTCTGATGCCAATTTTGAAAGTAGCAGCATTGTTGTTAGTTGTTCCACTGAGGAGGCACTGTTGCCGACAACCACAACAGATGACAAGGAAAAATGTGAGGGGGAGGCTGAGGCTTTGTTTGATTGTTATGTGTGTTCAAAGCAAGTGCATAAAAATGACCGACAGGGAAAGCTCAGAAGGAGCAAGTTTCCTACACTGTTTAGTAGTTTACCTGAAAGTGTTGGCATTGCAAAGGTTTGTTTTACCTGTTGTGAAAGACTAACACGACAGCGCGATAGGTTCGTGAGTGCCGGTATCTCTGAAGAGAACAGGGATTATGCTGCACATATTAAGATATGGACTGGTCAAGACATCAGCAGCAAGTCATCCTCGCTTGTCTCAAAAAACAGCAATTGCTCAACTTGTTTTGTGTGCGAGAAATACATTCCGGGGAGTGCACAAGAAGAAGTTAAGACCTTGCACAGGTCCAAGTTTCCGCATCTTTTTTCGGCTGTTCCAGGTCAGATTGTTAAGCTGTTAATCTGCGATGCTTGCAACAGGAAAATGCTGAAGGTCAAAGGTAGATTTGACGAGAATAACACTGTCGAGGAGGAAAGAGACTACTGGGTTTACATCAATAGCTGGCGAGATCAAAAAGGTTTAGAGAGACATATGTTTAGCAATTAGCATACTTGAATAGCTAGATTTTTTTACAGATGAGATATCATTAGAAGGCAGAAAGGTTGCTGTTTATATAAAAGTTATTTATAGTGTTACCATTAGAGGGCTTCCTTTGGGCCCAGTAAAATACAAAGAAATACAAAGGAGCAAAGTTAACCATGAATTGATGCATTGATTGTTCCAAGCATCCATCTATAGTTTAAGATAATACTTGAAGACGTCCAAGACATTAACATAACATAGTAAATGGTCTGAACCCTGGAGTATCAAAAGTTCATATAGTGTGATCGGCCGGGCAAGAGTAGTTCTGAAAAGAACTGTTGTTGGTGAACTTTTCAGAACTACTTTCACCTGGACGATCACACTATATGAACATTAACGTAAGTTATACATTATTATAAAAGCTTATCTTGACTATAGTGTTTAGTGTTCTGTTTAAGATTTTAAAGACAGACTCGATTCACTGAAAATATGCTTCACTTAATATGCTACTCTCTAGTTACTCTTGTTTGGTGATTGTTGCTAGTCTTCATATGTTGGCTTATCATGTTACAGGGTACATCATCAGCGGCCCAGATGTTCAAAAGAGGGTTAAATCCTAACCTCAGGTTTAATCGGCTTAACCTCTGGTTAAATTTTATCTGCGGGTCAGTTCTGTTGTTCGAAGGCAGGTTAATGCAGCATGGTAAATTTAACCCACCTCGCTAGGTGTGTAAACTCACCAATCTCGGGTTAAATAGTAGAAGTCAATAGTAATAGGCAAGCAAAATGACGGACTTGCTGTTTTATGATTTTGAGTGATGGTGGTGAGAAAGAAAGTTTAGACACACGAGTCTGAGTGAAATTGATGATTTCACGGGCAGAGAGCTATGTGCCTGTTATCGCTTTGGCTGGGATTCTTTTTTTTTTTTATTACTAATCTTCTCGCCAGCAATATCCTTCACAGCAATCAATGCACGGTAGTTCTCCTCTACTACTACTCTACTCCTCTATTTCGGTCATGGTGAAGTTTTGTTTTCTCACCTTGTGTGCAGGTGCCAGTGTTGCAGAAGCTATTGTATGGGTTTTTTTATTGCCGACCCGAAGTAAAACAAGCAAAGGGTATTACGGGATGCTATTTGCGGGTTAGCCACGCATAACCCGAGGTTAACTAACCGGCCCGCTAACTGCGCTTTGAAAAACACAACTTTATTCTTGAGTTAACAGGTCTATTCCAAGGCTAATTTAATCCTGTTTTGAACAACCGGGCCCTGGTCAAGTGAGCAGGAACAAGGGTTGATTCCTGGATATAGTAATGATGGAGGATGTCCCCTCTTTTTTAAGTCAGTGAGTCTATGAGTCATAAATCAATGAGTCAAGGTGATTTTCACACAAAGTACATGATGATTGTACGTTATTATCTAATGAACCATGCTTTGCCTGTATACAAAGTAGCTTAGAAGCACTCCACGTTGGTTACTGTTTGTAACTCTTTTCGTTATTTTTAGACGTTCCGGCTAGTTCTAAAGCCTTCATTAGTAATTAAAGCAACTTTGTTGTTACACTCTATTAAAAAAAACATAGCACAAGGCTTGCGTCTGTGACCTTAAACGTTACTCTTTGAATCCGTTACACTTGTTCGATGCATTTGTAGCTTCTGAGATTATGATGTGATTGTTCTCAGCATTTGGGTCTAATGTAGAGTAGCAGGCTTCTGTCAATAAATTATTGGAGGAGACAAAAAGCTCCAGCCCACGGTATCAGTTGCCAAAGCTAACCAAAGCACTCGAGAGTTAATATGCTTTGTTAGTGACTTGTAAAAAAGAAAAATGGTTTTAGAAGTTGTGTAGCTTACGTGCTCTTTAAACAGTCAAAACTAGTTGCTGGCTTGGGAAAGATGAAGAGACGAGTTGTGTTAGTTACATGTAAATATGTTGGGCTATAGGGGACAAAACATTCAGAACGTCATTCGTATGTTGTGCAGATATTTTAGTATTGAAAGGTTCCAGGAAATAGCCATTACCAAAAGTACCTGAAAGGTGGGTGGGGTGGGAGGGGAGTTTTTAAACCAAAGATTGTGAAGGAATGAACAACAAAGCTAAACTTAAATTTCCAAATGGGTGAGGGACTTAAGAGCAAGGAGCCAAACACTTTTAATTTATTCATATTCTTCTGTGTAGATTTAATCCAATCAGAAGTCAACTGGAATCTGTGCTCAGCTTCTGATTGGATAATGACTGCACAAAAGAATGTGAATTAATGAAAAGTGGTCACACTTTTCAGGGCTCCTTGCTGTAAGCCAAAAACGTTGCGTGGAAAATGGAAATGAATATTTTCTGGAACATTGGAACTTATGAAAAACTTGTAGTCATTAACTAAGGTATCAGCAAGCGGTGATTCTTTGCTCTGTTAGTAGGTTTTACCAGCAGTAATTTATTAAATTTCTATGAGACAAGGTGAACCTCTTTTTACCTGCATTTTACCAGAAACAAATAAAGACTGAATGTAACAAAAATGTGTGTCATGGAAGGTCAATCTAATACCCACATAGCACTACATATATCTCTGATTTCCCTTAGGGACTCGCATTTTTTCTTTGTCCCATGCTCATGACATGATGAATATTCCACCTTTCACATTTCACTACCGAGCTTAAAATTTACCATCTGTCTTATATATCACTATACAGTATGCTATTGACGCTGCCGATCCTAGCAGTATGCAGGATGTGTGTCACGTGAACCTAGTAAATGGCCTGGCTCACCATGAGTTCTAGTAGTTCTCTCAGACTCTGATAAGAAATTGTTGTTGGTGTTATCATGGATAATTACTTGCATATTTACCATTTGTTTAGGGTAGAAAATAATGCAATAGGATTTAAATTATTCTGGTACTTAAATATTACTCGACTTCTTGGTGGATTCCGCCTTAATGCCTCGAACTGAAAGAGAGTGTTGCTATATCTTTACTGATCATTCCTTACAGGATGAAACAAAAACAAATGAAGTGCATGGACAAGAGGCAGACAACAGTAAGTCACTGTCAGGTCTTTAACAACTGATAAATTTGCTTGCAGTTAGCTTTTATTTGTTGGTTAGGGAAGTACTCTATAATGTTTCGCCATTTTGTGTTTTAAACACACCATAAAATGCTTCTGTAATTCACACGATACCTACTGGATCACTTGATTAGGATGATAAGGATTGATGGGGGGGGGGTAATGGTGACCTTATGGATGGTATGCTGTATTCCACTTTACTTTTAGTTTCACAATGCTTCTCCTTGCCCAGGAGTATAAAATAATGGCTTTGGTTTGGTATCCATCCAAGGGAGGGTGGGGGCTTGGGGTTTTGTTGCTTCATGCTACAGAAACAGGAGTTATTTGGCTCAAATGATCCACTGGATTGGAACAGACTTTCATCTAACAAAGCTATTTTTGTTTACAAATAGGCCAGTCTGTGCCAGGTGTTTGCGTAACATACACGTCTCCGCCCAGTAAGCACCCTGTGCAGAAGGTAGGCCTGTGCAAATGGTGCAAGAAATCCAAAGTGCTACAGAACTTCTCTTCCAGTGATGGCGAAAAGGAAATCTCTTGCAAAGGGCTTTGCTCTGCCTTGTGCTTTGAGCAGGCTGTGAAGAACATCAAGGAAAGCCAAATTCATGTACAAGAGACACAACAGGTGCTTCAGTCTCAGCCATTACCACCTTCAAGCAGCACTGGTGAGTAATCTGTCTGACTTATAATTTGGCTAATAAGTGCATAGTACATCATCTTGAAATGTGAGGGAGGTGGCATGGACAAGTGGTTAGAGCACTGGACTCAAAATCTGAAGGTTGTGGATTTGAATCCCCTCTTTGACCACTAGCTGGTTTTGTTCTTTGGTAGTCCTGAGTTTATCTCCTTGGCTATGCAGGGGTTCCAATAAAATTTGAAGTAGGCAGTTTGTTAGAATAGAGTAGTCGACTGTATCAACAAGGTTTGAAAGGATCTTTCTCAAGTTACTTCGATTTAGGGGAAAAACTAGCCGACTTCTCTGAGCAAAGTAGCCAACACTTTTCGTCTGCCCTTGGTGCTTATTAAAAGCACTGGCTACGTTTGTAGATAGCCAACTGGTCTGCCTCCTGCCAGTTGGGATATTTGACCATGTTATGTTCATTTAAAATATTTGCTTCAGTGTTTGTTCTTACTGGCCTAAGAACACCCCACTCAGGAGTGGCCAACAAGTTCGTTATTATCAGTTTGAACAAGTTATGTATAATCTGTTGTTTCTTGTTAGTATGCAAGTTGTGTTTGTGTATGTAAATTCCATTTTGTCTTATTTATATGTTGAGATGAACAAGACAAAAAAAAGATTTTATTTTTATCTTGCAGTTTCAAAGAAGCCCATGCCATCTGCTCCAATGACACGATCATCAACAAGGGGAAGTACCCCTTCAGGCAGAGGTAGCTATCATTCCCTTTTGCCAGCAGTGATATCTTTTGTATCTTCTCAGTACCTGTTTCTATATCAAATTAAAATAGCCATTAGGCAAGTTATGAGAATTAAGGAGCTGATCAGTAAAAGAATAACATAATGTTCATTTCCAGAAAATATCCATACCCTCCCAATGATAGGTCATTGGCAATTCAGAGGGGGTAGGGTGGGGGTCTCAAAAGCCAATTTTTTTTTTTAAAGGAAAGCATATATGAAGCTTAACTGGAATTTCCAGAGGTGTAAGGGGGATTTAAACCACAAAATCTTCCATTGAAGGGGTATAGAGCAACACAAAAGACTAAAAGCAAAACATCAAGATATTGACAGTAAAACGATTCAATATCAATAATTGATATTGATATTGATCTAACATGAGAGTCAGTGTTGCATCACATTTCCAAACACCAAGAAGAGATGAGAAAGATGTTATTTGTGTGACAAAGAAAAGGTCTGATTCCCTGAAGGGAATCAAACCCGTTCACTCGTGCTCTAACCACTGATGGACTTGTGGTGGGCTACTAGGTTCATATGTAGTCTGTCCACAGACATTTCCTTTGTCTTCTACAACCACTTGAAAAATAATTTAATAGATACTCTCCCAGAAATTGTTTTTTTTCCTTCAAAAAGCATGTCCTTGTTGGAAAAGTACACAAATAATTTTTATTCAGAAAAATCCTCCCCCTTTCAAAGTTGTTGCATAATGATTCAAATTATGTGATTCAGACAACATTGCTTAGACAGAGAGGGAGGGGGGGGGGGGGGGGGAAGGCAAGGTACATGTATCAACGTGAAAATGTCTTCAACAACGTTCTTAACCAAAAGTTCCTCAGTCAGCTCTTTTTGCAAATGATTGTAGCTGGTGAGCGTGTGAGAATGAGCGCAAAGTGTAAGCGACCATGCTTGTGTAAGCCCCCCCCCCCAATGGTTTATGCTTTGCTTGCTTGCTTATAGAAAATAAGAGGGTCTCTGAAAAGGCTGGTTCATATGAAGAGACAATAATATGATGTTCAGAGGTGTTTTTGGAAATACAACAAAACACTGTTTCCATTGTATGATAATTCATCAAGTTAAAACAAAGAAAATCATAACCGTGTAGGAGGTTTGGATATCTGGTCTTAATTAACTTAGATTTTTGCGATTTTATTCTTCCATTTACTCCTTAGTTTTTGTTTCGATTGAGAAGATATATCAAACACTTGAGACAGTGTTTCATCGACTATCCAAACATGTTGAATTTTGTCAAAAATACTCTGCTACACGTCATATTTTGAACTCTCTTCTCGGTGTTTGGATATCCCGATGAAACACTGCCTCTCGTGTTTGATATATTACATCAATCATTGAAAATGAAACTAAGGAGAAAATGGACAATAAAATTGTAAAAATTCATGCTAATTAAGATCAGGTATCGAAAACACCATCATAAAATGATGTGTTCAGTATACACATTCCGTCCAGTGATTTTAGTGTGTACCTTTTCAGCAAAGGATGATGCAGCTACATCCCCAAAGATTCCACCCGTGCCAGGTAATATGAAGATAAGTAATCAACATTAAATGTCTCCTCACCTTACCCATGTGGGAGGCGCGGTGGCCTAATGGTTAGTGCGGTGGACTCCAGTTCATATGGTCTGGGTTCGAACCAAGGCACTGCGCTGTGTTCTTGTGCAAGACACTTTACTCTCATAGTGCCTCTCTCCACCCAGGTGTATAAACGGGTACCGGCGACTTGTAATCCAGAGACCCCGAGTTTAAATCCTTCTCCCTGCCGCTGGATGAATTTGTCTTTGGTTGTCCCGAATTCAACTCCTCCACGCTTTGTAAATAGCCAACTGGTCAGCCTCTGTCAGTTGGCATAACATGCTAGTGCTCTTTGGTGGTCACATAACTAACTTTCTGTGTTATCTGTCTGGTTATCAGGCCCTCGAGGTCTTTTTGCTTGGGATGAATACCTGATAAAGACCAACTCAATAGCAGCTCCCTGGACATGCTTCAGACAGGTTAGTGATCAGGGATAAAATGTACTGGAATCAAGAACAGTAAAAGAAAGAATAACTCCCGCTCGTGAAAAATTATATTTTGTAAGAATGGTCCGTAACTTGCTATAATTGCGCTTTATTCTCTTGCAATAGGAAGAGAAAAATGCTAAGGTGGAAAAGCAAAGAAATATCAACCAAGAGGAATAAGTGACTAATAAAAGGTTCAAAAATTCGACAGAATGGCAGCTTTGATTTCTGGACATCCTGTCTAAAAGTCAATCGCAATCCACTTCCATCCTTGCAATCCTGTACTTCTTCTTCAGAATGACTGTTCTATCCTGTTTTGTGGGATCTTTTTATCAAATTTATTCGTGTATTTGGCAATATACTAAGGAAATTAGAAAATAGAAATTTCTATGATCAGCCGTGATAGTGCCTCTTTAACCAAGCATAAGGGCCGTACTTCACAAGGAAATTGAGTAAATATAAGTCCAGGCTTATTTTCGGAATTTAACGGTATGAATAATGTCCTGTTGTAATGACATATTTGCATTTGATATTGTCAACACAGTCCTTGACACCGCCGTACAATGGCTTTCAAAGCAACATGAAATTGGAGGTAGCTGATCCAAGGATAGTGGACACCATGTGTGTGGCGACAGTGGTCGGAATACTGGGCCCAAGAATTAGGTGTCGGTTTGATGGCACAGACAGTGCCAATGACGTATGGCATCTGGTGGACTCTAAAGAAATCCACCCTGTGGGGTGGTGTGAGGGGAATGGAGGAAGATTGCAACCCCCTGTAGGTAGGTATGATGCATTGTAACGAGCAAGTGATGTGAAGCTTTGAGCTGTTCAGCCCCACAGCCAAAAACTCAAGTTATTTGATAATTTTAGCCACAGTTATAGCAAAATTCTCGAATCTGATTGGTTCTTGGCGCACGAGCTGCTAAGGTGTCCCGTAGCAACGTGTCCAGTAACAAAATTTGCGTGCCTCGGGCGCTTTATTTGGTTCCCTCTTGTAACTGAATATTGAGCAGTGCTTTCATGTGGTGCTGTTGAAGGTGTTTCTAAATTTATAATGTGGATAAAGCCCGTGTGTACAATCATGTCCACTTTTTTAATAAGTTTTTTCCTTGTACCTTGCAGGTTTTAAGCTCGATCCTGGAAAATACTCTACTTTTCTAGCAAAGACTCTTGCAAGTGCTGAAATGGCCCCTGTGCGACTATTTAAAAGGGTTTGTTAAATTGAATCATTCATGAAATCATTGGGATTTTTCATCAGTCTTATCAATATTTATCTATATGAACGAACGAACGAACGCACGCACGAATGAACGCACGGACGAGCGAGCGAACCCACGCACGCACGCACGCACGCACGCACGCACGCACGCACGCATGAAAAGAACGAACGAACGGGAAGAAAACAGCAATTTTGACCTTCTTCTCCTTTGAACAGGAGCCAACGGCGCCAAAGGAAAACATGTTTAAAGTGGGCATGAAGTTAGAAGCCTTGGATCCTAAAAACCCTCTTCTGATTTGTGTAGCCACTGTGGCAGATATAGATGGCGACAAAATCCGAGTCGACTTTGACGGGTACCTTGGTTCTGATTACTGGTGCAGATACGACTCCAGGGATATCTTCCCTGTTGGGTGGTGTTACTACAGCGGACACCCTTTACAACCTCCGGGTAAGGAGATTCTTTCAATGTTTAGTACCTTATTAGTTATATTTTCAGTAGTGTAACAGCTCTTGTAAGCTTGTAATTCTACTGGTCCTCAAGTGTAGCAGTTGCTATTGTTTTGGGGCTATTTATTTATTTATTTATTTATTTATTTAAGATCTCCAAAACAACAGACATTTACAACTAAAAAGATAAGACCAAATTGATTGCAAGGCTGGTGCTGCGGCAAAAGGGCAAAATTTATTGGCCAATATTTCAACTAGCAGAGCTAGTCTTCTTCAGGGCCAGTACAATGTGAAACAGTTTCACATTGTACTGGCCCTGAAGAAGACTAGCTCTGCTAGTTGAAATATTGGCCAATAAATTTTGCCCTTTTGCCGTAGCACCAGCCTTGCAATCAATTTGGTTTTATCTACACTTAACGTGACGTCTGGTACGAGTATTTCTTTTACAAGAGATCCGGCAACAGACAAGTCAAGTAGTTTTATTCTTCGTTGCGTGGTCCTCTGCATCCAAACGTTTTTAAAAAGATAAGATATATAAGAAAAAAATAATAATAATAAAAAAAACTAGTGGGAGGATAACAGCAGGGGGAAACTGGGGCATTGTTCCTGTTGTCTGTTCTATTGTTCTCTACAAGGGTAACGAGCACTGTTATGCGAACGAGCAACTGATTTTTTGTTTCTTTTTGACTTTCAAGGTAATACGAAAAAGGCGTTAAAAATATTGAGGTGAGTGATGTTGTGCGTTGTCAGTTTACGCTCAAACTTTTGACCACCCCAACGTGCACATGTATTTTCAAAAGGTGATATGAAAGCTTGAGATTAGGGGTGCTTTCCATTTTCACAAACCGGTCTGACCAACATGCAGAGACCGACTGTTGTAAAATGGGATAACATTTTCCGATTAAACCGGGCCAACCGACAAAATGGACCTTTCCCTTTTGCATTCATTTCCCCAGTACCCGCATCTGTGAGAAGCTACTAGACTGAAAGCAGCTAACCAGTTTGTCGAAAAGGAACGGTAAATTTCGGTCCGACCGGTCAAAGTGGGCCACCTCCAGGGGTGGTCCTAAATATCCTGGTTGGACGAACCGGAAAGGACCTTTTCATTTGACTTCCGACCGAAATTTCCGAAAATTATGGATAATTGGAAAGCACCCAAGGTCGCCAAGCGTTCAACGATCGAACGAGGCTCACCGAGTCAAGGGTTTCTTAGTTTTCTCAAACTTTGTTTCTTTTATAAACTTACGTAACAAAACAAAAAATATGGAGCGTGAAGGAATAATCCTTGCAGTTGTATTTGCAATTGGAATTGAAGGAATGGAAGCAATGTGGAATTTGAGATAAATCGTGGTCAAAACTGGAAGACAGAAAACCTCGCTAACAAGTTGCAAATGTCGATTAGCTTAATCTAGCTTTGGACAAAGTGCCCAGGACATATTGTAAGTTCATTAATTTTGTAAAACGAGGTTCTCTTTTAATGACTGTTTGGTCTCTTAGTGCTAAAACAAAAGAAAAAGTGGACAAACCAGAGAAACCTGTCAAACCGGATAAGCCCACGAAACCAGAAAAACCCACAAAACCCGAAAAACAAGACAAAAGAAAGACTCCGCTCACCTCGACATCACAGCCTGCGCCAGTGGTCACCGTGCCTATCCCCACACCCACCCTCATAGTAACAACACCGTCTTCTACTCGCTCATGCGATTCGCCGTCCTCATCCGGGACAGATACCGAAGATTCGGGAACCAATCACACCGTACAAGTGTTTATTAACCATGCATGCGAGGCTGGCCCGAACCTGAGCTCGGCTAAGGTGGCGAGCCTGCCGAGCTGTTTTCGCGGCACCGTGTTAAACGTGGCCAGAGACTGTATCCAGTCGGTGGTGAACGCCGCCTTGGATCCTGAAGTCGTGTTCGGGTTTCTGAAGCCGGGCAACGGGAAAACAAAGATCACAGCGAAAACCGGCAAGAAAAATTTATCCTGCTACTTACAGTGCATCGATCGCGTGTCTATTTTCTGGCGCGTGTTGGAGAAGTTTTCTGACAATCTTCAGTGTTGCGAGAATCTGTTCTGTGGAGAGCGTATCGCGGGACCGTGTCCAAAGTGTGGCAAAAGTGGTAAGATTTGAGTGATTCTTATTGAACATGCATGTGCTGTAAATGATCCCGATGGCAATCGCGAACTTGCGGATTCGGTCTCAAGTTGACGAGTGCTAGCAGAAAAGGTTAATGATGCCTTACCTCAGTTAGTTTTGTGCTTAATGCGCGCACTTTTCGTAACTTGTTTACTTTTTTAAATTCGTTCAATGAAACAAGCACCTACAGACTGAAATACTTAGACCTGTCTTCGTCCCGGCCTCCATTCGCTGAGACGTAATGACATTTAGTTCGACCCTTATACCCAGTCAGAAAACATTCCTTTAAATAAGCTAAAGATGCGAAGCTTAATATTTGAGCCATGTCCTTGTCCCTTAATCCATGGTTTGATATATGAGGGACAAGGAGACGACTCATATTTCAGGCCAGCTAGAAAATGCCCCATCACGAAACTATCCCGTATGTTCATTAATTCAATTTTAATTTGACTGATTGATGTAGCGTCAAGACGGAATACTGTTTTACCAGAGACATCCACGACAACTGTAAAGAAAAGTACCGCGGGCTCGCTGAAGAGAGGTCCGAACAGAACATATGATAAACAACAAGATGTTGCCAAGCACCCGAGGATAACAATCGACGATGATGGTAAGGCAGTGCGGGAAATTCAGCAGTCTCTTAGGCCTGTTCGGCCAAACGTCGTGCTACTGCCGTGCCGAACTCAAATGAATTTGGCCTGGCAGTGGTATGACGATAGCACGGTAATAGTTTCAAACGTCGAATTTGATGCATTCGCGCCAAATTCAAATTATATCAGAAACAACAAAACAAACTGCAAGCTGCAAAATAACGTAAATACATTTAAAAAAAATGAATTTAGTTCGGTACAAGAGCAGGCCTTTTTTAACCAATTCGCGCTACTGCCGTGCGGCACGGCAAGCCCTGCCGTGCTAAGTAGTCGTGCCGAACTTAATTCAGCCTGTCGAACTGAATGGTTTCAAACGTCGTGCTATCGCCGTGCTTAAGTCGAATTTAATTCGGCACGGCAATAGCGGGACGTTTGGAACAGGCCTTAGTGACCGTTTTTGTGTAAGATTTTAAAGTAAGGATTAGTTTGTTACGTTGCTGTTGTTGTAGTTGTCTGTTTTTTGCAACTCGCTCAGCATTTTGTTGTTATACCATGCCTATTGGAAAAGGTGTTAACAAACTTGTTACTCTTTCTACAGATGTGAGTCAGTCTCCACAAGTGTGTTCAACCTCGCCTCCCAAAACGTGGTCCGTGCTAGAAGTGGTGAAATTTATAGAGAAATCTGAACTAGCTGAACACGCGGAAATGTTTAGAAAACACGTGAGTAGACAGCCCTTATCTCAGTATATAAATTCTCCATGCAGCGGTACCAAGCGCGGGAAACCATGCAACGAGTACCAAGCGCGGGAAAACATGCAACTTATACCAAGCCCGGGAAACCATATAACCGGTACCAAGCGCGGGAAACCATGCAACTGATACCAAGCCCGGTAAACCATATAACCGGTGAACCGGTACCAAGCCCGGGAAACCATATAACCGGTACCAAGCGCAGGAAACTTTGCAACTCGTACCGAGCGCGGGAAATCATGTAACCGACGCCAATCTAGGAAAAGCGCGCGTAATCTAAATCACGATTCGTTTTGGCCCTACCTCCGATTGGTCATATTAAAGACGTTTCACGATGGGCCATAAGACGTTACAGTTGGTGAAATTTAAAGCCAAATCTAACACGAAAATTAGTTAGCTAGCGCTAATCATGAACGCCTTAAGCCATTAACTCTATTGTTTTCAATCTGCAGGAAATAGACGGCAAAGCCCTGCTTCTTTTAACACGAGAAATGATCATGTCTTATATGGGCCTCAAACTTGGACCTGCCATAAAGCTTTTGTGCTTCGTCGAAGAATTAAAAACAAAGAAAGGTTCATCTTAGGGACTCCGCCATCTGTCTCCTCGGGTATTAACGCTCCATGATCCTGTCTTCGTGTTGGTTCCGAGGAAAGCACGATTCTCTCCGAACATCGCCGAAAATATACGGCTTGCCAGACAGAGATACTAACTTGTAAAACTCCCTAAGTTAACTACATCCATTAACACACATGCAGCATTTAAAACAGACACGTACTTTTAATTCTGCGGAAAGAAGAAACAGGAGTTTCTTGAAAAGCAATAGAGAGGTTAAGCTTCACGTTTATTTTTCCCGCGAACGGCAAAAAGGAAACTTTTACCGTTTGCCGTTTATCGCTCGGTACGTCAAAGTGAGTAGTTTCGTGTTTGGTGTGAGTCAGTAAATTATTTTCCATTTTTCTGATGGATTTATTCATTAATTAGAGAAAAAATAAGCAGAATCAGCACCATTCTGACGTTTGCCGTTAGAACGTGAAGCTTAAACTTTCTAATGGCTTGTGTGAACTTTACTTCTGGCATAGTGTATAGGTTATATCAGTTATTTAAAGTTTTTAAATTGTGCATTCGCTTTTAGAAACATGTCATTCGCTTTAGTACATCATTTTCGACACTATAAAATTCCTTGTAACTAGTGGAAAACACGCCCAAACCCTCCACATGGTTAAAAAAGAGTGCGCGGGAAGTTGAACGATGCGAATTGAACACGCGAGAGCACGATGTGAAAATGTCTGTTTCTGAGGTGTTTCGTTGTATTTGTTTTAACTTCCCTTGTGCACTCAGCTACATAACCGCATGGAGTCTCAAAGAATCTTTTTCTTTTTCATTTATAAATTAGTCACGATAAACGATCTATTAAATCATTGCTTTAGGTAGAAAATCTTGAATAAAACATCTTGTCAAGATACCAGACGTCCCATTTATAACGTCTAAATACCAAGCGTAAGGACAAAACAGGGACCGCGGAGACCATTTAAAAGTGGTAGGGCTAAAAATCTGCCACTGTGCCGCCATTTATCATGCATCAGTTGTATGCCATCATTTATACAACCCCAATAAATATGACCTTGATATACTTAGCCGTCCTCACTTGGTAAACCACCCAATGTAATAAATATGTCAAATAAAACTACCTAAGCTCTCTACGTTTTGAAGTTGCAAAAATTTCTCTTGCACGATTCTCGTTGCGAGAAACAAACTCTTGTGCGACGTCAGCTACACAAACACTGTTGAGGCCCCGTTGGTCCCTGTTCTCGGCTTGCGGTCATTCAGGTCATTTAACACGGCTAGGCTGCTAGCCTGTTCGAGGCTCTCGGTCAGTAGGGCGAAAAGCGGGCAAGCGCGAGTGAAGCGAGCGAAGGAAAATTGAGGGGGTCTTTGGAAGGCGGGAAGGCGCCAGCAGCGTTGGTAGCAGGATTTACAGCAAGCAATCAGCAGATAGTTTTGACTTCCTAAACGAGCTAAATCTTCTCCGGTTCTGGAACCTTTGTCAACCTTGTCACCGCCGACAGGATGTCGTCGAAACACGATATCTTTAACAAAACTTCCCAAACACTTAGCTGCCCGGGTAGCGTCCCAGAAAGTTGAACCCTAACTCATAGTTGTCACCATTAGCAGCTTTAACCAAGAGTCACCTTACGAGAGCTGCATGGCGACCCACACTGACGATAAGATCAAAGACCTCATATAAAGGTGATCTTTGGCAGTACGGCAGGTACGGTGAGAACGCCTGCGAAAAACACTGTTGCTGCGCAATTTTGCTGAGCCTTTGACTTCGTGTACATGCAAGAGTAGACGCGTTTTGTTGCTTTCAAGTGGTAAAATTCATAAAAGATCCAGTCATCTGGAGCCCAAAAAAATCAACCCAAGCAAAAAAGTGGTAGGGCTGTAGCCCTACCAGCCCCTCCCCTCCCCCCCCCCCCCCCCCCCCCCCGTCCGCGGTCCCTGCAAAATGGCTGAATATTGACCGAGTTCGTTGGGATTTTTCGTGTTTATGAGCCGAGACGAAGTTGAGATCGGGAGTTACGCAACAAAGTGCAATTACCAGCCACCTTGACCGAACTAGCTTTGGTCAAGAAAGGATTTGGCAGAAGGAACGCCATTTTTCTTGCTGGACACAGTGAGCAATCTTTTTGGTCAGCACTACAGCAAGATAGGCGCTCTAAGTAGTAGCATTTAACCAAACGACTCGGGGGGCAAAATTTGAATCGGAAAAAGCATTGCATCACCCATGGATACTCACAGGAAACGGAAAAAGGAGAGAAAACGGGAAAACCAATTTGAGTTTACATTTTCCTCTCCTCTCCTCTCCTCTCCTCTCCGATCCGATCCGATCCGATCCGATCCGATCCGAGAAAGTGTTGAAAAACTGGTTTAAATCCTATGTATTTCATGCCACATTTCTGGCGTGCGACGGTGCCAAAGTCAGTGTACGCTAGCCTGGCATGGTGCAGTGAAATCTGAATAACCTTATGCGGCCTTGTCCGAAACTGCCGAGTAATTGCGGTCGGAAGTGATATCATGTATGCTGCTCACGTTTTGGACTGACAGAGATGTAGTGATATTCTGACGTACTTTGGAACGAGTGAAACAGATTTCATCATCCACAAACAGATTTCATCATTCGCAGTTCGTGCATGGTCAGGAAGATGACGTCATCCTTTTTTCACAGCAGACCCACCTTACTGTTATGCTAAATACCTTGGAGCTAATTAACTACCTTGTCATGTGTATAATACTTGATTGTGTTTGTTCTCGATCTCAATATCAGTATCTGTCAGCGATATTTGGCGAATGTAACTATTTGCTGAGTAGTTTCCGAGTTGTTCCTAATCCTGGCTGACTTCTTAAAATTGTAATTCTTACCTTTGGGTCTCCGATGTTGTTCGTGTGTGACTCCCAAAATCGCAGGGATGCTCTCAATCCATCAAGTTTGACATGTGTTTTTTTTTCTAGGAAATGCAATGTTGTTTTCTAAGAAAGACGCTTTTTTTTTCAGGAAGCTTGTAGGGTTTTCCCTGATTGCAGGCAGAATCCCTGTGGGCAGAACCAACTGCATATTTTGTTTAAAATGAATTCAGCAAATGTTTCTAATTGCTCGTTCAATATCGTTTGGCAATCTCCGTTTTTCCCATTTTTTGCTGCCGAAGTAGGTGATTTTCAATAGCAGTAATAAAGCAGAATTTTACGAGTTCTTTATTTTAATTTCTCAGTGATCAGGTTGTATCTGAATTTCCATATCGGAAAAGCTACAGAAGTTTAATGTATCCGATATTTCCGTAGTTTTCTACGGCGGAGAGAGATTTGCTTATTTTTCCTCGCCATCTTGCAGCTCGTCCTGAATGAATTTCAAAATCATTACAGTCTAATCCCAAAAGACATTTCAGTAGTTTGTAATGGATAGCGATTTTAGCTTGTGCGATAAACTGATAAGCTTAGTAGAGAAAAATAAATAAATAAATAAAAAATTCAATTGGCCTAGATTGACCTATAGAATTTTTTTCTACAATAACGTCTTTCTGTCAAAAATCCAAAAATTAAAACGAACATAGTTGATTTTCTATTTGCTTTTTAAATATGTATAGACAGTTCTATTATGATTCATTATTTATGTTTATATATGTAAAAAAAGATTGTTGATGATTCTCAGTATTTTTTTTTTTGAACCAAAAATTTAAACTTTTCCTTCCTCGAGTGCATTAAAAATTGGGAATACTGTGCATATAATCCTTGAAACGATATCTCTCTTATTTTTGTCGGTTCGTTCGTGATAATTCGCACAGTATTTACTGATCAGACGAAATAAGTTGACGCACTCACGAAAATAACCTACCTTTCAAACCAAATATGGTGTTTCTGGAGGTGTGTCATTGACGTAAGAGCCGGGAAGCGTTTTCATTGGCTGTTCTCGATAGGTTTCACACGGCACAAGTGTCACATCATGGCCGTCAGAAATACAGCTTCTTCTTGTACGGTTCAAGAAATGTTGGCAGTTTCCTGAGGATTTTCTTGGCTGTTTGGGCTGAGGGCTATCCTGGAACCATGAACGATGAAGAAGACATATCCAGTGAGATAGATTCACTCAGAGATTTGTGTGGCTTGCAAACTAGGGACGTGAATTCAAGGCATCAATTCCTTGAGTCGTTGGGAAAAACTCTGAAAGCATGGACAAACAGACGTCAAGAAAATGTAGAAAATGGTGTCGAAAATTCTCTTTCGGACATTTTACCTTGTATTTTACGACTATCGTTCAGGAGCCCCTTCTCGGATATCAGGGAAAGATGTTCGGAGTTGCTTCTTACCGTGAAGGTATGAAAAATGGATGGGAGATCTGGCGGTTTGCGTTTAAAAATGAGGAAATTGCCGCTTACTGTGGACTTTTTTTTGTTTCAGGAAAAAGGAATTAAAGTTCCTCGAAGAGTATACAAGGGACCTACAATATTTATTCCATCAAAAGAGGTATTTATTCATCTCTTTATGAAAGTATAAGCTTCGTAGAAGTCGGGTTGCAAAGTAATTCGTATTGGATTTCAAGAGGTTAAACTGAAGTTACTGCATATAAATATAGCTTATGTACCATTGCTGAAACGACCGCTGAAACACTAGTGTTTGAAAAGCTGGCTGCCATTTGCAACTAGAATGCTGTAATGGGTTTTGTATGAACCACTTTGACCGCTTGAAAAGAATTTGGAGTGGTAGTGTAGCTATTCCATAAATTGTGCTTTTCTTGATCCACTGTTTTATCGTTGTGGCCGAGGTGATTTTACTTTTAGAAGTAACTAAGCATTCTGTAAGAATTTTATTACCACGCTTTGAAAACGGATTGATTTAATACTGGTCACAGTTCCATGCATTGTTTGTAACATAATACGGTGTGTCCTTTCGTAACAAATAAGCTT
This sequence comes from Meandrina meandrites, assembly GCA_963693305.1. Classification (NCBI taxonomy): domain Eukaryota; kingdom Metazoa; phylum Cnidaria; class Anthozoa; order Scleractinia; family Meandrinidae; genus Meandrina; species Meandrina meandrites. The sequence continues at coordinate 6,150,825 of OY855906.1, forward strand.
ATTCAATCATCCATGCATGTACCAAGTGTTAATTCGTTTCTGGCGAACATTACTCATTACAATCTTCAGAAAGCTAAACTTTCATATCGACCAGTCCATGTTTATTCGAAATCTTACATGGTTTGGTTGATAACTTTATTTTTAATGTCACCGGTTACGGTAATTAAAATTATCATACTCATTATTGTCGTTTGCATGTAAATTGTTTTAGTTTTTTTCGGACCGTGGATTTGTTGTTGTTTATCTTCGGATCTCCGATGTGTTTCTGTTCCCTTTTAGAGTGTGTTTAGACTAGCGAGTTATTGCAAAGCCCTTAGCATCGAGGAAATTGTGGCCATTAAGTCTTGCCACTTTGTTTGTTAGACATATTTGATTGATGGATTTTCAGCAAATTAAAGTCATGTCAGAAACCTTCATTGTGTTGAGTACACTAAATAAAGCAGATGTTGTGTAGGAGATCTATTGTCACATACTGTTCCTGCAGGATAATTTGGAATCTGATGTGTTTCTCCTGCTGCTTTGAATTAGTTTTTTTGATATTTATTATTGTAATAATAGAAAAGTAGTGCAGCAGTAGACTGGCATCCTGATTCTTTGAACCTCCATTAGGGAAACAAAATTTGCTTTGAGAAATCAGGAGGGCAAGATATCTGGGTAAAATTTGCATAATTGAGTGATGCAAATCCAAAGAAAGGAACTTTTTGGTTTGAGTAACTTTTAGGTTAGAGAAATAGGACATGTTAAAAACCAGAAACAACAAAATGAAACGAACAAAACCACCGAAACAACCAAAATGAAACGGCTGAAACAAGTGAAATGAAACAAAATCGCCAAAACAAGCAAAACCCATAACCATTTTTGAGAGCTCACCGTAAACAGGCTAACCTGAGTGATATTCCGCAACCGGAGTGTACCTTGCATTCAGGTTAGCCTAAATAACACTCCAGTTAGCCTGAATATCACTCGGGTTAGTCTGAAAAATTCCCAGGCCAGCCTGTTTACAGTTAGCTCTCGATTATAGTTATGGTTTTCCTTGTTTTGGTGATTTTGTTTTGTTTTGCTCGTTTCTGCTGTTTCAGTTGTTTCGGCGGTTTCGTTTTCGTTGTTTCAGGTTTTAGTATATGCCGAAAAAAAGAGGCTTTGAGAAATTGGGATGAATTCCACTGTATATTAATTTGTCAAAGAAAGAAGAACTGCATTATATGGTCATGAACATTCTGGTTGCTTCAGAAATGTAAGAAAAAGCTCCCTTGTCCTTAATTACTTTCTACTTTACAGCAATAAATTTACTAATTACATGCACACAATGCAGACTGCTTTTGACACCTCAAGTACTAGCCATTAGGCACCATGAATTGCCTGTCATTTATTCTGATCAGGGGGTTCAAAATGTTTTGAAGTATGTGTGACCAGCAACTGGAAGAGTAGGTGACTGTGGCAAGTTAGCTTGTTTGTCGCAAGGCGATTGCTATAATGACCAGAGAAACTGGCAACATAAATTCAAGTAACTGTTGTAGTTCAATTTTATCGATCCTTGGTTCAAATTTTACTTTCCTTTGTTGTGGTTTCAGCTTCGTAGAAGCGAAAGCCACTTTGTCAGCATGTTGTAAGTAAGTGAGTAAGTAAGTAAGTACGTAATTCGGAAACCCGACGTAATGCCGATGGGATGCGGACGCCGCAGTCGATGGTTTATTGACATGCCCGAAGTATTTTCGTTACAAGCTTTTTATCATGGGCCTGAGAACGAGGTTGCGAATTCGCAGTCGATATTTCTTCGCAGATGACATGTGAAACGTTGAAGCAACATTTGTTTAATATGCGTTTCTCTGGGCGGTGAATTTCAGAGGAAAGTTTCATTAGCAAATGGTTTTGTGCTATTTTAGTCTGGGAACCAGACAGAGCTCTTGATGAAGGAGACATTTCTTGATGTGATTTCTGCAGTACTTTTCGAGAAACCACTTTCGAGCGTCTTAAGCGTAAACACCGTAGACAGGGCGAATCAGCCATGCGGAGCGAGCTAGCAAATATAAAGATGCAAATCATTCATTTGCATGTAATTTGTCGCTAAATTTTGGAGAGCTTCCACTTTCTGATGCAATTTTTCTGCTCAACACTTTCTGAATGCTTCCCCCAAGAGACTAACATTGATCACAATCGTCAGGGTTTTCCGAGGAAACGGCCCTTTCATACCCTTCAAAGCAAGTGATGCCAGCCTAAACAGCAGCCTAAACAAGTGATGCCAGCCTAAACAGCTCTTGTTACCGTGTAATTAAATATGCAAAAATTTGCTCTCGCAGTTTAAAAGCAAAGTTCAGAACAAACAGGGAACAAAACTATTTTGCGCTTTGAAATATCTTTCGGAAGGGATGCTTCTTGATGTGATTTGTGCTGTACTTTTCAAGAAACGACTTTTGAGCGTGTTTACTCGTAAACACAGTAGACAGGTCGAATCAGCTTGCAAATATGCAAATCATCCATTCGCGTGCAATTTGTCACGCATTCCCATATGTACGATTTTTTGGGGGTTGAAAGTGGTACTTTTCAAAATAGAGACTATCGTGAGTGACTTCCTTTTCAAGCTTATAGACCCTGAGAAATTTGTACATAACTGTAACAGACAAAACATACATGTAGCTGAAACCATGTGCACTCCCGCGAGTGCTGTTTTTTTTTGGATATGTTATTGTATGATAATGAGTTTAAAACAAAGGAAAATAAAATTTGAACCAAGGATAAAATTGAACCACAACATAGCCACCTGAACTCCAGCGGTCGCCAGCTTGTTTTGAAAACCCTGTCTGATCAAAAAGGCCTGAAATGTTAGGCAAAGTAAATACATTCTGTTGCATTTCGCAGGTTCCACCAATGGACACTGATGACGAACAGGTCCTTGGATTGCTTGTGGAGTCTTTCCTGTTAAGTGGACGTGTCTCAAATGTAACATCCCTTATTGCCTTTCACCCTCATTACCTGGAGTGCTTTTTAAGGACTGAATACTTCATGTTTAAAGGAGAAGGTCCATTGCCATTTGACTGGCGGTGTTACATTGCTATAATGGTGAGTGAAGATTTTTGAAAAGCTTCTGTACTAGTAATAGTGGTTGAACTTATCGTAAGTAGTGTGCAGTTATTGACTGCACCAAACAGAGCTTAGTCTATTTAACGATGATTAACAATTAGATTTTTAGCTGAAATTTCTATGAGGTGGTAGATGATGAGGCTGCAGGCTATCACCTCACAGAAATTTCAAGTCAATAATGTAATTGCTTTTAGTGGAATTCTCACTAAATTACAGTTTGTACTTCCAAAAAAAGAGCATGAACTCTTTATATATTACAAGCTCACAGGAACTTGCGTGGTATACTGACAGCTGATATATAAAGGGTAAATGTCTAAAAACCTACAATTTTAAGTATTATTAAAAATCAAGAATAATTCTCCCCATTTAAGGGCAATGGGCATATGATGGAGTTCTGTCAGTGGATAGATGACAATGAAAGAACCAATCAGATTTGAGGATTGTACAGTTCCAGAAAATATCCATACCCACCCCATAGCAGGTCAATGGAAATTCCGAGGGGGTGGGGGGTCTCGAAGGCCAAAATTTTAAAAGGAAAGTATGGGGCTTAAGTGGAAATTCCAGAGGGGTGGGGGGGACTTAAACCAAAAAACCTTCCATGGGAGGGGTATGGATATTTTCAGGAACAACACATTCCTAATGGAACATGCTGCATGTTTATTTGAGTTTTTTGGATATTTTGTTGTTTCAGAAATATCCATACCTCCCTTCTATGGAAATTTTGTGGTTTGAAACTCTCTCTGGGAATTCCAGTTTTGCACTATACGTTTCTTGAAAAACTTTGGCTTTTAAAACCCCCTCCCCCTTGGAATTTGTAACAACTTTCTCTGGGGTTGGTATGGATATTTTCTGGAAATGTACATTGTTAACCTGGGCAAAACAGAGTGGATTGTTTGTTAAGTACAATGTTTTTTGTTTTATTTTCTAGGGTGCAAGTAGGCATCGCTGTTGTTGTTTGGTATGTTTCAGACAAATGCTCTGATTATTTTTCAAATTTATAAGATATTTTATTTTTGAAAGGGTTGGAACTTCCTTAACATGCATACTATAAAATGGTATTTTATTGTTAGTATTATTTTATCTTTGTTTCTGTCACCAGATGTTCCTCAATGTTTAGTGAACCTACAAATGTTTTGAGTGGAAAATTGAAACTTTCAATTTATGTGGTTTTAGGTTCAGTTGTACGAGATTGAGTTTCTCAAACAGCAAGGAGACAAAACCTGGCTTCAAGGCCTTAACTACATTCCAGCTAAACTAAGAGCACTTTGTGAGATCAACAAAATTTTGGCACATCAGCCGTGGCTCCTCAACCTAGGTCATATTGAGGTAAGCGACCAGTACACTGCAAAGTACAAGGAGAACGGATAATTAATGTTGACTTGTTCTTGCTCTTAGCTTTTGTACAAGTTTGTTGCTGCAAGTCTGACAATACAGTGTACCATTCCAAGTGCCATATTTTATGGCTCAAAAGATGTATGGATCTCCCCCTTAGCTTAGTCCATAAAATTTCCAATTAAGACACTTGACCATTTTTCCCCTTACAGCTCTCACATTAGTTCAGTGTTTTCTGTACTTGCTCATGATAACTATTTCAAACCTCAAAAATGCTCTGCTCTTTGTACTACAGAAACTTCTCAAAGGACAAGATAATTGGTCATTGTCAGAACTTGTCCAGGCCATTGTCATCCTGGTTCACACCCACAGTCTATGCAGCTTTGTATATGGCTGTGGTATTACACCAGAAATAGACCGTGATGGAGGTCACACCTATAAGCCCCCGTCACTCTCCGAGGCCAAGCAGGGTAGCATTGAAAGAGATGATCTTTCTCTAAATGGTGTGGAAAATCGATCCTGCATGACTGAGCTAATGGAGAAAATGAAAGAGGTTGAGGCAGAACATGATGCCCTTATGGAGACCACACAGGAAGAACTCTTTCAGCAGTTTGAAAAAGTAGAGAGTGGAGAAGGTAAGATAAGGACGGCGATCAAACTGTAGAAGTATCACAAAAAGATATTGGAGCAATATTTTACACAGGTTGAGGCTGGGGTTGCTTACCATATCATCTCTGGTACATTGAGACCATAAATTTGCAGGTTTCTTTTTTTACTTACTGAGCATCATCTCATGAACACATTTACTGGAGTATAACATAACAAGTAATTAAGACAGTTTCTGCTGAACATTCAAGCCATAAGGTAAAGTCTGCATACAAGCCTAGTGGCCCATTGGGCCAGAAGTTATCCCGGTTTCCATGGCATGAAACAACTAGGAGTATTTCTACTCCCCCCCTAGATGGGATGCTAGTCCATTGCAAGGTTACCCCCAGCAGTAAATTTGGCGGTACCCATTTATACACCTGGGTGGAGAGAGGCACTATGAGAGTAAAGTATCTTGCCCAAGAACACAACACAGTGTCCCTGCCAGGGCTCGAACCCGGACCGCCCGATCTGTCCAGTGCACTAACCATTAGGCCACCGCACCTCCTAATATTCAAGCCATAAAGGAAAAATAATGTTGCCAAAGAGAACTCGTAGCATGGTAACAGTTTCATTAATAACAGTTAAGATGAACTTGTCAAAACAGAAAATTATTTGGAATAAGAGATTTTGTCACGTTTGTCTCTTCCATTCAATTCAATTAATCAATAATTTTCATGTTCTGCAACTACAAAAGAAGCTACACTGTAAATGAGCAGATGGGGGTTAACATGTGTGTTATTTTCTTTATTCAGTTTCTACAGGCAAGGACAAAGTTTCCACTGCCTGTGACACTCCACAGCCAGGGATAGCACGATACCTAAAAGATACGTCATTTGGTTACAGTGACTTTGCCAGCAGAGATCCAGAAATGGACATATCAACCTTCAGAGTCCAGGATTATTCCTGGGAGGAACATGGCTTCTCACTTATTAACAGACTCTATCCTGATATGGGTCAGATGCTGGACGACAAATTTAGCTGCACATTTAACCTAACATATCACACGTGAGAATAACTTGTTTCCCTTCCTTTAGTTAGTAGTTTGATCTCTAATTCTTTGGGCATCTGAATTGAAAAACAGTCCTGGTACATATATTTGGAGTTGCATGGTACATGTTGTATATTGATACACTTTTCTTTCACAAGTTTTTCCTTGAGTATTTATTATTAATTGTATCTTGCCATTTTTAAGTTCCTATCCTTACTTAACATAATAAAATGTTGCAATTGACAGTCAGTAGTTGAACGTTTAATTGAACCAATTTTTGGAAATGTAAGACTGAATGTGAAATGTGCTTGACATGAGTTTCATGCACTGATGCGCACTGAAGAGAGTAAACTGAGATAACTACGACAATTGACAACCCACTGTAATATCACTGGGCAAAATGGATGCTTAAAAGAAGGTGTCCAACCATTTTGAGAAACAAAATGAGCCCTGTCAATCATATCTGTCAATTTTTTTGACAGATAGGGGGAGTAGTTTTATAGCAGTTGAATAATTGTTTCAAAGTTTACAATCATTACTTTCTTTTTTTTCTCCTAAATTGTATATCTTTGAAATTTCAGTGGTTCCAACCTTAATTTAATGAACCAAAGTCTTTGGTATAACAAACAGTATTCTTCACCCGAGTAATATTGCAATATATGTAAAAGAAACTTGAGATAATGAAACCTTGTAATAGCAACATATTTTGCCAGTCCCTTAGCCCTTCTTAATTTAGAGGTTCCACTGTAAGTTTTGGGGAGGCACAGTGGTCTAATGGTTAGTGCACCGGACTCTGAAGTCCAGGTTCGAGCACTGGCTGAGGGCAGTATGTGGTGTTCTTGGGCAAGACACTTTACTCTTATGGTGCCTCTCTCCACCCAGGTGTATAAATGGGTACCAGCAGATTTATTGCTCAGGGAAAACCTGCAGTGGACTAGCATCCCATCGAGGGGAAGTTGAAATACTCCTAGTTGCTTCATGCTACAGATGGGCCACTAGGCTTGTATGCAGACTTTACCTTACCTTTTACTGTAATTTTAATCTAGATACTTTTTTTCAGGCTGGGTAAAGTAGAAAATGTGGACACTTCAACTTTCCGCACAGCTACATGGAACTACATTCATCTGGTTTTTGGTATATACCATGATGACTACCTATACACAGAGGTGCGTAACATTGTATGGTCAACTTACATGAACAAAATATACTAGTATTTAAATCCTCCTGAAGTGAAGCTTTAGCCAAGTGTAAAACGAAAATTTGTTTCAGTTTTTCTGAAAATTTGTTTTGGAGCTAATTGCTTAAATATATTTGTATAATAGTGTCTAGTATTACAGGCATGCAGTGCATACAGAGAGTAACGTAACTGTTGCTCTTTTTCGTAGATTGCTGGCCTGTGGTATTTTTTACTGGTGCCTATGCTGATTATTGCTGTATGAATTGTAAAAATTTCCAAAAGCAATACTTTACAATGATTAGTTATGTTCTTATATATTAGGTAAACAAGCTGATGGAAAGATCATACAAAAAGTATATTAAAGTGGTAAGTTGATAATATGCCTTGGTCATTAATCTGTCAAGAAAAATAAAATGATTGTTAAGTTATTGTTGCAAACCTTGTTTGTAAATGTGAGTCATTCAGAGCAGTGTTGCAAATACTAACTCTGGATGTTATTGTAGAAATTTCAATACAGTTGTAAGAGGACAGATTGTAAAATACAAGGAACATGAAGCAGCTGAATAAACCCCTTTCTGATGGTTTAACATTTTCTCATGAAGTTACATTTTCTTACCCCCTGGACCAACCGGCTCAAAAAAGTATATATAAACAATAGCCTTTATTTGGTGCAAAAATATGCACAGATATTTGTCTGTGCACATTATTCATTGTTCATCATTGTTCCAAGAAGTGAACAGTTTTCTGAGAGCGAAGCTCGAGGAAAACTGTGAGCTTCGAGGAACAGATAATGTCCAAGGACAAATATCCGTGCATATTTTTGAAGCCAAATGGAGGCTATGTAATTGTGTTAATTATCCTTCAAATATTTTTTCACAAGGCTGCATTTTGGGAGACCTTTTCTTAAAAGTTTTAAATGTCAAAGTAATTCTGTTGGCGCTCAAAATGTTGTTGGTCTGTTCAAAATGTTTAGTTGTATTCCTTTTAACAATTTACTCAGGATAAGAACTAAATGTGCGAACGTAAATCGGAAAGTTCGAAAACTGGGGATTATAAGCAAAGATATCTGTTTGTGTTATATGTTAAATATTCAAGGAAGTGGTATGTATTAATTGGTAACTGGCACATGTCTCTTAGGTTTCCTGCTTTCCTGAAAAAGTATCAATAGATGATTACTTGGGATTCATGCCAGACCTCACCCACTCGGAAAAGGTATGTCATGTTCATCGTACTTACTGTAAAATTGTGATAATACATGTGAAGCGAATAATAAGCAACTTGGTAATGTTGTTTATAAAGAAACTTTATCCAATCTGAATATGCAGACAGATTCCGCACATGTGAATCTCTTTGTTTAATCTGAACATGGTTCATTTGACAGTTCTAAATTAGTATCTTTTGTCCATTTTTTGTACATAATTAATATATAAATTATTTTCATTTGCAAATTATGCATTACTCAAACATTTTATAATACAGTTGAATCCCAATAACTCAAACCTTGAAGGGAAATCGAAAAAAATTCACTATTGGGGGGTTCGAGTTATCAAGGGTAAAATTAGTAAGAAAATTACTTGGAGGGGAATTGAAAAAGGTTCGAGTTAGCGGGAGGTTCAAGTTATTGAGGGTTTGAGTTATCGGGGTTCAACTGTAAGTGATAGCTGGGATAACTTGATTTTGTTTCTTAGACCAGACATAAGGAATCCACTCTAAAGTGTAACTGTATTTGACACATTAATAAAGCTATTGATTATTGATTTACGTTTCCTCAACAGGTTCATATCAACCTTCTGCTGCTGGAATCTCGTTTCCAAGCTGAACTTCTGTATGCTTTAAGAGCGATCATGAAGTACATGACGTGATAGTTACATTATTATAGAGATAAGAGTCATTAAGATGTAGTGCAGCGTTTTAGACACTCAGGCTAACACCGTTGTTCACCCTGGTTATATTTATTATAAAGCTTTTCAGTTCCTTAAAAGTCTTGTAGTCCGATGACTTTTTAGAATTGGTTTGGGTAATTGAGAAAGTTTATCTCTCTCTTTATTTCCCAAAATTTTAAATTATGTATTTTGGCCTATAGAAAATAGGTGTAATTTGTTGGTATTTTTATTTCAACAATAAGAAAAAGTGATATTTACCCAATCAGCCCTCAGTTAGTCTAAGCATGCTGATATGTTTCATAATTTTAAGTCTTTACTGTAGTGAAAACAGTTATCCTTAGGTTTTGCGATCCTGTGTTTGAGAATAGCCAGCTTCTCGTCATTCACTCTTGTTCCTCAAATGGCGTCAGATTATGGCAACTAAGACCATTTATCATGAATTTACATTGCTGTCATGTTCACAGTTGTATTTGGGGGAATTGGGACCCAGCCCTTAGAAAGGTTTGAGGTTGCTAAGGATTGCCTGTCGCTATGGCGTCATGCTGATTTGATGGCATTCCGGCCAAGTACTTGGTACTGCTTGTTCTAGTGTTTGATTGGGTAATTACATTGGACACCATGAAGATTTACTAGAATTAGTGCTAGTTCTTGGCTATAACTGATGCTTGTTTAGAAAAGTGATGGCTGCCATGGCGGAAAGTGTTACAACTTTTAAATTTTATATGTTCATTAGTTCATGTAATATGCATTGTAGCCCTATCCTTTCACAAGTATTTTGTTGGTGATGCTGGGGATGTTTTTGCATCACTAATTAGGTGACTAGAAATTAGAATGGTGTCCTTGAAAAAGTCATTGCCTGTAAAATGATATGTATTTGTCGTGTATTTATAGGAGCAGATTAAACAACGGTTTTGTAAAGCGGTTTTTCAATGTCTACTAAGAAATTGATTATGTACCTCTTTATTAATTATAACGCACCAATCACCAATCAGTGAAAAAAAAAATGGGTCCATAATTATTAAAAGTGGGGAAACATCATGCGAGGTATTTTGTGTCGCCTGTGATTTGCCGCATGATCAATTTCTCCATTCTGATTGGTCAGAAGGTGATGCACAGCTTTCTTTGAACCAACAGTGAAGTTGAACAAACTAAAAACTGATGCGAACGTATTGGAAAACCGCTCAAACATTTGTTTATTACATAAGAGTAATCACGTATTTTGTCAACCAGCACTGTATCACATACAGTGTGGACTTTTAATTTTCACACGGCTGAGACCCTTCAGTAAATCACTCTTAGGGTGAGAAGGTGCCTCTTCTATTGGTTACTCTTTTGTACTGATTTTATTTTTTTGCGTGTGTGCTTGCAAATTAGTGTAATGATATCCATATCTATAGATTATCCAGAGGTTGGCTTATTTATGGCCACAGTTTGACACAAGGACAGGAGAGCAAAATTAAGTGTTCTATTATAACCCACAGCAACCTTGTACCCAGGCTCTCTCTCCTTTTCCTCCCTTAGAGAGGACCCTGGGAACAAGGTTGAACCCACAGCATAAAGGTTTTATGACGTCATGATGATCACGTGCGAGTACAATACTCAAACCTTTTCCCAGGGAAATTTGGTGTGACACCTTTTCCATTAGAAAGGGCAGGTTTAACAAATTCCTTCTGCCGCCGGAACCGGAAACTCCAAAAATTATTTGAGCCTGCTGTTTTTGCCAGGGTCCTCTGCTTCCCCGGGAATGAGGTTGACATGACGCATTTTGGCTTTTTATTTTTCGCGGAAGAGTGAAATTAATATGACCGTTGATATCTCTCCATTTTTGTCCACCATGTATTTCAAGTTTATTTTTGTAATTTATGAACAGGTTTAATTAAACGTTATTTTGTTACAGTGCATATCACTCACTCTTCCCGCGTAAAAAGTCACTGTTTTGAAACACGGGATATTAAATACGCATTCGGACGTTAAAAAAAAAAGAAAAAGTAGAAATTAGAAAGTATAATAAAAATATACAAAACTAAGATTTATTTGCAGAGTGAATTCCGTGGCAAGTATTATGGTAGAATTCTCTTCAATCGTTAGACGTACTATTCATTTGAGGATGCCGGTTTTATGTTAGGAAGACCGAGTTACTTTGTATTAGTGGAAGCATTAAAAGAATCTTACTTGAAACTTGTTTGGTGTCGATTGTCATCATTTCGTAGGTTATGGTTACCATATTTCCTCAGTAAGACACTACCTCTCTGGAACCTCTGTTTTCATTCGCCTGCTGTAAACACTACCTCTATTGTTGTTCAGGGCTAGGGGCATTGTTATGACCTGTTTATCCATTGTTTTAAGAACCAGTGAAGTAACTCGTTCCGAGAGGTAGTGGGCGCCCTATTTCCTAGGTGCTAATTCAAATTCCTGTTGCTCGCTTTTCAATCAGCTTTAATTAATCCATTCTCAGACTTTTTTTGTTAAGAGGTTAATCTCGTAAAGACAGGAACTTCTTACCATGACAAAGTCTGAACCAGGTCGCTAGATGTCTGGGCATTCTGGATTTGTAAAATATGGATTTGTGAAACGTGGATTTTGTGAAAGCTGCGGATTTGTAAAACATGGATTCATAAAACAAGGATCAGTAAAAAGTGGATTTGTAAAAGGAGATCCCTGGGGATTTAAATACGGATATGTAAATCATGGACTTTGCAAATGGTGGATTTGTAAATCATGGACTTTGTAAGAGGCAGATTTGTAAATCATGGACTTGTAAGAGGCAGATTTGTAAATCATGGACTTGTAAGAGGCAGATTTGTAAATCATGGACTTGTAAGAGGCAGATTTGTAAATCATGGACTTTGTAAAAGGTCGATTTGTAAATCATGGACTTTGTAAGGGGCGGATTAGCAAATCATGGACTTTGTAAAAGGTGGATTTATAAATCATGGACTTATAAGAGGAGGATTTGTAAATCATGGACTTGTAAGAGGCAGATTTGTAAATCATGGACTTGTAAGGGGCGGATTTGTAAATCATGGACTTTGTAAAAGGTGGATTTATAAATCATGGACTTTGTAAGAGGCAGATTTGTAAATCATGGACTTGTAAGAGGCAGATTTGTAAATCATAGACTTGTAAGAGGCAGATTTGTAAATCATGGACTTGTAAGAGGCGGATTTGTAAATCATGGACTTTGTAAAAGGTGGATTTATAAATCATGGACTTTGTAAGAGACAGATTTGTAAATTATGGACTTGTAAGAGGAGGATTTGTAAATCATGGACTTTGTAAAAGGTGGATTTATAAATCATGGACTTTGTAAGAGACAGATTTGTAAATTATGGACTTGTAAGAGGAGGATTTGTAAATCATGGACTTTGTAAAAGGTGGTTTTATAAATCATGGACTTTGTAAGAGGCAGATTTGTAAATCATGGACTTTGTAAAAGGTGGATTTATAAATCATGGACTTGTAAGAGACAGATTTGTAAATTATGGACTTGTAAGAGGCAGATTTGTAAATCATGGACTTTGTAAAAGGTGGATTTATAAATCATGGACTTTGTAAAAGGTGGATTTGTAAATCATGGACTTGTAAGAGGCAGATTTGTAAATCATGGACTTGTAAGAGGCAGATTTGTAAATCATGGACTTTGTAAAAGGTGGATTTGTAAATCATGGACTTGTAAGAGGAAGATTTGTAAATCATGGACTTGTAAGAGGCGGATTTGTAAATCATGGACTTTGTAAACGGTGGATTTATAAATCATGGACTTTGTAAAAGGTGGATTTATAAATCATGGACTTGTAAGAGGCAGATTTGTAAATCATGGACTTGTAAGAGGCGGATTTGTAAATCATGGACTTGTAAAAGGTGGATTTATAAATCATGGACTTTGTAAGAGGCAGATTTGTAAATCATGGACTTGTAAGAGGCAGATTTGTAAATCTTGGACCCTTAAGAGGAGGATTTGTAAATCATGGACTTTGTAAAAGGTGGATTTATAAATCATGGACTTGTAAGAGGCAGATTTGTAAATCTTGGACTTGTAAGAGGAGGATTTGTAAATCATGGACTTTGTAAAAGGTAGATTTATAAATCATGGACTTGTAAGAGGCAGATTTGTAAATTATGGACTTGTAAGAGGCAGATTTGTAAATCATGGACTTTGTAAAAGGTGGATTTATAAATCATGGACTTTGTAAAAGGTCGATTTGTAAATCATGGACTTTGTAAGAGGCAGATTTGTAAATCATGGACTTGTAAGAGGCAGATTTGTAAATTATGGACTTGTAAGAGGCAGATTTGTAAATCATGGACTTTGTAAATGGTGGATTTATAAATCATGGACTTTGTAAAAGGTCGATTTGTAAATCATGGACTTTGTAAGAGGCAGATTTGTAAATCGTGGACTTTGTAAGAGGCAGATTTGTAAATCGTGGACTTTGTAAGAGGCAGATCTGTAAATCATGGACTTGTAAGAGGAAGATTTGTAAATCATGGACTTTGTGAAAGGTGGATTTATAAATCATGGACTTTGTAAAAGGTGGATTTATAAATCATGGACTTGTAAGAGGCAGATTTGTAAATCATGGACTTGTAAGAGGCAGATTTGTAAATCATGGACTTGTAAGAGGCAGATTTGTAAATCATGGACTTGTAAGAGGTGGATTTGTAAATCATGGACTTTGTAAAAGGTGGATTTGTAAAAAGCTGGATTTGTAAAACATGGATTTCTAAAAAGGTGGATTTGTAAAACATGGATTTTGTAAAAGGAGAGGTGCGCCAACATTCGTCCCCAGGGTCTACTCAGCTTAAATAAGCGAAATCCCTGGGGACGGGGTTTGCGTGACTAATGAAAACATATCGGGTATGAAAATTACAATGCGTTTTGAAAATAAATTCAGCTTGAAGACGGAGAAAGAAAAAGAGACGGAAATAGTTACAATTAGAGAATCTTTCAAACTTTCATTTGCGCCTGATGTAAAAGAAATTTTACTTCAGATCCTAAAATAATTAAATATGCTAAGTATATTCATGTATTCATGAGCAGTTCTAAGCAATATACAACAAAGGATTCCACGTATGCACATTGCATGGCCTCCGATATAAACAACGAGCTACAACTGAACACGTTAAAGCAGCCATGGGTTTGATCAAGATATTTTTGTCAGTCTTTTCGCTGGCCTTTAGGGCGCTCGAGTCGGTTGGAATCTTGTGGGATTTTCGTCTCCGATTATCGGAGTCAATTTACGGAAAGCACGGTGTTACAGTCCGCAGGCCTTCAAATCCTATTTTGAAATTACCGGCGTGCGTTCTTGTGCAGAGCATAAAGCAGCGCAAGTTGACATGCCAAGAAATAATCCAAACTTTTATCGACAGGATTCACGAAGTCAATCCGCTACTCAACGCTGTGGTGGGCGATCGATTCCCTGAAGCACTTGACGAGGCAAGGTACATAGATAAAGTCCTCGATTCTTTCGAGTCAGATTCGAGTGAAGAAAAATCTGTTTTATTAAATAAACCTTTGCTCGGAGTTCCTGTAACCGTGAAGGAATCGCTTGCATGTGAGGGATTTGCTCACTCAGCTGGGCTCGTGGATCGGAAAGACACGATTGCTTCCAAGGACGCGCGTGTTGTTGAAAACCTTCGTCGAGCCGGCGCGATTCCGATTGCTGTCACGAACTGTAGCGAGTTGTGCATGTGGTGGGAGACGGCAAACAACGTGTACGGACGAACGAATAATCCGTACGATACGTCCAGGATTGCTGGCGGAAGCTCTGGCGGAGAGGGGGCGATAATATCCGCTGCTGGATCCGTGTGTGGTGTTGGTTCTGATGTAGGTGAGTAAAGAGATGTTATCGCTGCCGAACTCGTCCTTTCTTATATTTCCTGAGTTATTAATTTGTATTTTATTCCTTATCAGCCATGGCGCCCGACAAATGGACAAATTTAATATCGTGGCGCACATTCGATCAAATAATGCTCAGCTTATCTTTCCTGTAGTCACTATCGATTTTCGAGAAAATCCGTACTATTTATCCCGTATAAAATTAACGGAAGCGCTCTTGGAGATATAATAATAAAATACGAGGCACCGACTTTGAGTCTGCACTTTAAGACCCTTGATAAAGATGTCCGTGATAAGTTCGCCGGAAACAATGAGGATTTTTGTTTTTTAGTCACGCGTGTCACGCGTTAACCTATCCAACGTTGAGAGCTGTGCTATAATTTTTTGTACACGACTCTTTTGGAGCGGAGAAGTAATGAAATTGAACGAGTCCGAGATGAGAGAAAAACGGCGATTTTCACCCTACAGCCATTTGCGTCAGTGTAAAACGCAGACTGCGGACTGCGGACTGCAGACTGCAGACCGGGGGTAAAATGCAGACCAGGGGTAAAATGCAGACTGCAGACTGCAGACCGAGGGTAAAATGCAGACCAGGGGTAAAATGCAGACCGGGGATAAAATGCCGACTGAGAGTAAAATGAAATAAAACAAGAATTACGAGTGTAATCTTGGTATTTTAGCCGCACCGTTGCGTGACAAGCCAAACAATATTAAAAACTGTGAAGGAGAGGCATCCAGATTTTATTAACCAAGTCGACGTGGAACTTGATCATGAGGAAAGTCATGTAGATCTGAGCTAGCTGCAAACATGTTGGACAACGATGAGGACGAAGTTATGGTAATTTTAAAAGCTTTTCTTTGCAGTATATTTTATTAATCTTGGTATGATTTGCATAATACCTTCAGTTAAGCATTCATTAACATGGATTAATTTTTCCTTGAACTGATTATGGATACCAAGACGGCCGGGGATACTTTGAGTTTTCAGTAATAGTTTCGCAGTGAAACGGCCATACTCTCGACGATTTTAGAACACTAAAATTGTTATGTTTACAATTAATCCGTTTATTGCTGACTATCACCATGTATCACATTTCAGTAAGTCCCACTGAAAAATTCAGTAAATAATTCCGAAGAAATATCTGAATGGAATGTGCTTCAGTTGTGTCTACTGTATCATTTTGCAGTGAAACAAGCCATATGATGATCGACAACTGAAATATACTGAAATTACTGTTTTGTCTACAATTTCAGCAGATTCATCCCCCGACAGTAGACTTGCCTACAAGTCGAGCTAATAAACAGAGCGCTAGAAAGTCTACCCGGACAAATGCATTGAAAAATAAACTATTTCGAAGGAATTTCTGCATGGAATGTCAAGCTCTAGTATACAAGTTTTGCCTGCCCTGTTCTAAATTATTAAACAAAGGGCTTCTTTACTGTAGTTAAACTTCAAGAAAGCCATCACGAAATGTGCTTCAGAAGATTTGCCGGCGTATTAAAATTGCAACATGGCCGCCTCGTAAACAAAGGTGAGAAAACCGTTTAGACTTATTTCAGACCCGTGTTCGTTACTTTACCCTCAGTCTGCATTTTACCCCCGGTCTGCATATTACCCCTGGTCTGCATTTTACCCTCGGTCTGCAGTCTGCAGTCTGCAGTCCGCAGTCTGCGTTTTACACTGACCGGTTCCATAATTTGTTTTTATTGAAGTTTAGTTAGGGAATAATCCCAGTTTGAATTTTTAACGTTTCGGTAACCATCAAATGCTATTATTTTATAGCCCGGCCTTCACCTAATTAACCTGCGGATATTAGAAATTCAAGTAATTTAGATTATAAAACTGTTTCCTTCAGTTTTTTTTTAGGAATTCACGGAGGATTACTGCATCACTGCAATTTGGCCCAGATTCCTAATATAAGTCTTTACTAATAATTGCGGTTGAACCCTCAAAGAGCACGTTTAAAAATTTATTACGTTGCAAAACATTTGTCATTCCTGCATTTTTATGTACAACATTACCCTCTCTTGTCATGCCTTATATATTAGCTCTGACTGATTGATAAATCCCCTGCACAATAAGAAGTAAAATTACGCGAAGGACAGGGTTCACTTTAAATTTACTGACTATGATGGGCAAAAATTTTCTTGCCGATGTCTAATATATAATTTATACATTGCAATTCTTTCCAGCAAGAACTTACCACAAAATTTGGCTGCTTACTACAATTTTCACAAAATGTCTCTTTCCTCCCTTTCAGGTGGAAGTATTCGTATGCCAGCGTTTTTTAATGGAATATTTGGTCACAAACCTAGTCCCTCTATCGTGCCTAATGAGGGACATTTTCCTCATGGCACCAGCGAGGCCTTCGATGAGTATCTTGTCATGGGACCACTGTGCAGGTACGCCGACGATTTGGTCCCATTGTTGAAAGCCATGGCTGGCCCGCGAGCTTACGAGCTTCATTTGGACGAAAAAGTGGACCTATCATCCCTTAAAGTATACACATTGGACCTGGAATACCCTTTTTTGACTTCACCCGTGGACCCCGAGCTGCTGTCGGGTCTGAAGGAAGTTTGTACGTTTTTACAGGAGCGCTTCGATGCGACAGTTCAAGATGCTCACATGAAGCTGTTTCGATACTCGCCTCTCATCTGGTCAGCCATGGTTCTCTCCGCTGAAAACAACAGACTCACCTCACAGTTTCTGAGCAATGAAACCGAGGCAGTGGCTATAAACCCGTTTGTCGAGGTATTCAAGTATTTCCTGGGCTATTCAAAATATCATTATGTCACGCTAGCCGTTGCAGGAATTGAGCATCTCCGAGCTCCTTTGCCCAGCTGTCTCCCGGATGTTGCCTCGAATTTTGTACAGATGGGCATCAAACTACGTGAGCAAATTCAAACTCTTCTCAGTGATGACGGCATTTTGCTTTATCCCTCCCACCCTAACACAGCACTTACACATCACAGGCCTTCTATTGCGCCGTTAAATTTTAGCTACACCTCCATTTTCAACGTTCTACATCTTCCTGTCACGCAGTGCCCACTGGGCCTTGATGAAAATGGACTTCCGCTGGGCATACAGATTGCAGCCGGAAGAAACAACGACAGACTGTCAATCGCCGTTGCTAGGCAACTTGAACGTCAGTTTGGTGGATGGAGTGCGTGGCATCCTGGTAGAATTTCTAATAAGCAGAGAGTGTAGAAAGCTAAGAAGTCTTCAATGGTCAAGTTTATAAGGATAGAAGTATAGAACGCTCTCATATGACGTCACGGCAGCTATATTGTGTTCCGAAACCGAACTATTCCTCCCGGAATTAATACTATTCTTATGCAAAGAATAGTAAACCAATATGTTTTGTTTTAGTAAATCAATAGGGCTACTGGCTACCTGAGCAAAATCACTCAATATAAAATGGGGTTTGGCTGCAGTTCATATTTACTTTACTGCACTGGAAAAGAGCAGTAGGTACATTTGAATCAAGAAAAAGCTGTCCGAAAAATGGTACAGATGGTTTAAGTCAATCGGCGCAATTATGTTTCAACTAAACACGTAACAAAAGAGCTTGGGGCCAGTTGTAGATGCTTTCAAAGAGGACATCATGCAAGGCGGAGAGGAAAGGTTTTGAGAAACAAAAATTTGTCACATGCAAATATTAAAAATATGTTTGGATGCAGAGGACTACGGGAACGCGAACGCAAAAAGGCGGTGACGAAAAGGAGTTTGGGGTCTGTTTTCCTCGCCCACTCCTGTGTCGCGGGTCTTAACGGCCCTCGCCCCGAACTCCCTTACTGAATTTCGAGAGAAATACAGACTGCAAGCAGTCTATTGAAACGACGGCTAGATCCTTGCCGCAGTCCAAATGGATCACGGGCTCTGGGGCGAGAATGAAGCACGCGCGATGCTTAGTCATGCGAATGCGCGGCCGGAGAATTTTTCATTCGTTTCGGTGTTGTGTCGTGACATGCGATGCATCACTTACTATCTTATTACACTAAGGAACTCTGAGAAAGGCCAAACCACGGTGACAAAAACCGATAATTATTTAAGTGCCCGTTTTGTAGACATGGAACAGGAAAATACTTGTGGTAATAAGTGGTTTCTTTTACAAACCAAAATCAGGAAAACTGATGTGTATATTTTTGCCAATAATCAGTATATTCAACTGTTTTTTTGTATCTTGTTTCTGTTTATCTTTACGTTGCCGTAAGGATCAGTCCGCTGTTTAGCACTTATCATCATATTGCAACTTCCGACATTCTAAACCCTTTACAGTAATCGCTTCAAGGCTGAAGACACGCCACATAATTAGTATACCTCATTCTCGATTTCAAACGCCCAATGTTCTGAAAGCCGACCTTGGCTTCGATGTCTCCTGCATACTGAGATAGAACCTACACAACGTGCTGTGGTAGCCTAGGGCTTAGAAAAACACGACGATAAACCGTAAGTACAGTTCTTTTAGAAGAGATGTAACATAGCGTGAGAGTCATTTGAAGAATTCCATTGCAAGGAAGTTATTATGAAAGCGTCATTTTCCTGGCAACGTCAAAATTTAGAAACTGAGCCACAAATCCTGGAATTTAAATTGCTTCATTTCGCGAGTTCGATGCCACGGATTGTTTAAGATTTTATTTGTCTCGGATTTATATACTCCCGCGTATTAAAAGACAAAATAAGTGATTTGAGTTGAGGCAAGAAAATAAAAATTTAAATTAATTAAAGACGAGGACTTTTCTTATTTATACGGAGCAAGCAAAAGGTTCCTTTGCATATACGAACGGCTTTTAAAGTAGCGGTAATTAAATTATGTATTTTTCTTGTTTTTCTGTCTCAAGCCGTTGTCCGGCATGAAATTAGAAATGCATTATCTCCAGCAGGCTACAGCCTGCCTCACGCACTGTTGATCAGGGAAGAAGAGGGGGGTGGGGGATTGGCACTGCTGGAACAGAATGTGGTGCGCGTGACGGTTGTCAGGAAAACGTTTTTGTTAAGTGTTGATGAGTAGAAAACTTTTCAGCAAAGTTCAAAAGAGGCTCAATCCTTTCAACCCTTAATTAGTCAAATTGAGAAGACCGGAACCAGTGGATTTCGCAGTAATATTTGAAGCAGCCGCGGCACGTCGCATAGTACACTTCAATGTTTTTTTATTTCACAGGCGAAGTTTCAAGTTGCAAAGCTATCAGACTACACATGCACACTAAATTTATTCTATAGCAGATCAAGAGTCATGTGTCGTTAGTCTTCGAGGCACGGAAGTTTGTTAGACGGTTATAGTTAGAAAAAGACCCTCATATGACTCTCCATGCTTTGATATAAGGTCATGATCACATAGTGACGGACTTCGGTGAACGTCGTGACGACATGGTTGCGTGATGACTCAGGGGAGGCCCCAGGGTTGTATTGCGTGCAAACTTTTGTGCTTGTGATGATGAATAGTGAATGCCTTCTAGTCATGAACTCAGAATAAACGTCTTTCATGTCTGGAATAATATTTATAAATCAATTGAGTGTCTAGTCTGATAGCTGACCTTAGGTCCACTAATGGGGGATATAAAACATAACATATAGATATGAATTTAACAATTAAAATACAGTGCAGTAGTTCGTATAGTGCACTGTGATCGTTTAGGTGAGAGTGGTTCTAAAAAGAACTGTTGTTGGTGACTGACGTTTCGACAGCCTGAACGGAAGTCATCTTCAAAGTGATGTGAAAGGTTGTTTGTCAGTTGATGATGTTATTTTGATTATTATCCTATTAAAATAATAGTGTTATATTTAATCTTTAAAACGCCATTCATGGCTAGACGCTTGAAACGTGTACGCCACGTGCAGTTTACTGAGTACAATGTCAAGTACATTGAATGTACTTCATAGCGGTCAAATGCAAAAGTTCAACGCCACTTCCGGTGTTCCCTGCCCGGAGTCTAAAGTTTGTAAGACTTTGAAAGGAAAACGTTGGAGACTTTGAGGAAAACGTTATAAAACAAGTAGCAATGGGAAACCAAATTACGAGACGGTAAACTAGGAGGATACAAATTATTTAATTTTCAATGCATAAGCGACGAAGAAAGATAAACTTTTCAACGACTGTCTTAACTTTTGGCTTGAAAGTGGAAGATTTCCGAAGACGTTTATAAGAGGCAGTTTTGGCGGGAATTGCACGCGCAGTGCGTTTGACCGCTGTGCAGTGACCTCCCTTATAAGCTTTTGGCATGCGTAGTCCATGTGTTATGTTTGTTGCCTCTGTTCCTATTTATTAATATTGCTTATACTCTTAGCTTGTTGGTAGGGAATTATTAGTAATAGAAGCTCTTCCGTTTGCCCCCCCCCCCCCCCCCCCCCCCCCTACCTGGGAGAGGTAACTGCCACATGCAGGGCTGTGTTCTCGGCAGTAGCCGACGTATTATAACAGAGTTTGCATTATAGCAGAGTTTGTATTAATATTTTATAATCCATCAAATATTTTTCGCGCGCGCGATTGGTCTAAACACGTCACGTGATGCAGCCAAAACTGGGAATATTTAGTAAATAAACCCCTTCAGGCGACTGGTATATTGGAGGATAATGCCCGAGGCTGAAAGATTGTCCGAAAAATGAACATTTGGCCGAGAAGCGAAACTTCGAGGGTAACTGTGAAGTTTTGAGGACAATCTTTCAGCCAAGGGCATTATCCTCCAATATACCAGCAAGCCAGGAAGGGGTTTATTTATTTTATAACCTTCCAATTAATTTCTTCAACGCGCTTCATCGCGGGAAAAAGGAAAAACCTACAGCGCGCGATAATCACGGCATAATTTAGTTAAAATAAATGCAAGTCGATAGGTTTCGAATTTCTTTTTTAACACTGTGATTTTGTTAAAACGTTAGACCTGAAAAGGTCACTTTTACGTTTGTTTTGCACTGCTATAAAAAATCGGACGACGGATATCAAATCGGACGGGGTATATTGGCTGATACCCGTCGTCCGATTTTGTACCACGTGATGTATTTTGTCCAATGAGCGCGCGCGGAAATTAATCGGTGGGTTATAACAGATGATATACCCCAAGTGATATTCCCCACTTTTAGAACTTTGCGATTTATGTTCGCGCGTTTAGTTTTTATCCCGAGCAAATTATTAAAATGAATAAAACTGAACACTTTGAACAGACTAATAATATTTTGAACGCTTACAGAATTTCTTTGGCGTTTAAAACCTTTGAGATAAGGTCTCCCAAAAGGTGGCCTTGTAAAAAAATATTTGAAGGAAGCTTATAAGAGAAAGGGGCTTTGGGGGGCCTTTCCAATCAGCTAAGGCTCATATGAAATAAATGGTCTGGACGTTTTACTTTTTACTTGGTATGGCTTGAAGAAGCAAAGGATCTAAAGACGCTAGTTCGATTTGGGGCTGAATAAAGTTCAATACAAGAGCCGATTCGATTATTATTAATTTATCAATTTTCCAAGCAAATAATAAAAACTTGACGAAAATATGAATAATTAACTCATAAGTGTCAAGAATCATTAACAGCTTTCCAAGATAACCCCTGCGACAACACGCGAGAACTAAAAATGAGTTTGAATTGCTTTATGGCAAAACAGTTGAAGATGTAATTATACGGGCGACGGCACCGACGATGGCATGAACACGGACAAAAAAATAGTAAATACTCTTTAAACTTGGAGAAACGTAACCACATTTTCAATCATTTAAAAATCTCATAGTAAGATGCACCAACCTTTCTCAAAACTTCAAATCTTCCAAAGCTGTCGAATGAAGCGAGTAAGAAATGTGAAGGAAGAATAACCAAAATGAATGAATGAATAAATGAATGAATGAATGAATGAATGAATGAATGAATGAATGAATGAATGAATGAATGAATGAATGAATGAATGAATGAATGAATGAATGAATGAATGAATGAATGAATGAATGAATGAATGAATGAATGAATGAATGAATGAATAACATAAAACGCTAAGCATGTAAAAAAGTCCCAAAGTAGATCGCGACACAGCAAAAGATGGCATTTTGGAGGCAATAATCGAATCCAGCAGCCTTGTTACATTGTAATGCGAGACATGAAACAGAAGTAAATCTTTTAAACGATAAACGGACAGACGTTACAGTTACACCTAAAGAAGTTTGCCAAGGAGCTCATTTTCTTTCCCTTTACAGGCCAAAATTTGTTCTTTTTAGAATCAGATTCTTGGAAATCATGTTGTTGGGCTACATCGTCCTACTGGGTATTACAGGTAAGAAAGTTGACTTAGTAAAAATGAACATTGAAAGTCGTTCTTTTCGAAGTAACCTTATGTTAACCTTTTTATCAAACTAAACATGAAGCACGTTAGTGAAAGGTCTGATTATAAACTCCAGGAAGATTCTGATGGTCAGGGACTAATATAAACCTTGTCACGTGGTCTATAGGCGTTACCTTTCAGTTCTTTTTGCATCAACCTTTTGAGCAACAGTAAACTAGTAAACTGAACTGGGCAAAAGTTTACATGCCGGAATTTAAGCTCGCGGAACATAAATTGTTTGGGATACATACCGATCATGGATACTTTCAACTAAGCAACCGTGGAAGTAGATTTACCCCATAGAATCGTACAAATCCTACTCTAAAATCCCACTTCCACATAGGAGCTAGAATGCAAAACACCCATCCAAGCCAATTTCGAAAGCTGATGTTCTACGTACGATAGTTGTGACAAGGGCTAAAACTGAAGAAAGGTCAGCTTTCCAACTTCACCACGGCTGTACATTTTCCTCATCACCCTCAAGCTGATAATCAAGAGGTGTTTTACATGTCTGCTAGCTCAGTACAACATTTTCTTTCTTTCCTTTACAAAGGAAACCTCGCGGTGAGCGCTCAGCCGTACGGTCCTTGGAGTGACTGGTCGGAATGCAACGTGGATGAAGGGCAGGGTGTAATGAGACGTAGAAGAGAGTGTATTGTGGACAATTGCCCTCAGCCTGGAGAGTACTTAGATTTCATGGCATGTTTTGTGAAGCCGTGCAAGTGTGAATGCCCTCCTACTTCAGGTACGAAAAAGAGCTGAAATAAATAAACAAGCAAACGGTGGAAAACTTGCGTTGACTTGCGTTTAAATTTGATCTCGACCAAAGTGAACGCAAGTCATCGCAAGTCAACGCAAGTGCACGCAAATCGCGGCCAAACGGAGACGCAAGTAGATGCAAGTTTTCAACTTGCGTCTACTTGCGCCTCCGTTTGGCCAGGCCTTTAGGTGGTCTCTGATTCGAAATTATTATCGGAAAATGATAAAAATTTAACTCGTCATGACAGGAGGGACTGCCGCACTGACTAGACGATTAGTTGACAGATTGATTGACTGAGAGATAATAAATATCTGTGGAACATTACTTTCACAGAAGGAAATCAAGTTTCTTACTTCGTGCAGTTATTTGACAAATGATAGTTATTATTTTCAAGGGCAAATGCCTTTGTTTTTATGGAATATTCGTGAAATATTCGCTGGCACACATTCTCAAATCAACAAAGAGAAAAGCAACCCACATATACCCTATTATGGAAAATTAACGCTCGTGTTAATTAAGGTATTGGAAATTAACGCGACTTAAATTAACGCGAAGTGAGCGAAAAATTACTTTCCAATAAAGAAAATTAACGCGAAAGATGTGCTAAAATTCCAAAATGAAGGAAATTAACACGATCACTCAAAGAAACGGAACTTGTAGAGACAAAAGGAACAAATTTATTGTAAGACACTGTTAACAAGTTAACAAAATCAAAAACCCAAACGAATCTCGTTAGTTCTAGCGTTCTTTTCAGCGCCAACGATACCGGTGGATCTCCACCCTGATAAAAGAATGCTAAAAAAATCGAAATTGACACTTCACTTAATTAATGGCACGGAAATTAACGCTCCACTAAATTAAGGGCGCGGAAATTAACGCTCACAAAAATTAACCCGAATTTGGAAAATTCGCGTTAATTTCCTATAATAAGGTAAGCAATATACTTGTAACAGAAACAACCGTAAATTTTTGAATACGCTCAGACATAATTTGACGTAAAACTGAGGCAAATATTTCAACGGAGAACTGAAATGATTGAACGACGTAAACTTACATATTTTCCAATTTGTTCTTAAAATAATTTTGTGGAAACAAAAAGAGAATTTACAGAAAATGTACATATAAATTGGTATGTCGAGTACTATTTCCTGCGGTAAGATGCTTTCACGTCTGTACTCTGGCGAGGTTGAAAGGTTGATCCTTTTATAGGGCGCTAGCCTACGTGTGTGTGTGTGTGTTTGAGGGGGGAGGGGGGGTACGGCTACACGCAGGCTAATAGCGCGCCTGTGTGACTTTCCTTCCAATTCATTGATTGATTGACTGAGTGCTGAGTGCGTCACTGGCTACGGTTTGTGGATTCTTTGATTGATTGATTGATTGATTGATTGATTGACTGATTGACTATTTGCTTGACCCTATTTACAGCGCCAGAGTGTACTAAAAATAATAATTCTAGCTTTTCAGATTTTGTATATCCCGGTGTATAGTGTTATCCCCAATATTTTTACCTAATCTTTCGACTTTCCTGCCTTCCATTTGCAGCTCCAGAGATGACTACTACACATGGTAAGACAATATACCCAAAATTAATTCAGTTTTATTAATTTCACTGTACTCATGCCGCCGTTATACTCACTTTGTCTTTGAGGCTAGCGCTCTTTACATTTGCAAAACTAGTCAGGGGAGGATCCATGGGGAAGGGTGCAGGGAGTGTGCACCCCCCACCCCCCAACCCTGAGATGACCGGGCGGCTTTCTATTTACAACTGGTATTCTGAAAAAAAAAAACGAAAAAAAAATATGTGCACCCCCTCCTGAGAAAATCGTGGATCCGCCCCTGCTATTGACAACAACTAAAACTTAAATAGTACAAAAAATAGTTTCCTTTTTTCAATTTCTTTCGAATTTTATCACCTTTATTTTATATTTTGTCTCTTTTAATTAACAGCCTCAATGATACTATAAACATTTATAATACTTAAAATGATTTCATTTCTGTGTTTCATCATAATTTTAACGCTTCTGTCATTTCGTTCTTTCTTTGTTCCTTTTTATTTTCAGCACTAGAGATAACCACTACAACCGGTAAGAGCAACATAAATATTACTGATAATCGATTTCTTTTATTTCATTCTAATCCTATCGTTTTATCTTTTTCATTTTCAGCGTCCGAAATAGTTACTTTGCCACAAGGTATGTTTGACATTGATATTACTTGCAATGTGTTTTTTATTTTGATAATTCGTTGTAATGTTTTCGCTGCTATTTATTTTTTTATCTTTCCTACCTTTTCGTTTGCAGCTACTGAGATGCCTAGTACAAAAGGTAAGCTGCTTTAAAAAAAATTAGGTGCAATTGTTTTAATTTTGGAAATCCAGATAAAATTTTACCGCTAATATATTTACATTTTGAAAACTCAAGTGGAATCATAAGCCTTTAGACGAGTGGTTGGACTGCAAAGTTTTGACATTTTATGGTGTCATTTCTATGGTCTATGAGAGTGTAGGCCATCGCAAAAAGGGGTCGATTTATTTTATCCTACAACACGGATTTGTTATATTGTATAAAGCAGAACGAAGGATGTAATTAGAAGAACGCGGTCATCGGGCAACATTCCTGGGTAACAGTGCGCTGCTACCCTCTGACCTCATAGATTTTGCAATGATGCAGTGTATATGAAATGATTCATATATGAACTGCGGATATATATGAAGGTGATATGTGATCTTCGCAGTGAATTTCCAATTTAAGCAATTGGAATAAAGAAGCCTGAAAAAAAACATCAGGGCTTGAACGGGATTCGAACCCGTGACCTACGCGATACCGGTGCGATGCTCTACCAACTGAGCTATGAAGCCACACATTGGGAGCGAGGTCAATTGTGAGTTCACATTTTCCCGTGAAAGGAGTGAAATGATGTAATGTATATGAAATGATTCATATATGAACTGCGGATATATATGAAGGTGATATGTGATCTTCGCAGTGAATTTCCAATTTAAGCAATTGGAATAAAGAAGCCTGAAAAAAATCAGGGCTTCAACGGGATTCGAACCCGTGGTCTCGATTTTGCAATGTTGCCCTCTCGGAGACTTTTGGCGGGAAACAGTTTGATTATTAGATGTCATGTGACGTCGAAGTAGCAAATGAGAGCGCGCACTCAAGGCTGGGGGAGGAATTCCAGCTACATAACAGTTAAAATTGTTTTGGTTTTTGTTTTTATATTTTTTTATATTTATTCTACTTTAATCCAATTTCGTTTTTCCAATCCAACTGTTTTTTTTTAATTTAGTAGTTGTATTGTAATTTTATCGCGAGTTTATGTGAGAACTATCATTTGTGCCTTTTCAGCTGCAGCACAAGTAAAACCTACTACCAGTGGTAAGACTATCACATGTACTACTTAAAGTTGGTTCAGTCTTTGAATTTCATTTTATATTAATCACTAATATCTTTACCTAATTTTTTGTCTCACGTAACGTCTAGTGGTGGAGACAACTACTGCAGATGGTAAGTCTAACATAAGTATTGTTTGAAATTGCTTATTAAGCTTCTGCATCTCAATGCCATTATGGTAAAGTCTGCTTACGAGCAGAGGGGCCCATCAGGCCGTAGCTTATCCCGGTTTCCGTAGCATGAAGCGACTAGGAGTATTTCTACTTTCCCCTGGATGGGATGCTAGTCCATCACAGGGTTACATCCAGCAGTAAATTCGCCGGTACCCATTTATACACCTGGGTGGAGAGAGGCACTATGAGAGTAAAGTGTCTTGCCCAAGAACACAACGCAGGCCAGGGCTCGAACCCGGACTGCCCAATCCGTAGTCCAGCGCACAAACCATTAGGCCACCGGCCTCCCCAATACTATTATGACCAGAAGTCCATAACTAGAAGTCTACATCTGGTATTGGGGCGCGTGCTATGTCTTTCGCGTGTAGGCTATTTTTAGAAACTGATGTCTCGCGAGAAAATGACGTAACCCACTATTTCGACACGATTGGAGTTCTAAGTTGCGGCCGAATATTTTGGAAAGTGGCAGGTGAAATAAATCAAATCACATCAAAACACTTGACAGGCCATTCTCGTTAATTCTCACATTTCGACAGAAGTAGTATCGTAGATAGTGATTTCAAACGTCTGTTCAGTGGCATTTGAAGGCGAGTGAAAAAGCAACCCGTCGCCGGGTTTCCGTAGACAAACTCACAAAACAAACAGGTCGACTTTTTATAATTTACGAGAGAATTTATGAACAGAAGTTCCCCAAACTTTTAGTAGTTAAGTGTGTCTTTATTTTGTACAGCATATCCTCGTGTTAAAATACTGAACAACATACACAACACAATAGTTGCACACTGCGAAGTGCCCGAGAAGCACAACTTGAATTAAACTTTTGACGGATGTGAATGAAATCATCATTGTTCGATGAATTAAACTCGTATTTCTATCCATATTAAAACAAGTACATTACCTTAGTCGGTCTTTTGTTTTCATGCCGTCCTTATAATTCCAAAAACATGCGAAACTCGCCAAACTTGTCGTTTTCTCTGAATGTTGTTCTCAAACGAATCAAACTTCATTCTGTTCATTCCGCGCTCGATGTTAACGTTGAGCGCTTCAGGGACCACGGTTTTGTTTTTCAAAATAGCAACGAACCTGTGCCAAAATGCACTTGCTCTCTTTATGCCTGTCTTCATCTTGAGAGTACCATTAATCTTTAGTGTCTTCGCATTTTGAATTTGACTCGGAATTAGTCTATCTTGCCCGCTGCCATTTCGTATTCTGACTCCAAAACACTGAGGTCCTCTCGCTTATTTGGATGCTCCGAATTTTTACAACTTCGATGCTATCGTCATCGATGAAAGATGGCCTGATGATTCTTGTCCGGACGATTTAATCCTCACAAAACGGAAATTACGATGACCAACAAACAGAAATTTCGTAATGCCGTTCGCTCGAGTTCACTCGTCCTCTGCAGTTCTGCTTTTCTTCAAAAATTTGTTCAACCAATCAAAGGCGCGAATTAAAAAATACTTCAATGTGATTGGCTTCTTGTTCGCGGCAAAGCTGTTCTAAAAATAGCCTACACGCGAGGAACGCGAGGCACACGCGAAATCCACGCGAAAGACATATCTCAAAGCCTATTACCAGAGATGTAGACTTCTAGTTATGGACTTCTGTTATGACTTATCTTTAATTTATCTTCGTGTGTTTCCTTGTTTGCAGCAACAGAGAAAACTATTATAGATGGTAAGTCCACCATTGATATTACTGGAAATTGATATAGTTTTAGTCATTTCATTGTACTTCTGTTAGTATTAGACTGTATTAATCTTATTATTATTAATCAACAAATTAGTACGATGCCCATATATGGTCAGAAAATCATTGTTATCCGTCATCCGTACATAACAGATATCCTTCGTTTATTAAAATTTAGCAATGGTATATTGCAATTCCTGAGTTTTGATTGGATAACAGGCAATGGTCTATGAGCTCATATACCATTGACCACAAATATCGTAGCCGATACGCGTCAACGAAAACGGCTGATTGCAATCCTTTTGGGCGTTTTTAATAAAGCAATTATTCCTCCCAAGCTTTTTGGATATAAATATCTTATTAGACATTTTAGTGTGTAGTATCGCTGTTTATTATATGGACGAGAGTGTTTTACTGGGAACTAAACCACTCGTAGATTCCATACGCCACTCTATCCGGGACCCGAGTGGCGTATTTTCCGTATGACACGCTTACGAGTGTCATATCGCTCATTGACGTCACGATTCGCGCCATTTCTACTTTGTTGAATGAACTTGGTTTGTTGTGTCGTTCAGGTTTGTTGTGAGCAAGCATCGACAAGCAGGTTTAATTTGTTTAATTAAGCGACGAAAAAGAATGAGTTTTCCGAAAAACTTAAGGACGAGAACATGGTAATGGAAACCTTGACGATTTGA
Organism: Meandrina meandrites; assembly: GCA_963693305.1. Classification (NCBI taxonomy): domain Eukaryota; kingdom Metazoa; phylum Cnidaria; class Anthozoa; order Scleractinia; family Meandrinidae; genus Meandrina; species Meandrina meandrites. Next base: position 6,180,775 of record OY855906.1, read on the forward strand.
AGTCTTTTAGAGAGAAAATTATTCTTCGCAAGGAATTTCACGAAGTGCAAGATGTTGTAAAGAAGAAAACAAAACTTAGCAGTTGAAAACTATCGGCCGTCAAGACATTGCCGCATCGGATTCAGGTCAAAAGTCAGTGATGTTTTCAGTTCTTACGTGTTACGATATTTAGTTGACAAATATTTCATGTATTTTGTTTGATTGGAATTCAGTAAGTGTTTTTATTTTTTTCTCAGTTCGTGAGCGGGCGGTATTCTACAAATCCTGCAATCTGATTGGTTCCGGGAGCGGGCGGTATTCTCCCATCCGGCCCGCTCACGGAGCGATTCCGCCCGGCTAGCTCGCTGTGTTTTCATTTCGCGGCGAGACGATCGAACCCATGAAAGTTTTGCTCTCCAAAATTAATGAAGTTGTTCACCAACCGTTTTAAATAAGAAAGGAAAAGTAAGCAGTGGAATTAAAGGCCTTGAAGTTCTCCAAAAGGCGAGTATTGATTCTCTTTATTGACAAAATCAAGTTGTACCGAGTTTTATGGCCGTAGTTTGTCGATCGTTGTTTGTGCATTATTTACTCTGATTTTCACGCCATTGCGCTTACCTGCAAGTCGCCTGCTTACATACCCGATTGATTCTTTCAAAAGCTAACTTAGTAACGGAATTAAAGGCCTTGAAGTTCTCCAGTAGGTGGGTATTTTTTGTATTTATTTACAAAATCAAGTTATAGTTTGTCGATCGTTGTTTATGCATTCGCACTGGTTTTCACTCCGTAATGCGGTTTACTGCAAGTCGCTGGTTTACAGACTAGATTTATCCTTTTAAACGCTTTGCCTTTCTGCTACTTTTTCCCAAAACCGAATACTGCTTATCACCATTCAAGAAAATGAGATGTTTTGATTAAAAACAGTCAAATTAATTCTCGCAAAATTGTGCCGTGTGCAGACGACCAAACTACACAAACAAACTTCATTCAATTTCACTTTCGTGACTCGAGATTTTTTTATGCTCTCTTTTGCTGCTGCATTGTACTTCTTTTTAATATTAAAGTTACTTTTCTCTTTTATTCTGATGACCTTTTCCGCGAGTACTGTTCAGTTTCGCGAATTTAATTTGTTTGGCGGAAAACAAATCATTCTTCACTTTAGCCGTAGCTTAGCGATCGATTCAACATGCACATTGGATGCGCGCGTATATTACAATTACATTTTGCAAGACAATCTTTTTTGATTTTTTATTTTAACCAAGTAAGAACCGGCTTTAAGAAAAGAATAAAAACATTATTCACCAGCCTAGGTCGGTCCGTATTGGGAAAAACTGTGCCCTCGGTCTTGGAACCGCCCTCGGCCTGCGGCCTCGGGCGGTATCCAAGACCTCGGGCACAGTTTTTCCCAATACGGACCTCCGGGCTGGTGAATAACCTATATCTATTTCCTGGACATGGGTGCTTCGTATTTTCTGTGAAGACGAACGGTGATATGTAAAACTTGCTCGATTTTTCGAAAACAATGAAATAAAAATCGGCAATTTCAATTACATCTGGTCTCCATATAATAAAAAGAACATTACACGTTGGCTCAAAGATATGAATTTTATGTTCTCGTGGCAAAAACGACATCTCGCGAGTGAGCGCATCGTTTCTCCCACTCGAACATAAAATTCATATCTTCTCGCCACCGTGTAATATCCTCTATACATTTTTACTAGTCATGCAGTATATTGGCGAGCCCGTAGGGCGAGTCAAAATACAAATGATGAGTAAAAATCTGCAGCGATACTACACACTAAAATGTGTAATAAGAGATTTATTATCCAACGTTCTTGTTTCCCCAAAATTCTGACTTGCCAAGGTTTTTAATCTTCCGCGCGGTCGGGGGAATGACACGAGTACAAATGTCGTGCGATATTTCGTACTTGTTTCGAGCGTTATTTGTACTCTACGAAGCAGTGTTGGATAATAAGAGATCTCTATAGCCAAGATTGGTCCGAAGCCTGGCAAAGTCGTTCAAAACTAGTGAAATATGTTTCGTAGACAGTTTGTTGAACAGTGAAGGTCGCTTACTCCCGTGACCAAAGAAGATGGCTGAGATCGAGGCAACCTTCTCATTTACAGCAATAGAGATAACAACTGTATGTGTGAATGCAATAAAATGTATGTAAAAATGTAAATGTATCTCTATTATTATCTTGATCGTATCTTTCGCAATTTTTTATTTTTCAGAAAGAGAAAAAACTACCGCAAAAGGTAAGTAAAACGTTTATGTTAAAAGAAATGTTTCTTTTTTCATTATAATAAAATTTAATCTTATCTTTCGACGCTTATAATTTCTAGTACTAGGGATAACTATTGTTTTTATTTTCTCGTTTAATTTTTAATATCTTATCTTTTGTGTCTTTTTATTTTCAGCACCTGAGACGACTAGGACTCATGGTAAGACTGACTTCGTTATTTCTTGAACTTGTTTTTGTTTTCGTTCTTATTTTATTGTCGCTCTTTTTTTTTCGTGCCTTTTGACTTCTAAGCAGCACAAATAACCACCACAGATGATATGAATGAGGTCGATGTTTCTAGGGTGCTCTTTTTTTTTCGTGCCTTTTGACTTCTAAGCAGCACAAATAACCACCACAGATGATATGAATGAGGTCGATGCTTCTAGGGTGCTCTTTTTTTTCGTGCCTTTTGACTTCTAAGCAGCACAAATAACCACCACAGATGATATGAATGAGGTCGATGTTTCTAGGGTGCTCTTTTTTTTCGTGCCTTTTGACTTCTAAGCAGCACAAATAACCACCACAGATGATATGAATGAGGTCGATGTTTCTAGGGTGCTCTTTTTTTTCGTGCCTTTTGACTTCTAAGCAGCACAAATAACCACCACAGATGATATAAATGAGGTCGATGTTTCTAGGGTGCTCTTTTTTTTCGTGCCTTTTGACTTCTAAGCAGCACAAATAACCACCACAGATGATATGAATGAGGTCGATGTTTCTAGGGTGCTCTTTTTTTTCGTGCCTTTTGACTTCTAAGCAGCACAAATAACCACCACAGATGATATGAATGAGGTCGACGTTTCTAGGGTGCTCTTTTTTTCCCTGCCTTTTGACTTCTAAGCAGCACAAATAACCACCACAGATGATATGAATGAGGTCGACGTTTCTAGGGTGCTCTTTTTTTCCCTGCCTTTTGACTTGTAAGCAGCACAAATAACCACCACAGATGATATGAATGAGGTCGACGTTTCTAGGGTGCTCTTTTTTTTCGTGCCTTTTGACTTGTAAGCAGCACAAATAACCACCACAGATGATATGAATGAGGTCGACGTTTCTAGGGTGTCCTCTAGAATTGCTTTAAAAATTTCTCATTATTATTTCTTGGTATTGGCTACAAAATATGGTGCGTTTATTTCATGCTTACACAAGAGTAGGATAGTTAAAGTGATTCCAACATGTTTACCAGAAAGAGCAAAAAGTCCAAATCGTAGAATAACTGATGAATCGTTTCTGAGCTAACTTGATAAAATGCATTCTCGTCCCCAGAGGCCGCGATCCTTCTGGTCTGCGCCAGGAATCGAGACCTCTGGCCGCTCCCAATTTCTGAGCATGCGCAGAGTACTCGTTCTGTGGTTTTCAGCCAATCAGATTTGTCATATTTGACAGTGAGTCCGTGAATCGCGGACTTCCGGTTTTGGAGGCGGCCAGAGGTCTCGATTCCTGGCGCAGACCAGAAGGATTGCGGCCTCTGCGACGAGAATGGATAAAATGTACAGTTATCCTTTTCTTGCGCAGACGAGAATAGATGTAATTTTTAAGTGTAATAAAACAAGGCATTTTAAATCTTCTAATAAAAAGCAGCAGTAGGAACGTTTAATAACGGACGATTCTTGTACTTGTTTTGATGAAATAACGATCCTGCTTGTATTTCACCTGCAGCAGAACCAGGAACAGAAAAACCCTCAACTGGTAAGAAAAAGAAAAGTAAACCTTGAGTATCTCGAAATTCTACATGGGCGGATGTAGGGGGAGGGGGGTGGTGCAGGGGGTGCGCACTGCCCCCCCCCCTCCACTCCCCGAGATGACCGAGCGGCTTTCTAATACAACTGGTAATCTGCAACAAAAGAAAAAAAAACTATGTGCACCCCGTCCTAAGAAAAATCCTGGATCCGCCCTTGCTATATGCATTGTAGTCTCAAGCAAATATCCACATTACTAGCAGGAAAGGGTAATCACCTACCCCTAATGCAACTTATAAATAAACACGAGGTAATTATTTTGAAGCTTAAGATAAATAGAGTCCATTTAATCCAATTTGCACGAAAATAATCAAATTTATATTGCATGTACGTGAGTTACTTTTTGATCGAAAGTCTTCCAAAATTAGTTTACATTTTTAATATATATTAAGACAGTATTAAATGCTTTTTGCCCTGAAGCAAAAGTTTAATTTATTGCCTCTGTTTTCATTACATAATTTACCTGTGTCATATTTTCGTTTGTAGTTTCTACCAGTAGCATTGAAATTGAATTGTCAGAGGAACCGACTTCTACTGGTGGGTCATGTTTATTACTGTTCTACCTTTTTTAGTTTAATCTCATTCTCGTCCCCAGACGCCGCGATCCTTCTGGTCTGCGCCAGGAATCGAGACCTCTGGCCGCTCCCAATTTCTGAGCATGCGCAGAGTACTCGTTCTGTGTTTTTCGGCCAATCAGATTTGTCATATTTGACAATGAGTCCGTTAATTGCGGACTTCCGGTTTTGGAGGCGGCCAGAGGTCTCGATTCCTGGCGTAGACCAGAAGGATCGCGGCCTTTGGGGACGAGAATGGTACTGTTTTTGCAATAATCTGTATGCTTCCTTTGCTCGGTTGATATTTTACCAAGGCAGAAGTGTTGGCTTACTTGGTCTTAACTGTTCTAGTCCAAGTTAAGCTGCATTGTACAACCCCTACTCCAGACGACGCCAAAACTCCCTGCCCTAGCACAGACCTGCTTTCCTCCAGAAACGTTATCACTATTGCAGTCGTTTGCTTTTAAAGCTGTCATAATGATTTGTTTATTGTATCCACATTTATGTAAGTTTCTCTCAATTCGAAGTGTCTAAATTCTAGCTAGACGAAATTTTCACACCACGGAAGAGTTTCTCAGTAAATGATACTCCTATATTCTTACAGAAACTCTAGCTAATTTCTATAACCTATCCAAGACTACACTGCTTGAAAAACATGCCCTTCACATTTTGTAAAAACAACTTTGAATTAAAAAATACATTTTCATTGCCTTGACTTGACGAAAGTCGCATTATGCATAGTATTTTAAATTAATGATGGAGCTGGCTGAAATTTATACTTCTTTCCGGATTTCATTTCTAGTCTCTACCAGTGCCATCGAGATTGAGTTGTTAGAGGAGACAACTACAGCTGGTGGGTGGAATTTGAAATTTGAACTTTTCTTGATTTTCTGCAAACTTCTTAATCGCACTTTCATCTTTTCCTGTTCCAGCACCAGAAGCAACCACGGCAGCGGGTAAGTCTTTCGTGTACGCTCTACGTCAGCGTGACGTTCGTGACTGACATAGGCAGATAACTTAGATTCTTATTATCATTAATTAAAATGCTTAGTTACCTCGATTCTCGGACCTGACTAAATATCAGCTTGTAGCCAGGTTTAATATAAGCTGCAATGACATCTAAATTTGAATTCCCAGAATAAACCGGTTCGTTTCTGTTTGACAGTAAACAAAGCCAAAATTCTTTGCCTTTTCGTGGTAATACTCCTGTTTTATAGTACATTATTGATTTATTTCCTTCGGACGCTAATTTCCTTTTTTTAGTTATTTTCATCTAACTCACCTTGAATTTTAAATTCCAGTTTCTACCGGTGTCATCGAAATTGGATTGATAGAGGGGGCAACTTCTGCTGGTAGGCCGGCTTACTCCAACTATTGTTATTTTTAATTATCTGGCAAAAACTGATAATAATAATTTGTAAAATAACGTTATTTTCTTAAAAACGCTCTTGAAAACGCTTAATTAATATTATTTGTAATTTAGTTTTTGTGGTTCGTTCTGATGTTTTTGCTATGAATTGTTCTACCGTAGGATTTCTCTTGCAATTACAAAGATACTTAGTGTAGATGGTAAACTGCTTTAAAATATTACATGAAATTGTTTCAGTTGTTCCAGTTTTTGTATTTCAATCTAATTTTATTGCTTTTATTTATACATTTCGTGCTTTTTCGTTTGCATATTCAGAGATAACTTGTACAACTGGTTAATCTCACATTGCCAGTAGCCATGTGCTTGAAATTGTTAATAAATTTAACTTCCAATAACTGCTGTACTGTCTACTTAAGTGTATCATTTGTGCCTTTTTAGATGCAGCTCAAGTAAAACCCACTACAGATGGTACGGTTATCGTAAATACTACTTCAAATTGGTTATGTCATTGTATTTCATTTTAAGTTATTATTCTATACTTAAACTTTCTTGTCTTTTCATTTCAAGCGCCAGAGAAAACTACCACAGACGGTAAGCCTAACTTAAATATTACTTGAAATTCTTCTACTTTTACTACGCCAGTCTAATTTTATCTTTCGTTTTCCTTCTTTTGCAGCACCTGAGAAACCTATTACAGATGGTAAGTTTGATATAAATGTTTGACTTGAAATTTGTAGCACCAGATGTTACCCTGCAAACCGTGAACAGCTTTAACATGAAAATCACCTACAATTGAAATTGATTTAGTTTTTATGCTTTAGTCAAATGTTATAGCTATAAACTACTAGTGGTAAGTATAACATTAAGCACCACTTAAAATTGTTTAAATTTTTATATTTCTTTATACTGTCTTTAATTTACATTTCTAAAATCCGAAACGGCGGCCATGATGGATGAAATGTAGGGATGCATGTTCAGCACGATCACGTAGACAAACCATGTCCTTTACGCTGTTTTATAGGTATCTCTTAAAGTTTTCTTGTGCACTAAACTTTCTTCGCATATGTTTCGTTATGAAAAAAAGTTTTGATCTTCGTACAAGAGGCCTACCTCAAACGTCATGACGATACGTCAAATATTGTCAAATTTCGACCTTGCCTGGTCCGATATGTTGTTTTCAAGCATTGATTAAAGGTGTAAATTTCTTTTGTCTATCACATAAACATTACTGGTGGCCCGTAAAAACTTAACCGTGAACGCATTTTTTTTTGCGTTCAACTCACTGTGCTTGTGTACTCAACAACCCCCCTCGACCATTGAAGCTGACTTCACTTCTGTGTTTTCTTTTCGTATTTTCGCCATTGATTTACTCTTGTTTTTGTTGCGTTTCATATCTAGCACAAGACATAACTCCTACAGAAGGTAAGCCGTACAGAATAATTTTTTGAAGTTTTTTTGTTGTTGCTAGATCCCCCTGTCCCATTAAGTTTACTTTAAATTTCGTTCCTTTTCATTTGCAGCGCCTGAGATAACTACTACAGAAGGTAAGTTTCAAAAATGTTTCTTGAAATGTTCTTTATTTTTTATATTTCAATCTAATTTTATCTTTACTATCTATCCATTTCCAGTTGCAGAGATAACCACGACAGATGGTAAGTGTAACGTGGACTTTCAAAGACGAATTTTATTGCTATATCTTGATTTTCTCCTTCGTTTCTTGTTATTTCCAGCACCAGAGATAACTACTACTGACGATAAGTGTAACGATGAAAGAGAGATTAGGCATGACGTTCTACGGCAAACAACAAACGCGAGCTTCTCTTTCATTTTGTTACCTCTTTATCGAATTCTAAAATAAATTCCTCAAAAAATAGTAAAAAATGACACATTCACGACAAACACAAACCTACTCATTTCCGAGTACAAACGCCAAACGACAGAAGTCGAATTTTTGCCGTCATGCTTAACCTCTCTAATGTTAGTCCAAGTGTGTTTTTTTTTTCTTCATTGACCAGCAGTCCCTAATTGTTCTTAAGGTCAATCGAGTAAGCGAGCACGCAAGCGTGAGAGAAACGTACTTCACACGAAGGAACGCGTCTCCTCGCGCCAAATAATTTTTTAGCGCTTGCCTACTCGACCAACACGGAATATAAGGAGAGACAACTCGTAGCCTATCACTTTTTTTATTTATCCTACCTATTGTCTTTTTTCATTTGCAGCACCAGAGCTATCTGCCACAGATGGTAAGTCTAACCTTAATGTTTTTTTTTTATTTATTTTTTTATTTTTTTATTTTTTTATTTATTTATTTATTTATTTTTTTCATTTGCAAATACTTACTACTTACTTACAACATTACTATAATTACAAAATATAAATCACTAAACATTACACAAGGAGCTACTTTACAATACTCTTACTTAACTAAGCTAATACCGTTAACATAACATCACTACTTATTGGGCTAACAATGCAAACAGAAATAACAAAACAAAAACATAGTTCATAAACGTTACCAGGAAAAGGAAAATGAAAGAGAATAAAAGATATAGCAAGAAACAAAAACCAAAAGTAAACTAAATGTTTTGTATAAAATTCCATTTCTTAATATAGTTTTCGTATTTACCGGATTTGATAGCAATATGTTTTTCTAATGCTAATTTGTCGCGAACCAGAGATATGTACTCGTTAAACTGAACTTTATTTTTTAGGCCGGTGTTAACGTATAAAAAGTATTTGCCTAAGATAATAAGATGGTTTAGGGCTAAGCACTTACGAGGAGAGTCCAAAATACCATATAAGACATCTAAGTTCGAAAGATGGACACTTTTTCTACTATGAACATTGTACCAGTCTTACAAAACCAGTGTTACAAAAATTGCTTTATCTTTCTTATTTTGTTATGAAAATTTACCATCTTATCCTAATCATATCTTTCCTTTCTTTTCGTTTCCAGCAAAAGAAGTAACTACTACAGAGGGTAAGCCTAACATTGAATTACTACCATAGTTTTAGTTTTTCCCGTTGTAAGGTTATAGCTATGTCGTTCATTCTTTTTTTCATACGTTTTATTTCTAGCACCAGAAGTAGCTACCACAAAAGGTAAGTCTTAAATTGAATTGAAAGAATTTATCGCTTTTATCGTTGTTAGTAACTGTTATATTATTTTGTACTTCCATATTTTTACACCTACTACAGGTGGTACGTTAACTGTTTGAAAATGTTGTAATCAGCTTTTGCTGTTCAAAGTGTATTCATTTTTTCCTTTTTTTATCCTTTGCTTTTTTTCTTTGGCAGCACCGGAGATAACTTCGAAAGGTGGTAAGTCCCTTTTTATTGTTGTGTTTCTTGCTAACTTCTTCACCTTATTTTTGGCTCCTTTTCTTCTTCAGTAACAGAACTGAGTACTGCAGATGGTAAGTTTTACTTTGATGTTCTTTGTCGTTTTGTTGTAGATTTTGTCGTGCTTAGGTTAATACTAATTTTTATACAACCCTTCTTCCATGCCAATTTTCAGCACCAGAGATAACTACTGCAGATGGTAAGTCTAACACACGTATCACTTGGAATTGTTTAAACTTTTGCAAGTTTAATGTAATTTTATCGATATTATCTAAACTCAATATTTTGCGTTTTCATTTTCAGCACAAGAGATGACTACTACAGATGGTGAGTGTAACGAACGGTGCTTTTACTTGGAATTTTTTTAGATTTTTTGTCGTTCTCATTTATTTGCTGTTTTATTTTAATTGTATCTTTCTTGCTGGTTTTAATAAGTTTATTCTTACTTTTAATATTATTGTTAATGCTACTAGAATTTTTTTTTCGTTCAAACTTTATTGCTACTAGTAACAACTACAGATGGGAAGTGTAGCGTTATTTTTGCTAGAAATTGTTTGTTTGCATTTCGTTGAAACTTGTTTTATTCTTTATTGTAAACTTATCTTTCATGTTATTTTTATTGCCAGTGCCAGAGATCACTACGACAAATGGTATGTTAAACTTTTATGTTACTAGCAATTGACTTTTTGCGATATTCTTTTATAGCCATTATTTAAACTTATAGTTTCTGATAGATTTTTACCTTTTTTGACAGCACCAGAAAAATCTACTACAGATGGTAAGTCTAATATCGATACTATTAGATTTTTTTATAGATTATTTGTGGTTGCTTGTTTTTATAATTTAATACTTTATTAACTTTAATATACAGTTACAGTTAGAAAGAGTTTGAGGTAAAATTACACTTTAAAAAAAACACAGTTATGGGTGCACTAAATACCACATCGTTTTTGTGGGTTTTCATTTTCAGCACCAGAAATAACTAAAACAGATGGTGAGAACAATTTTTGTTATTAGATTTTTTTGGTTAGTTGCGGTACAAATTTATTATTATTTCTTTTAAGTATAACATTTCTTTTAAGTATAACTACCATAGTTTCATATTTTTTTGCTCATAGCTTATTAAAGAAATGGCAATAAGCAATGGACCATATATACGTAATCAGTTTTAGATTTTGGTCGTTCTAAGTTTATTGCTCCTTTTTTTACATGTAAATCTTATCATTTATGCTTGTTCATTTTCAGCACCAGAAAGAACTACTACAGATGGTTAGTCTAGCATTGGTTTGTCTACCATAGTTTTAATCGTTTTTCGATATCTTGCTTGCTATTTCTTTAAGTCTGATCTTCTATACTTTTTCATTCCAGCCCCAGATGTAACTACTACAGATGGTAAGTATAACGTTGATGTTACTATCATAGTGTTCATGATTTTTGTCGTCCTAACTTTATTGCTATTTCTTTAAAAATTATATTTCATATTTTTTAATTTTTAGTACAAGAAGCAACAACTACAGATGGTACGTCTTACATTTATGTTACGACCAGTTTATTGTTAGTTCTTTAAATCTTGTCTTGTATGTTGTTTTCATTTCGAGCATCAGACGTAACTACTAACATTGGCGTTACCTGCCACAGTTTTTAGATAATTTTCGTTTTAACTTTATTGCTATTTCTGTAAATCTTATCTTTTATATTTTTTCATTTCCAGCATCAGTCGTAACTGCTACAGATTGTAAGTCTATCATTGATGTTACCACGATTGTTTTTTATTTTGTCGTCGTAAATGCGTTGTTATTTCTTTAAATCTTATTTTTTATACTTTTTCATTTCCAGCAGCAGAAGTAACTACAACAGATGGTAAGTCTATTATTAATGCTACTACGATTGTTTTAGATGTTTTCGTTCTAAGTTTATTGTTATTTTTTAATCTTATCTTTTATACTTTTTCATTTCCAGCAGCAGAAATAACTGCTACACACGGTAAGTCTAACGTTAATCTTACTTCATTGTTATCTTTGCTATTTATCTTTATCTTATGATTTTTTAATCGTCTCATCTCTTGCAGCACCTGAGATAACTACTACAGATGGTAAGTTAAGTTGCAGTTCCTTTAGAATTATGTCGTCATAAGTTTATTACTATTATATTTTATGAAATATTTCGTACTCTTTTTCTTTCCAGCTCCAGCAGTAACTACTACAGATGGTATGTCTAACACTGACGTTGCTACCATAGATTTAGAATTTTGTTGTTTTAAGGGGTACAGTTATTTATTTAAATCTTATCTTTCATTGTGTTTCATTTTCAGCAGCAGAGATGACTACGACAGATGGTAAGTATAACGTTAGTGTAACTAGAAACTGTTTAACTATTTCCATCATCTTACTTTATCGTTATTGTCTTTATCTTATCTTTCATTTCATTTTCAGCACCAGAAATTACTACTACAGATGGTGAGTATAACATTTATGATTCTACTATAGTTTAAGATTGTTCTTGTTTTCTTGTTATTTTGTATTGATATTACCCATATCTCCTCTTTTTTCCCTTCTCTTTTACAGCACAGGACATAAGTATCACAGATGGTAAGCATAATGTAAATCTTAGTTGAAATTGTCTCAGATCTTGCATTTTATTTTGTGGCTATTATCATAATAATATTGTTCGTGTCTTTCTTTTCCAGCACCAAAAATGACTACTACATACGGTAAGTGTAAAATTGATGTGACTAGAATTGTTTTTGATCTTTTGTCGCTTTAATTTAGTTTGTTAATATTATTTTTTATGATACTCTATTTCGTGTCTTTCCTTTTCCAGTACCAGAGATAACTACTACAGATGGTAAGTCTGGCGTTAACGTAAATTGTTTTAGTTTTCTACTGCAGAAAGTAAGGATAAAATAAATGATTCTATCATGGTTTAAGATTTGTCATGATGTAGGTTTATTGTTATTTCTATAAAACATTATCCATAATACTTTTTATTTTCCAGCACCAGAAGTCACTACTGCAGAAGGTAAATTTAACATTGATGTTACTACCATACTTTGACATTTTTGTCATTCTAACTATTGCTTTTTGTTAAAATCTTATCTTTCATAATTTTTTATTTGCAGCACCAGAAGAAACTACTACAGATGGTACGCGTAACAGTAGATTGTTCTAAAACTGTTTTTGATGTTTTGTTGTGAAACGTTTATTTCTATTATAGTTTTTCTTAACCTTCGTCTACTTTTTGTCCTTTTATTGCAATAAATATTTATCTTTTGCTGTACGCTTTTTTTTTCTTCCTGCACCAATGATATCTCACACTACAGATAGTAAGTATAATGTTGTTGCTGCGTTGAAGTTGTTTTGTATGTCGACGAAGTTGTCAAGTTTCTGAAATTGCTTAATTTTTGCATTTTCACATAAAGGTTGAGATGACAATTTAATTATAATATTCAAATGTTGCTGAAACTATTAAAACAACAGCACAACATTTCAAAGTACCATTGCTAGAATGCAGAAAGGCAACGCTCATATTCACAATTAAACTTATTTCCTAGGGTTGCAAAGTGCTTCAATACAAACGAATTAAACTTGGCCAATTTCACTGTAATACATGGCATAATTAATGAGGCAAAACTTGTATTGCGAATTTCTTGAAAACTATAAATCTTTAGAAAGTTGCAATAACATTTTCGAAGATAGTTCTCCAAAAGTGTTCTTAAGGCAAAGTATCAGAATTTTCAATTTTTCGAGCCCGTCCAGCAACTCTCGATATTTTAAGTCAGTTTTGTTATGGATAGAGGGATGAACTTTATTGTTGTTATCCGTTTACTCATCGTAAGTGTCCTTTAATTCCCAGCACCTGAGACAACTACTATAAGTGGTGAGTTTAATGTTAATGTTATCTGAAATTGTTTTAGATTGTTGGGGTTTTTCAGTACTTTTTGAAATCTTATCTTTTATATATGTTTTCATTCACAGCACCAGATATAACTACTACAGATGGTATGATCGATGTTAATGTTTATAGAAATTGTTTACTTTTTCGCTCAAATGTTAATGCTATTACTTTAATGTTGTCGTTCGTGTCTTTTCTTTTGCAGCGGCAGAAATAACTACAACAGATGGTAAGTAATGTGAATTAATATTTTTACGTTTTGTTGTTATTTTTTATTAATTATTTATCTTTTCTTTTTCACACTTCCAGCACAGGAAATAAGTTCTACAGGTGGTAAGTACAATGTAAATGTTACTTGAAACTGTTTTTAATTAGTTCTTTCGTTTTTATTTTATTGCGATTATCATTACCTGGTCTTTTCTGTCATTTCTTTTCCAGTACCAGAAGTGACTACTTCAGACGGTAAGTAGAGCATCGATATTACTAGAATTGTCCTGGATTATTGCCGTTGCAAGTTAAATCATATTTTTCCGCCTTATTTTTTGATATTTTATTCATGATTTTTTATTTCCAGCACCAGAAGTAACTACTACAGATGGTACGTTTATCGTTAATGTTTCTAAAAATGAGTTTTTTGTCATACAAGTAATGCTTATCTTAAAATTATATGGTTTTCTTTTCATTTCAAGCACCGGAGATAAGTACGACCGATGGTAAGTCTAACTTTTATGTCACTTGAGATTTCTATGCAGTTTGCTTGTTTATTTGTTGTTATATTACTTTATTATATTTGGGGCCTTTTCAGTCACCAGAAATAACTACTAGAGATGCTTAAATTATAACGTTATTGTTACTTGAAATTGTTTTAGTGCTTTCGTTGTTACTTTGATAACACTGATTAATGATATCTTCCGTGCCTTTTTTTTTCCAGCACAAGAAAGAAGTACCACAGATGGTAATAATAGCATTGATGCTACTAAAATTATTTGAGATCTTTTGTCCTTTTAATTAATTTTATTATTGACTTTATTGCTATCACCTGAATCTGAATTTGTTGCTTCTATTTGTTTTCAGCACCAGACGTAACTACTACAGTTTGTAAGTCTACCATTCATTTTTATTTAAATTGTTTTAATTTCTTTTCCAGCACCAGTGGTTATTACGACAAATGGTATATTTAAATTGGATATTACTAGAAATCGTTTCTTTTTTTGTTATATTTTATTGCTATTTCTTAATCTGTTATTTTTACCTTTTTTCCAGCACAAGAAATAACTACCACAGATGTCACAGATGGTAAGTCAAATGTTGATATAGGTAGAACTGTTAGATGATAATTTGCCGTGACAAGTTTATTGCTACTTTTTATTACTAAGCTTTAATCATTTTTTTATTTCCAGCACCAGAGGTTACTACCACAGAGGGTACATTTTTCGTTAATTTTACCAGAAATAAGTTCTTTCGTTTTTTATTCAAATTTTGTTGCTCATATTTTCATCTTCTATAATTTTTTTTTCATTTCCAGCTCCTGAGATAAGTACGACAGATGGTAAGTCTAACGTTTATTGGTCAGTTTGTGTTTTTCTTTTAAAATTTTATTACTATTAGTTTCAATTTTATTACTATTAGTTTCATCCTGCATTTCTATATATCTTATATTTCTATTAGAGATGCTAATGATAATGTATGTAATGTTAATGTTATTTTAAATTGTTTTAGTTTTATCGTTCTTTCTATGGCTATTGTCTTTATTTTATTTTTCTTGCCTTTTCTTTTCAAGCACCCGAAATAACTACAACAGATGGTATGTCTAACATTGACGTTATTGCCATTGATTTAGAATTTTGTCGTTCTTAGTGTAAAGCTGTTTCTTTAAATCTTATCTTTTATTGTTTTATTTCCAGCACCAGAAGTAACTTCTTCAGATGGTAAGTCTAATGTTAGTTTAACTAGAAATTGTTTAGCTATTTCCATTCTTACCTTATCCTTAATTTCTTTATCTTACCTTTCATTTCATTTTCAGCACCAGAAATAACTACTTCAGATGGTTAGTATAACATTAGTTTAAGATTATTATTGTTTTCTCGTTATTTTGTATTGATATTATCTTTATCTTTTTTAATGAAATATTTCGTACTCTTTATCTTTCCAGCTCCAGCAGTAACTACTACAGATGGTATGTCTAACACTGACGTTGCTACCATAGATTTAGAATTTTGTCGTTTCAAGGGTACAGTTATTTATTTAAATTTTATCTTTCATTGTGTTTCATTTTCAGCAGCAGAGATGACTACGACAGATGGTAAGTATAACGTTAGTGTAACTAGAAACTGTTTAACTATTTCCATCATCTTACTTTATCGTTATTGTCTTTATCTTATCTATCATTTCATTTTCAGCACCAGAAATGTAAAAAGGCAACGCTCATATTCACAATTAAGCATATATCTAGCGTTGCAAAGTAATTCAATAAAAACGAATTTAACTTGGCCAATTTCACTGTAATACATGGCATAATTAATGAGGCAAAACTTGTATTGCGAATTTCTCGAAAACTATAAATCTTTAGAAAGTTGCAATAACATTTTCGAAGATAGTTCTCCAAAAGTGTTCTTCAGGTAAAGTATCAGGGTTTTAAATTTCTCGAGCCCGTCTAGCAACTCTCGATATTCTCAGTCAGAGCCTCTAATTTTTTTTATTGTTAGAGGGATGAAATTAATTCTTGTTATCCGTTTACTTATCGTAAGTGTCCTTTAATTCCCAGCACCTGAGATAGCTACTACAAGTGGTGAGTTTAATATTAATGTTATCTGAAATTGTTTTAGATTTTTGGGGTTTTACGTACTTTTTGAAATCTTATCTTTTATACATGTTTTCATTCACAGCACCAGATATAACTACTACAGATGGTATGTTCGATGTTAATGTTTATAGAAATTGTTTACTTTTTCGTTAAAATGTTAATGCTATTACTTTAATGCTGTCGCTTGCGTCTTTTCTTTTCTAGCGGCAGAAATAACTACAACAGATGGTAAGTAATGTCAATAAATATTTTTACGTTTTGTTGTTATTTTTTATTAATTCTTTTCTTTTCTTTTTCACACTTCCAGCACTGGAAATAAGTACTACAGATGGTAAGTACAATGTAAATATTACTTGAAATTGTTTTTAATTACTTCTTTCGTTTTCATTTTATTGCGATTATCATTATCTGATCTTTTCTGTCTTTTCTTCTCCAGCACCAGAAGTGACTACTTCAGACGGTAAGTAGAGCATCGAAATTACTAGAATTGTCTTGGATTATTGCCGTTGCAAGTTAAATTATATTTTTCGTCTTATTTTTTGATATTTTATTCATGCATTTTTATTTCCAGCACCAGAAGAAACTACTACAGATGGTACGTTTATCGTTAATGTTTCTAGAAATGAGTTTTTGTCATACAAGTAATGCTTATCTTATAATTATATGGTTTTCTTTTAATTTCAAGCACCTGAGACAAGTATGACCGATTTTTAGTCTAACTTAAATGTTACTTGAACTTTCTATGCAGTTTGCTTGTTTATTTGCTGCTATATTACTTATTATATTTGGAGTCTATTCAAGCACCAGAAATAACTACTAGAGATGCTTAAATTATAGCGTTATTTGAAATTGTTTTAGTGTTTTCGTTGTTACTTTGATAATACTGATTTATGATATCTTCCGTGCCTTTTCTTTTTCCAGCACAAGAAAGAAGTACCACAGATGGTTAGAATAACATTGATGCTACCAAAATTATTTGAGATCTTTTGTCCTTTTAATTAGTCTTATTATTATGATTTTTAATGTTATATTTCTTGTACTTTATTGCTATAACCTGAATCTGAATCTATTGCTTCTATTTGTTTTCAGCACCAGACATAACTACTACAGATTGTAAGTCTACCATTCATTTTTATTTAAATTGTTTTTAGTTTTTTTAGTTTTTATTTATTGCTGCTTATCTTTATACTATCTTTCTTTTCCAGCACCAGTGGTTATTACGACAAATGGTATGTCTAAAGTAGATATTACTAGAAATCGTTTCTTTTTGTTCATATTTTATTGCTATTTCTTAATCTGTTATTTTTACCTTTTTTCCAGCACTAGAAATAACTACCACAGATGTCACAGATGGTAAGTCAAATGTTGATATAGGTAGAACTGTTAGATGATAATTTGCCGTGACAAGTTTATTGCTACTTTTTATTACTAATCTTTAATCATTTTTTTTATTTCCAGCACCAGAGGTTACTACCACAAAGGGTACATTTTTCGTTAATTTTACCAGAAATAAGTTCTTTTGTTTTTTATTCAAATTTTGTTGCTCATATTTTCATCTTCTATAATTTTTTTCTCATTTCCAGCTCCTGAGATAAGTACGACAGATGGTAAGTCTAACGTTTATTGGTCAGTTTGTGTTTTTCTTTTAAAATTTTATTACTATTAGTTTCAATTTTATTACTATTAGTTTCATCCTGCATTTCTATATATCTTATATTTCTATTAGAGATGCTAATGATAATGTATGTAATGTTAATGTTATTTCAAATTGTTTTAGTTTTATCGTTCTTTCTATGGCTATTGTCTTTATTTTATTTTTCTTGCCTTTTCTTTTCAAGCACACGAAATAACTACAACAGATGGTATGTCTAACATTGACGTTATTGCCATTGATTTAGAATTTTGTCGTTCTAAGTGTAAAGCTGTTCCTTTAAATCTTATCTTTTATTGTTTTATTTCCAGCACCAGAAGTAACTTCTTCAGATGGTAAGTCTAATGTTAGTTTAACTAGAAAATGTTTAACTATTTCCATTCTTACCTTATCCTTAATGTCTTTATCTTACCTTTCATTTCATTTCCAGCACCAGAAGTAACTTCTTCAGATGGTAAGTCTAATGTTACTTTAACTAGAAAATGTTTAACTATTTCCATTCTTACCTTATCCTTAATGTCTTTATCTTACCTTTCATTTCATTTCCAGCACCAAAAGTAACTTCTTCAGATGGTAAGTCTAATGTTAGTTTAACTAGAAATTGTTTAACTATTTCCATTCTTACCTTATCCTTAATGTCTTTATCTTACCTTTCATTTCATTTTCAGCACCAGAAGTAACTTCTTCAGATGGTAAGTCTAATGTTAGTTCAACTAGAAATTGTTTAACTATTTCCATTCTTACCTTATCCTTAATGTCTTTATCTTACCTTTCATTTCATTTTCAGCAGCAGAAATAACTACTTCAGATGGTAAGTCTAATGCTAGTTTAACTAGAAATTGTTTAACTATTTCCATTCTTACCTTATCCTTAATGTCTTTATCTTACCTTTCATTTCATTTTCAGCACCAGAAATAACTACTTCAGATGGTAAGTCTAATGTTAGTTTAACTAGAAATTGTTTAACTATTTCCATTCTTACCTTATCCTTAATGTCTTTATCTTACCTTTCATTTCATTTTCAGCACCAGAAATAACTACTTCAGATGGTAAGTATAACATTAGTTTAAGATTATTATCGTTTTCTCGTTATTTTGTATTGATATTATCTTTATCTTTTTTTAATGAAATATTTCGTACTCTTTATCTTTCCAGCTCCAGCAGTAACTACTACAGATGGTATGTCTAACACTGACGTTGCTACCATAGATTTAGAATTTTGTCGTGTCAAGGGTACAGTTATTTATTTAAATTTTATCTTTCATTGTGTTTCATTTCCAGCAGCAGAGATGACTACGACAGATGGTAAGTATAATGTTAATGTAACTAGAAACTGTTTAACTATTTCCATCATCTAACTTTATCGTTATTGTCTTTATCTTATCTTTCATTTCATTTTCAGCACCAGAAATTACTACTAAGGATGGTGAGTGTAACATTTATGATTCTACTATAGTTTAAGATTGTTCTTGTTTTCTCGTTATTTTGTATTGATATTATCTTTATCTTTTCTTTTTTTGCCCTTTCTTTTACAGCACCGGACATAAGTACCACAGATGGTAAGCATAACGTTAATGTTACTTGAAATTGTCTCAGATCTTGCATTTTCATTTTGTGGCTATTGTCATAATAATATTGCTTGTGTCATTTCTTTTCCAGCACCAAAAATGACTACTACATACGGTAAGTGTAAAATCAGTTCTCCAAAACTGTTGTTCAGGCTAGATGATAATTTGCCGTGACAAGTTTATTGCTACTTTTTATTACTAATCGTTAATCATTTTTTATTTCCAGCACCAGAGGTTACTACCACAGAGGGTATATTTTTCGTTTATTTTACCAGAAATAAGTTCTTTTTTTTTTATTCAAATTTTGTTGCTCATATTTTCATCTTCTTTTTTTTTTCATTTCCAGCTCCTGAGATAAGTACGACAGATGGTAAGTCTAACGTTTATTGGTCAGTAGGTGCTTTTCTTTACATTTTATTACCATAAGTTTCATCTTGTATTTCTTTATATCCTACATCTCTATTAGAGATGCTAATTATAACGTTAATGTAATGATTTTATTGCCATTGACTTAGAATTTTGTCGTTCTGTGAAAGGGGGAATTCGCTCAAACTGGCTAGTACTCCACCACCGTTGAAGCAGCAAGTCTCAAAAGATTCAAGTTCAGATTTCTTATTAGGATACTCACAATCTAGTCTCTTGAATTCAGTCCTTGGCCTTCTTCTGTGCTTCCTTTTGACTGACAAATTACTTTCATCTACTTTCAACATCGTCGTTCTTCTTCCTATTTCTAAGTTTTACAGCGTTGCTTATATTTGTTTTAGGCTACTTAATAACATGTACATATTTTAAGTTATCTTTCCTTAGTTTAAGATTAAGATTCATAAACAAAATTGATTAGGAAGTCCACATCCACCGAGGTTTACTAATTAATGGCTTTCGGGGAAATAGAGAAATAATTCTAAGAGAATAAATGTCAAGATCGAGACACGATGTCCCATGGTTGACAGATCAAAATATATTAGTTCTTTCATCGGTAAATTCAACTGACGTTTACAATCACGAAAATTCGTAAACTTTGTTCCTAACACATAAAAATCACAAAGAAAGAACTTAAATGCAAGAAAACACTTTTGTGCACAGAAATGGGCGCTTGCTGTGCCTCAGTTCAGTGGCTACAAAAACCGTGACCTTAGGTTCACATCCTCAATCAATTAACATTATCTCGTTTTTTATAATTATTTTCAATGCATTGTAAATTTCTAGAAACTTCGGCACTAATTGCCTAAACCTTAAAAGCCACTAAATCAAGATCAATTAAGCACTTTATTTTTGCAATTTATCACGCAAAACATCCTGTGACAGTTCTGTGTAAACCTATTTCTTTAAATGTTATCTTTTATTGTTTCATTTCCAGCACCAGAAGTAACTTCTTCAGATGGTAAGTCTAATGTTAGTTTAACTAGAAATTGTTTAACTATTTCCATTCTTACCTTATCCTTAATGTCTTTATCCTACCTTTCATTTCATTTTCAGCACCAGAAATAACTACTTCAGATGGTAAGTATAACATTAGTTTAAGATTTTTCTTGTTATTTTATATTGATATTATATTTATTTTTTTAATGAAATATTTCGTACTCTTTATCTTTCCAGCACCAGAAGTAACTACTACAGATGGTATGTCTAACACTGACGTTGCTACCATAGATTTACAATTTTTTCGTTCTAAGGAGACAGTCATTAATTTAAATTTTATCTTTCATTGTGTTTCATTTCCAGCAGCAGAGATGACTACGACAGATGGTAAGTATAACGTTAGTGTAACTATTAACTGTTTAACTATTTCATTTTACGTTATCGTTATGGTCTTTATCCTAGTTAGAGATTTTTCTTGTTTTCTCGTTATTTTGTATTGATATTATCTTTATCTTTTCTTTTTTTGCCTTTTCTTTTACAGCACCGGACATAAGTACCACAGATGGTAAGCATAACGTAAATCTTAGTTGAAATTGTCTCAGATCTTGCATTTTCATTTTGTGGCTATTGTCGTAATAATATTGTTTGTGTCTTTTCTTCTCCAGCACCAAAAATGACTACTACATACGGTAAATGTAAAATTGATGTGACTAGAATTGTTTTAAATCTTTTGAAGATGATATGTGATCTTCGCAGTGAATTTTCAATGTAAGCAATTGGAATAAAGAAGCCTGAAAAAAAAACAAAAAAACAAAAATCAGGGCTTCAACGGGATTCGAACCCGTGACCTCCGCGATACCGGTGCGATGCTCTACCAACTGAGCTATGAAGCCGTTGAAGCCCTGATTTTTGTTTTCAGGCTTCTTTATTCCAATTGCTTAAATTGGAAATTCACTGCGAAGATCACATATCATCTTAATATATATCCACAGTTCACATATGAATCATTTCATATACATTACATCATTTCACTTCTTTCACGGGGAAATATGAACTCACAATTGACCTCGCTCCCAATGTGTGGCTTCATAGCTCAGTTGGTAGAGCATCGCACCGGTATCGCGGAGGTCACGGGTTCGAATCCCTGATTTTTTTTTTTCAGGCTTCTTTATTCCAATTGCTTAAATTGGAAATTCACTGCGAAGATCACATATCATCTTCATATATATCCGCAGTTCACATATGAATCATTTCATATACATTACATCATTTAGATCTTTTGTTGCTTAATTGTAATTAGGTTTATTATTTATTATCCTACTATCAGTTTTCGTGTCTTTTCTTTTCCAGCACCAGAGACAACTACTACAGATGGTAATTCTGACGTAAACGTTATTTGAAATTGTTTTAGTTTTCGTTCTTATTTTATTTCTATTTTGTTTATCTTTCGTGCTTTTTTTTTTTCATTCCAGAACCAGAGAGAAGCACTACAGATGGTAGGTGCAATGACATTATTAATTAATAAGCCTGATGTTTTGTTTTCTTGTTCCAATTTTATTGCTGTTACTTGAGTATGATTATTTCCTTTCTTTTCCAGCACCAGAGATATCTACTACAGATGGTAAGCCTAACGCAAGTGTGATCTGACATTTTTTATACTTTTGCAACTTCAATGTAGTCATGTATTATGTCTTTCGTGCGTTTTTATTTCCAGCACCAGAGATGTCTACTAAAGCTGGTAAGCAGAGGGTTATATTTTACTATTTTATTGTTACAATTTTTGGTCCAATTTTATTGCTATTACCTAAATCTTGCTTATCTACTTTTTTCATTTGCAGCAGAAGAGATTGCTACAGATAGTAAGTTTAGTTTTGATTTAGATCTTGTGCAGTGAAGGTTTATTGCTATTTTTAACCGCCAATCTTTCATACTTGAAATTTTTTGTTAGAGTTCGTTCCAATTTGTGTGCTACTTTTTTTGAAACCTAATTTTTTCATTCTATTTTACTTTTAGCTCCGAAGATGACGACTACAGATGGTAAACGAATCGTTAATTTTACTAGAAACTGTTTTTTTCTTTCCAATTTTGTTGTTTTTATCCTAATATGATTATTTCATTTCTTTTCATTTCTTTTCATTTTCAGCATCAGAGATGACTACTACAGATGGTAAGTACTTCAAATTGTTTAGTTGTCGTTCCAAATTAATTTGTTTGCTTTTTTTTCTTTAACAAAACCTTATTTTTTATTGCCATGTCATTCCAGCACCGGAAATAACTACTACAGATGGTAAGTAATTTTACTAAAATTGTTTTTTCTTTCCAAACTTATTGCTATCACGAGAATATGATTGTTTCGTTTCTTTTCATTTTCAGCATCAGAGATAACTGCTACAGATGGTAAGTGTAACATTATTGTTTAGATGTCGCATATTTTTAAATCGAGAGTACGTTTCACACTGATATTTATACTTGCAAAGTTGTTTTAGTTTTTGTAAGCCGTACCGTTTCATTTACAGGTCGAGAGATACCTAGTACACATGGTAAGCCCCCTAAAAATGTTTCATGAAATGTATGATGGTTTTAGTTTTTGTATTTCAATGTAATTTAATTATACTTTTTCAATGTCCGAATCAGGCATAACTTTTTCAAGTCCTTAGTCTCACACTGTTATATAAGTACGTTCTTAACACCAAATCGATTGTAAGGTTGGTACGTACTACGGCAGAAGGGCAAAATTTATTGGCCAATATTTCAACTAGCAGAGCTAGTCTTCTTCAGGGCCAGTACAATAATGTGAAAATAAAGGCTCTAATATTTGAATGAAGATATACAATGGCAATTAATATTTAAAAACATGTAGATATAATGAAGCGAGATTCCTAACTATATACAATGCTGAAAAGTATAAAAATAATACTTTACTAAAAAAAATGTAAGCAAAAAGGAAATAGTATGAACCGGAAAAAAGATAGATAGGCGTCTCTAGCATTTTTTTCTCTACGTTCTTAACGCTATGGTTATTCATACATTTTTAGTGTCAGCGCAAGTAAAAGCTACAACAGATGGTAAGTTTGCCGTAAATATCACTTGAAGTTGGTTAGTGTTTGCTTTACATTTTTTATTAATGACTGTTTTAGTTTTATCGTTTTCATTTTATTGTTAATATCTTTATCTTATCGTTCTCTCGTTTTTCCAGCACCTGAAATAATGTCCACTACAGGTGGTAAGTGTAAAAAATACCACAATTTAAGATTTGTATCGTTCCAAGTTTATTGGTATTTATTAAATCTTATCATTCGTACTTCTTAATTTCCAGCACCAGACGAAACTACTACAGACGGTAAGTCAAACATTGATGTAACTACTTAGGACCGTGTTAGACTTCTGTCATTCTAGGTTAATTGCTATCTCCTTAACTCTTAAATCCTTAAATCTTTGTCGCTTTTTCCATTTCTAGCACCAGGATTAACTACTACAGATGGTAATCCTCAAATGATCTTGCTACCATTGTTTTAGAATTTTGTCTTTGTAAGTTTAATGGTATCTCTTTAAATCTTATCTTTATTGCTTTCATTTCATTTCTAGCACCAGGAGTAACAACTACAGATGGTACGTCCACAATTGACGTTAACCTTAGTTTTGTTCTAAGTTTATTGTTTAAACCTTACCTTTCACACTTTTTTAATTTCAGCACCGGAATTGACTACCACAGATGGTAAGTCTAATATTGACGTTACCACCATAGATAAGATCTTTGTCGTTCAAAGGTTATTGTTATTCTTTCTCTTTTCTCTTCCATACTTATTCATTTCTAGCACCAGAGGTATCTACTACAGATGGTATGTCTAACATTGACTTATCTACCGTAGTATTAGACTTTTTGACTTTCTAACTTCAAAGCTATTTATTTAAATCTTATGTTTCATTTTTTTTTTTTCATTTCCAGAAGCTGAGATGACTACGACCGATGGTAAGTACAATGATAATGTTAATAAAAATAATCAAATTCTAATAATTGAGATAATAAAATTTTTTTATTGCTAGGCTTTTAAGTCTGAACTTTATACTTTTTCATTTCCAGCATCAGAAGTACAAACTACAGATGGTAAGTCTATAAAATTCATATTGCTTCCATAGTTTCAGATTTGTTTGTTTTAAGTGTGTTGCTATTTGTTTAATCTCATCTTTTATACTTTTTCAATTCTAGCAGCAGAAGTCACTACTACAGATGGTAAGTCGAACATCTGCGTTACTGCTATAGTTTTAGATAAGGTTTATTTGTCGTAGTTTTCTTTAAATCTTGTCTTATATGCTTTTTCGGATGCCTTTTTTAAAATGGTAAATCTAAAGTTGATGTTTTTTACCATAGTTTGAGAATTTTGTCATTCTAGGTTTATCGCAATTTTCTTTCAAACTTATATTTATTTCTTTTTCACTTTTAATTAGCACCACAAGTAACTACTTCAGATGGTACGTGCAACATTCATGTTAATACCATAGTTGCAGATATTTGTCGAAGTAAATTTATTGCTGTTTCTTTAAATCGTTTTTTATTTTTAATTTCCAGCCACAGAGCCAGAAGTTACTACTACAGATGGTTTGTATAACATTGATGTTAGTAACATTGATTTTATATTTTTGCTGGAATTTTATTTTTAATTCTTTAAATCTTACATGTATCTTTGATACTTTTTCACTTACAGCACCAGAAGAAACTACTGCAGATGGTACGTCTAAGATGAGCGTTTGAACATTGTATATATTTTTTGATCTTTTTGTCGCTCAAATTTTATTGCTATGTCTGTAAATCGTATCTTTAACCGTTTCCGCATTTCTAGAACCTGAACTTTAGACTTTTTATTTCAATTTAATTTGCCACTACTGTAAAGTTCAATTATGCAAATTGTGCTTTTTAAATTTCCGAATCAGGCATAACTTCTACAAGTCGTTAAAGCCTAGTTCCCACTAGCGACATAACGATCATAATCATAATCATAAGCACAAACAGAACGCTGTTATGTTGCTTATGTCTTGGTGGGAACGTCCAGAAACATAATCATAAGCGCCCTTATGATCAACATAATCATAATCACAAGAAAATGATCGACCATTTTCTTATGATTATGATTATGTCTATGACTATGACTATGTTGCTTTTCTTATGATTATGATTATGTCTATGACTATGACTATGTTGCTTTTCTTTATAGTGGGAACGCGAAAATCATAACTACATAATCAGAAACATAATGACGCAAATGGGTCATTGTGTTTTGGCCAATAAAATTCTTGGTCCAGCTCTTTCGGGTCGGTTCATTTCAACAGAGACACGCATTGGAATAACGTTCTTTGAGTTTTTAGTGCGGCCGTTCCCACTAGAACATAAGAAGCTTATGTTTATGTTTATGATTATGCTTATGCTTATGATCCTTATGTTGCTAGTGGGAACTAAGCTTAATCGATCTCACATTGCTAAAACTTGCACTTATTTAAGTTTTTGAATTTCATTGTAATTTGTCTTAATAATAGCTAGCCTCCTTCGCAGACGTTCCTTTGGCTCGTCACGCAATCTTTTCTCCCCAACGAACGTCTGCTGAAACGAGCGGGTATTTACGTAGACCAATCACAGCACACTTCCAAATCCTGGAAGTGACCTTGAGAGGTGACCTTGAGAATTTCGCACGCACGCAAAGTACTAGCAGGACTTTTAACGAGCGTGTGTCTGTGTCAGATTTAAATTCTTATCAGTTACTCCTTTCTTGTAGTTCTCCTTTATCCCCTCTTGTACTGAGAAATTTGTTTTAATTTTCCAAATCAAAGTAACCGCTTGTGTCTTTATAGCCTGCGTAGCTGGCGGGATTTCGCGAGCGAGTGCTTTTTTTAGCGGCCGCATGCTTTTGCCTTGGCTGATAAGACGCGAGAGAAAAAATTCACATCGCCGACGCGAGAAAAAAAAAATCACTCTTGCCCGTTAATCCCGCCAGCTACGCTGGCTAGTATTGTTATGAAAACTTGGCGGTTGGCGTAGACGAAGGGTTCGCTGGACGAAAACGGTTACATCTAATTATTTAACACGTTTTCAATCAGGCCTGACACCGGCCCGAACTCTTGCCAAACACTCAGTCGTATTCTTGCAATAAGGATCACAGCAAAACTACAGAGAAAACAGTCGTTTCCATCGATCTTTTGAGGAGTTTCATGTACTCACGAATTTTGAAGCGCTTTTGATCGCTTCTCATGCATGAATTAACACCTGGAAAGTTATCGCCCCAAGGGAGCTTATGAGCTAGCGCGATTGGCTCTTTAGTCATCTCCACGTGATCTCCAGCTGATCTTTGGGAACAAAAGGAAAGGAATGTGCCGCTCGTTTCAGCAGACGTTCGTTGGGGAGGAATGCGTGACGAGCCAAAAGAACGTCTGCGGAGGAGTCTAAATAATAGCCGTTTTTCGCTTGAATCAAATTTTAACTAAGTACGTTCTTAATTAACGCTATGATCATACATACACTTTTAGTTTCAGCACAAGTAAAAGCTACCACAGATGGTAAGTTTGTCATAATATCATTTGAAGTTGGTTAGTGTTTCTATTATATTTTAAATTAATGACTACTATCTTTACCTTTACTGTCGAATCTTTTCAAAAGAAAACTAGCATTGATGTTACCTTCCTTTATTTTAGTTTTCTCGTTTTCATTTTATTGTTAATATCTTTATGTTATCTTTTTCACCATTTTTCCAGTACCTGAAACAATATCTACTACACGTGGTAAGTGTAACAAAAACACCATAATTTCTATCGTTCAAATTTCATTGATAGTTTTAAATCTTAGCATTGATTCTTTTTAATTTTTAACACCAAAAGTAATTACTACGGATGGTAAGTGTAGCATTGATTTTGCTACTTACGATAGTGTTAGGCTTCTGTCGTTCTAAGTCTATTGCTATCTCCTTAAATCTTTATTGCTTCTTTCATTTTAGCACCAGAAGTAACTACTACAGATGGTAAGTATTAAATTGACGTTACAACCATAGTTTTAGATTTTTCTCGTTCTAGGTTATTGTTTTTTTGAATTTTTGTCATTCAAAGGCTATTGCTATCTATTCACTTTCATCTTCTATACTTTTTAATTTCCAGCACCAGAAGTAACTACTACAGATGGTATGTCTAACACTGACATTTCTACCGTAGTTTTAGACTTTTTGACTTTCTATCTTCAAAGCTATTTATTTAAATCTTATATTTCATTTTTTTTTAAATTTTCAGCAGCAGAGATGACTACGACCGATGGTAAGTATAACGTTAATGCTAATGAAATAATCAAATTCTAATAGCTGGAACAATAAAAGTTCTTTATTGCTACGTTTTAAATCTTAACGTTATACTTAAATCTTACATGTATCTTTGATACTTTTTCACTTCCAGCACCAGAAGAAACTACTACAGATGGTACGTCTAAGATGGACGTTTCTACGTATATCGTAGTTCTCTCTCTATATATTTTAGATTTTTTGTCGCTCAAATTTTATTGCTATGTCTGGAAATCGTATCTTTCATCGATTCCGCATTTCTAGAACCTGAAGTTTAGACTTTTATTTCAATTTAATTCGCCACTACTGTAGTTTAATTATGCAAATTGTACTTTTTAAATTTCCGAATGGGGCATAACTTCTACAAGTCGTTAATCGATCTCACATTGCTAAAACTTGAACTTTTTGTATTTCATTGTAATTTGTCTTAATAATAGCCGTTTTTCTGCTTGAATTTAATTTAACTAAGTACATTCGTAATTAACGCTATGATCATACATACATTTTTAGTTTCAGCACAAGTAAAAGCTTCCACAGATGGTAAGTGTACCTTTACTGTTGTATCTTTTCAAAAGAAAACTAGCGTTGATGTTACCTTCCTTTATTTTAGTTTTCTCGTTTTCATTTCATTTTTAATATCTTTATCTTATCTTTTTCACAAATTTTCTAGCACCTGAAATAATATCTACTACACGTGGTAAGTGTAACAAGACACCATAATTTAGCATTTTTATCGTTCCAATTTCATTGATAGTTTTAAATCTTAGCATTGATTCTTTTTAATTTTTAACACCAAAAGTAATTACTACGGATGGTAAGTGTAGCATTGATTTTGCTACTTACGATAGTGTTAGGCTTCTGTCGTTCTAAGTCTATTGCTATCTCCTTAAATCTTTATTGCTTCTTTCATTTTAGCACCAGAAGTAACTACTACAGATGGTAAGTATTAAATTGACGTTACAACCATAGTTTTAGATTTTTCTCGTTCTAGGTTATTGTTTTTTTGAATTTTTGTCATTCAAAGGCTATTGCTATCTATTCACTTTCATCTTCTATACTTTTTAATTTCCAGCACCAGAAGTAACTACTACAGATGGTATGTCTAACACTGACATTTCTACCGTAGTTTTAGACTTTTTGACTTTCTATCTTCAAAGCTATTTATTTAAATCTTATATTTCATTTTTTTTTTAAATTTTCAGCAGCAGAGATGACTACGACCGATGGTAAGTATAACGTTAATGCTAATGAAATAATCAAATTCTAATAGCTGGAACAATAAAAGTTCTTTATTGCTACGTTTTAAATCTTAACGTTATACTTAAATCTTACATGTATCTTTGATACTTTTTCACTTCCAGCACCAGAAGAAACTACTACAGATGGTACGTCTAAGATGGACGTTTCTACGTATATCGTAGTTCTCTCTCTATATATTTTAGATTTTTTGTCGCTCAAATTTTATTGCTATGTCTGGAAATCGTATCTTTCATCGATTCCGCATTTCTAGAACCTGAAGTTTAGACTTTTATTTCAATTTAATTCGCCACTACTGTAGTTTAATTATGTAAATTGTACTTTTTAAATTTCCGAATCAGGCATAACTTCTACAAGTCGTTAATCGATCTCACATTGCTAAAACTTGAACTTTTTGTATTTCATTGTAATTTGTCTTAATAATAGCCGTTTTTCTGCTTGAATTTAATTTAACTAAGTACATTCGTAATTAACGCTATGATCATACATACATTTTTAGTTTCAGCACAAGTAAAAGCTTCCACAGATGGTAAGTGTACCTTTACTGTTGTATCTTTTCAAAAGAAAACTAGCGTTGATGTTACCTTCCTTTATTTTAGTTTTCTCGTTTTCATTTCATTTTTAATATCTTTATCTTATCTTTTTCACAAATTTTCTAGCACCTGAAATAATATCTACTACACGTGGTAAGTGTAACAAGACACCATAATTTAGCATTTTTATCGTTCCAATTTCATTGATAGTTTTAAATCTTAGCATTGATTCTTTTTAATTTTTAACACCAAAAGTAATTACTACGGATGGTAAGTGTAGCATTGATTTTGCTACTTACGATAGTGTTAGGCTTCTGTCGTTCTAAGTCTATTGCTATCTCCTTAAATCTTTATTGCTTCTTTCATTTTAGCACCAGAAGTAACTACTACAGATGGTAAGTATTAAATTGACGTTACAACCATAGTTTTAGATTTTTCTCGTTCTAGGTTATTGTTTTTTTGAATTTTTGTCATTCAAAGGCTATTGCTATCTATTCACTTTCATCTTCTATACTTTTTAATTTCCAGCACCAGAAGTAACTACTACAGATGGTATGTCTAACACTGACATTTCTACCGTAGTTTTAGACTTTTTGACTTTCTATCTTCAAAGCTATTTATTTAAATCTTATATTTCATTTTTTTTTAAATTTTCAGCAGCAGAGATGACTACGACCGATGGTAAGTATAACGTTAATGCTAATGAAATAATCAAATTCTAATAGCTGGAACAATAAAAGTTCTTTATTGCTACGTTTTAAATCTTAACGTTATACTTAAATCTTACATGTATCTTTGATACTTTTTCACTTCCAGCACCAGAAGAAACTACTACAGATGGTACGTCTAAGATGGACGTTTCTACGTATATCGTAGTTCTCTCTCTATATATTTTAGATTTTTTGTCGCTCAAATTTTATTGCTATGTCTGGAAATCGTATCTTTCATCGATTCCGCATTTCTAGAACCTGAAGTTTAGACTTTTATTTCAATTTAATTCGCCACTACTGTAGTTTAATTATGTAAATTGTACTTTTTAAATTTCCGAATCAGGCATAACTTCTACAAGTCGTTAATCGATCTCACATTGCTAAAACTTGAACTTTTTGTATTTCATTGTAATTTGTCTTAATAATAGCCGTTTTTCTGCTTGAATTTAATTTAACTAAGTACATTCGTAATTAACGCTATGATCATACATACATTTTTAGTTTCAGCACAAGTAAAAGCTTCCACAGATGGTAAGTGTACCTTTACTGTTGTATCTTTTCAAAAGAAAACTAGCGTTGATGTTACCTTCCTTTATTTTAGTTTTCTCGTTTTCATTTCATTTTTAATATCTTTATCTTATCTTTTTCACAAATTTTCTAGCACCTGAAATAATATCTACTACACGTGGTAAGTGTAACAAGACACCATAATTTAGCATTTTTATCGTTCCAATTTCATTGATAGTTTTAAATCTTAGCATTGATTCTTTTTAATTTTTAACACCAAAAGTAATTACTACGGATGGTAAGTGTAGCATTGATTTTGCTACTTACGATAGTGTTAGGCTTCTGTCGTTCTAAGTCTATTGCTATCTCCTTAAATCTTTATTGCTTCTTTCATTTTAGCACCAGAAGTAACTACTACAGATGGTAAGTATTAAATTGACGTTACAACCATAGTTTTAGATTTTTCTCGTTCTAGGTTATTGTTTTTTTGAATTTTTGTCATTCAAAGGCTATTGCTATCTATTCACTTTCATCTTCTATACTTTTTAATTTCCAGCACCAGAAGTAACTACTACAGATGGTATGTCTAACACTGACATTTCTACCGTAGTTTTAGACTTTTTGACTTTCTATCTTCAAAGCTATTTATTTAAATCTTATATTTCATTTTTTTTTAAATTTTCAGCAGCAGAGATGACTACGACCGATGGTAAGTATAACGTTAATGCTAATGAAATAATCAAATTCTAATAGCTGGAACAATAAAAGTTCTTTATTGCTACGTTTTAAATCTTAACGTTATACTTAAATCTTACATGTATCTTTGATACTTTTTCACTTCCAGCACCAGAAGAAACTACTACAGATGGTACGTCTAAGATGGACGTTTCTACGTATATCGTAGTTCTCTCTCTATATATTTTAGATTTTTTGTCGCTCAAATTTTATTGCTATGTCTGGAAATCGTATCTTTCATCGATTCCGCATTTCTAGAACCTGAAGTTTAGACTTTTATTTCAATTTAATTCGCCACTACTGTAGTTTAATTATGCAAATTGTACTTTTTAAATTTCCGAATGAGGCATAAC
Organism: Meandrina meandrites; assembly: GCA_963693305.1. Taxonomy (NCBI): domain Eukaryota; kingdom Metazoa; phylum Cnidaria; class Anthozoa; order Scleractinia; family Meandrinidae; genus Meandrina; species Meandrina meandrites. The sequence goes on from OY855906.1 coordinate 6,212,717, forward strand.
TTCTACAAGTCGTTAATCGATCTCACATTGCTAAAACTTGAACTTTTTGTATTTCATTGTAATTTGTCTTAATAATAGCCGTTTTTCTGCTTGAATTTAATTTAACTAAGTACATTCGTAATTAACGCTATGATCATACATACATTTTTAGTTTCAGCACAAGTAAAAGCTTCCACAGATGGTAAGTGTACCTTTACTGTTGTATCTTTTCAAAAGAAAACTAGCGTTGATGTTACCTTCCTTTATTTTAGTTTTCTCGTTTTCATTTCATTTTTAATATCTTTATCTTATCTTTTTCACAAATTTTCTAGCACCTGAAATAATATCTACTACACGTGGTAAGTGTAACAAGACACCATAATTTAGCATTTTTATCGTTCCAATTTCATTGATAGTTTTAAATCTTAGCATTGATTCTTTTTAATTTTTAACACCAAAAGTAATTACTACGGATGGTAAGTGTAGCATTGATTTTGCTACTTACGATAGTGTTAGGCTTCTGTCGTTCTAAGTCTATTGCTATCTCCTTAAATCTTTATTGCTTCTTTCATTTTAGCACCAGAAGTAACTACTACAGATGGTAAGTATTAAATTGACGTTACAACCATAGTTTTAGATTTTTCTCGTTCTAGGTTATTGTTTTTTTGAATTTTTGTCATTCAAAGGCTATTGCTATCTATTCACTTTCATCTTCTATACTTTTTAATTTCCAGCACCAGAAGTAACTACTACAGATGGTATGTCTAACACTGACATTTCTACCGTAGTTTTAGACTTTTTGACTTTCTATCTTCAAAGCTATTTATTTAAATCTTATATTTCATTTTTTTTTAAATTTTCAGCAGCAGAGATGACTACGACCGATGGTAAGTATAACGTTAATGCTAATGAAATAATCAAATTCTAATAGCTGGAACAATAAAAGTTCTTTATTGCTACGTTTTAAATCTTAACGTTATACTTAAATCTTACATGTATCTTTGATACTTTTTCACTTCCAGCACCAGAAGAAACTACTACAGATGGTACGTCTAAGATGGACGTTTCTACGTATATCGTAGTTCTCTCTCTGTATATTTTAGATTTTTTGTCGCTCAAATTTTATTGCTATGTCTGGAAATCGTATCTTTCATCGATTCCGCATTTCTAGAACCTGAAGTTTAGACTTTTATTTCAATTTAATTCGCCACTACTGTAGTTTAATTATGCAAATTGTACTTTTTAAATTTCCGAATGAGGCATAACTTCTACAAGTCGTTAATCGATCTCACATTGCTAAAACTTGAACTTTTTGTATTTCATTGTAATTTGTCTTAATAATAGCCGTTTTTCTGCTTGAATTTAATTTAACTAAGTACATTCGTAATTAACGCTATGATCATACATACATTTTTAGTTTCAGCACAAGTAAAAGCTTCCACAGATGGTAAGTGTACCTTTACTGTTGTATCTTTTCAAAAGAAAACTAGCGTTGATGTTACCTTCCTTTATTTTAGTTTTCTCGTTTTCATTTCATTTTTAATATCTTTATCTTATCTTTTTCACAAATTTTCTAGCACCTGAAATAATATCTACTACACGTGGTAAGTGTAACAAGACATCATAATTTAGCATTTTTATCGTTCCAATTTCATTGATAGTTTTAAATCTTAGCATTGATACTTTTTAATTTTTAACACCAAAAGTAATTACTACGGATGGTAATTCTAGCATTGATTTTGCTACTTACGATAGTGTTAGTCTTGTGTCGTTCTAAGTCTATTGCTATCTCCTTAAATCTTTATTTCTAGCACCAGAAGTAACTACTACAGATGGTAAGTCTTAAATTGACAACCATAGTTTTAGATTTTTCTCGTTCTAGGTTTTAGTTTTTTTTATTTTTGTCATTCAAAGGTTATTGCTATTTATTTCACTTTCATCTTCTATACTTTTTCATTTCTAGCACCAGAAGTAACTACTACAGATGGTATGTAAAACATTGGCGTTTCACCATAGTTTTGAACTTTTTGTCTTTCTAAGCTCAAAGCTATTTATTTGAATATAATCTTTCATTTTTTTTTTCATTTTCAGCAGCGGAGATGACTACGACCGATGGTAAGTATAACGTTAATGTTAATAAAATAATCAAATTCTAATAGCTGGAACAATAAAAGTTCTCTATTGCTACGTTTTTAAATCTTAACTTTATACCTTTTCATTTCCAGCACCAGAAGTAACTACTACAGATGGTAAGTATTAAATTGACGTTACAACCATAGTTTTAGATTTTTCTCGTTCTAGGTTATTGTTTTTTTGAATTTTTGTCATTCAAAGGCTATTGCTATCTATTCACTTTCATCTTCTATACTTTTTAATTTCCAGCACCAGAAGTAACTACTACAGATGGTATGTCTAACACTGACATTTCTACCGTAGTTTTAGACTTTTTGACTTTCTATCTTCAAAGCTATTTATTTAAATCTTATATTTCATTTTTTTTTAAATTTTCAGCAGCAGAGATGACTACGACCGATGGTAAGTATAACGTTAATGCTAATGAAATAATCAAATTCTAATAGCTGGAACAATAAAAGTTCTTTATTGCTACGTTTTAAATCTTAACGTTATACTTAAATCTTACATGTATCTTTGATACTTTTTCACTTCCAGCACCAGAAGAAACTACTACAGATGGTACGTCTAAGATGGACGTTTCTACGTATATCGTAGTTCTCTCTCTATATATTTTAGATTTTTTGTCGCTCAAATTTTATTGCTATGTCTGGAAATCGTATCTTTCATCGATTCCGCATTTCTAGAACCTGAAGTTTAGACTTTTATTTCAATTTAATTCGCCACTACTGTAGTTTAATTATGCAAATTGTACTTTTTAAATTTCCGAATGAGGCATAACTTCTACAAGTCGTTAATCGATCTCACATTGCTAAAACTTGAACTTTTTGTATTTCATTGTAATTTGTCTTAATAATAGCCGTTTTTCTGCTTGAATTTAATTTAACTAAGTACATTCGTAATTAACGCTATGATCATACATACATTTTTAGTTTCAGCACAAGTAAAAGCTTCCACAGATGGTAAGTGTACCTTTACTGTTGTATCTTTTCAAAAGAAAACTAGCGTTGATGTTACCTTCCTTTATTTTAGTTTTCTCGTTTTCATTTCATTTTTAATATCTTTATCTTATCTTTTTCACAAATTTTCTAGCACCTGAAATAATATCTACTACACGTGGTAAGTGTAACAAGACACCATAATTTAGCATTTTTATCGTTCCAATTTCATTGATAGTTTTAAATCTTAGCATTGATTCTTTTTAATTTTTAACACCAAAAGTAATTACTACGGATGGTAAGTGTAGCATTGATTTTGCTACTTACGATAGTGTTAGGCTTCTGTCGTTCTAAGTCTATTGCTATCTCCTTAAATCTTTATTGCTTCTTTCATTTTAGCACCAGAAGTAACTACTACAGATGGTAAGTATTAAATTGACGTTACAACCATAGTTTTAGATTTTTCTCGTTCTAGGTTATTGTTTTTTTGAATTTTTGTCATTCAAAGGCTATTGCTATCTATTCACTTTCATCTTCTATACTTTTTAATTTCCAGCACCAGAAGTAACTACTACAGATGGTATGTCTAACACTGACATTTCTACCGTAGTTTTAGACTTTTTGACTTTCTATCTTCAAAGCTATTTATTTAAATCTTATATTTCATTTTTTTTTAAATTTTCAGCAGCAGAGATGACTACGACCGATGGTAAGTATAACGTTAATGCTAATGAAATAATCAAATTCTAATAGCTGGAACAATAAAAGTTCTTTATTGCTACGTTTTAAATCTTAACGTTATACTTAAATCTTACATGTATCTTTGATACTTTTTCACTTCCAGCACCAGAAGAAACTACTACAGATGGTACGTCTAAGATGGACGTTTCTACGTATATCGTAGTTCTCTCTCTATATATTTTAGATTTTTTGTCGCTCAAATTTTATTGCTATGTCTGGAAATCGTATCTTTCATCGATTCCGCATTTCTAGAACCTGAAGTTTAGACTTTTATTTCAATTTAATTCGCCACTACTGTAGTTTAATTATGCAAATTGTACTTTTTAAATTTCCGAATGAGGCATAACTTCTACAAGTCGTTAATCGATCTCACATTGCTAAAACTTGAACTTTTTGTATTTCATTGTAATTTGTCTTAATAATAGCCGTTTTTCTGCTTGAATTTAATTTAACTAAGTACATTCGTAATTAACGCTATGATCATACATACATTTTTAGTTTCAGCACAAGTAAAAGCTTCCACAGATGGTAAGTGTACCTTTACTGTTGTATCTTTTCAAAAGAAAACTAGCGTTGATGTTACCTTCCTTTATTTTAGTTTTCTCGTTTTCATTTCATTTTTAATATCTTTATCTTATCTTTTTCACAAATTTTCTAGCACCTGAAATAATATCTACTACACGTGGTAAGTGTAACAAGACACCATAATTTAGCATTTTTATCGTTCCAATTTCATTGATAGTTTTAAATCTTAGCATTGATTCTTTTTAATTTTTAACACCAAAAGTAATTACTACGGATGGTAAGTGTAGCATTGATTTTGCTACTTACGATAGTGTTAGGCTTCTGTCGTTCTAAGTCTATTGCTATCTCCTTAAATCTTTATTGCTTCTTTCATTTTAGCACCAGAAGTAACTACTACAGATGGTAAGTATTAAATTGACGTTACAACCATAGTTTTAGATTTTTCTCGTTCTAGGTTATTGTTTTTTTGAATTTTTGTCATTCAAAGGCTATTGCTATCTATTCACTTTCATCTTCTATACTTTTTAATTTCCAGCACCAGAAGTAACTACTACAGATGGTATGTCTAACACTGACATTTCTACCGTAGTTTTAGACTTTTTGACTTTCTATCTTCAAAGCTATTTATTTAAATCTTATATTTCATTTTTTTTTAAATTTTCAGCAGCAGAGATGACTACGACCGATGGTAAGTATAACGTTAATGCTAATGAAATAATCAAATTCTAATAGCTGGAACAATAAAAGTTCTTTATTGCTACGTTTTAAATCTTAACGTTATACTTAAATCTTACATGTATCTTTGATACTTTTTCACTTCCAGCACCAGAAGAAACTACTACAGATGGTACGTCTAAGATGGACGTTTCTACGTATATCGTAGTTCTCTCTCTATATATTTTAGATTTTTTGTCGCTCAAATTTTATTGCTATGTCTGGAAATCGTATCTTTCATCGATTCCGCATTTCTAGAACCTGAAGTTTAGACTTTTATTTCAATTTAATTCGCCACTACTGTAGTTTAATTATGCAAATTGTACTTTTTAAATTTCCGAATGAGGCATAACTTCTACAAGTCGTTAATCGATCTCACATTGCTAAAACTTGAACTTTTTGTATTTCATTGTAATTTGTCTTAATAATAGCCGTTTTTCTGCTTGAATTTAATTTAACTAAGTACATTCGTAATTAACGCTATGATCATACATACATTTTTAGTTTCAGCACAAGTAAAAGCTTCCACAGATGGTAAGTGTACCTTTACTGTTGTATCTTTTCAAAAGAAAACTAGCGTTGATGTTACCTTCCTTTATTTTAGTTTTCTCGTTTTCATTTCATTTTTAATATCTTTATCTTATCTTTTTCACAAATTTTCTAGCACCTGAAATAATATCTACTACACGTGGTAAGTGTAACAAGACATCATAATTTAGCATTTTTATCGTTCCAATTTCATTGATAGTTTTAAATCTTAGCATTGATACTTTTTAATTTTTAACACCAAAAGTAATTACTACGGATGGTAATTCTAGCATTGATTTTGCTACTTACGATAGTGTTAGTCTTGTGTCGTTCTAAGTCTATTGCTATCTCCTTAAATCTTTATTTCTAGCACCAGAAGTAACTACTACAGATGGTAAGTCTTAAATTGACAACCATAGTTTTAGATTTTTCTCGTTCTAGGTTTTAGTTTTTTTTATTTTTGTCATTCAAAGGTTATTGCTATTTATTTCACTTTCATCTTCTATACTTTTTCATTTCTAGCACCAGAAGTAACTACTACAGATGGTATGTAAAACATTGGCGTTTCACCATAGTTTTGAACTTTTTGTCTTTCTAAGCTCAAAGCTATTTATTTGAATATAATCTTTCATTTTTTTTTTCATTTTCAGCAGCGGAGATGACTACGACCGATGGTAAGTATAACGTTAATGTTAATAAAATAATCAAATTCTAATAGCTGGAACAATAAAAGTTCTCTATTGCTACGTTTTTAAATCTTAACTTTATACCTTTTCATTTCCAGCACCAGAAGTAACTACTACAGATGGTAAGTATTAAATTGACGTTACAACCATAGTTTTAGATTTTTCTCGTTCTAGGTTATTGTTTTTTTGAATTTTTGTCATTCAAAGGCTATTGCTATCTATTCACTTTCATCTTCTATACTTTTTAATTTCCAGCACCAGAAGTAACTACTACAGATGGTATGTCTAACACTGACATTTCTACCGTAGTTTTAGACTTTTTGACTTTCTATCTTCAAAGCTATTTATTTAAATCTTATATTTCATTTTTTTTTAAATTTTCAGCAGCAGAGATGACTACGACCGATGGTAAGTATAACGTTAATGCTAATGAAATAATCAAATTCTAATAGCTGGAACAATAAAAGTTCTTTATTGCTACGTTTTAAATCTTAACGTTATACTTAAATCTTACATGTATCTTTGATACTTTTTCACTTCCAGCACCAGAAGAAACTACTACAGATGGTACGTCTAAGATGGACGTTTCTACGTATATCGTAGTTCTCTCTCTATATATTTTAGATTTTTTGTCGCTCAAATTTTATTGCTATGTCTGGAAATCGTATCTTTCATCGATTCCGCATTTCTAGAACCTGAAGTTTAGACTTTTATTTCAATTTAATTCGCCACTACTGTAGTTTAATTATGCAAATTGTACTTTTTAAATTTCCGAATGGGGCATAACTTCTACAAGTCGTTAATCGATCTCACATTGCTAAAACTTGAACTTTTTGTATTTCATTGTAATTTGTCTTAATAATAGCCGTTTTTCTGCTTGAATTTAATTTAACTAAGTACATTCGTAATTAACGCTATGATCATACATACATTTTTAGTTTCAGCACAAGTAAAAGCTTCCACAGATGGTAAGTGTACCTTTACTGTTGTATCTTTTCAAAAGAAAACTAGCGTTGATGTTACCTTCCTTTATTTTAGTTTTCTCGTTTTCATTTCATTTTTAATATCTTTATCTTATCTTTTTCACAAATTTTCTAGCACCTGAAATAATATCTACTACACGTGGTAAGTGTAACAAGACACCATAATTTAGCATTTTTATCGTTCCAATTTCATTGATAGTTTTAAATCTTAGCATTGATTCTTTTTAATTTTTAACACCAAAAGTAATTACTACGGATGGTAAGTGTAGCATTGATTTTGCTACTTACGATAGTGTTAGGCTTCTGTCGTTCTAAGTCTATTGCTATCTCCTTAAATCTTTATTGCTTCTTTCATTTTAGCACCAGAAGTAACTACTACAGATGGTAAGTATTAAATTGACGTTACAACCATAGTTTTAGATTTTTCTCGTTCTAGGTTATTGTTTTTTTGAATTTTTGTCATTCAAAGGCTATTGCTATCTATTCACTTTCATCTTCTATACTTTTTAATTTCCAGCACCAGAAGTAACTACTACAGATGGTATGTCTAACACTGACATTTCTACCGTAGTTTTAGACTTTTTGACTTTCTATCTTCAAAGCTATTTATTTAAATCTTATATTTCATTTTTTTTTAAATTTTCAGCAGCAGAGATGACTACGACCGATGGTAAGTATAACGTTAATGCTAATGAAATAATCAAATTCTAATAGCTGGAACAATAAAAGTTCTTTATTGCTACGTTTTAAATCTTAACGTTATACTTAAATCTTACATGTATCTTTGATACTTTTTCACTTCCAGCACCAGAAGAAACTACTACAGATGGTACGTCTAAGATGGACGTTTCTACGTATATCGTAGTTCTCTCTCTATATATTTTAGATTTTTTGTCGCTCAAATTTTATTGCTATGTCTGGAAATCGTATCTTTCATCGATTCCGCATTTCTAGAACCTGAAGTTTAGACTTTTATTTCAATTTAATTCGCCACTACTGTAGTTTAATTATGCAAATTGTACTTTTTAAATTTCCGAATGGGGCATAACTTCTACAAGTCGTTAATCGATCTCACATTGCTAAAACTTGAACTTTTTGTATTTCATTGTAATTTGTCTTAATAATAGCCGTTTTTCTGCTTGAATTTAATTTAACTAAGTACATTCGTAATTAACGCTATGATCATACATACATTTTTAGTTTCAGCACAAGTAAAAGCTTCCACAGATGGTAAGTGTACCTTTACTGTTGTATCTTTTCAAAAGAAAACTAGCGTTGATGTTACCTTCCTTTATTTTAGTTTTCTCGTTTTCATTTCATTTTTAATATCTTTATCTTATCTTTTTCACAAATTTTCTAGCACCTGAAATAATATCTACTACACGTGGTAAGTGTAACAAGACATCATAATTTAGCATTTTTATCGTTCCAATTTCATTGATAGTTTTAAATCTTAGCATTGATACTTTTTAATTTTTAACACCAAAAGTAATTACTACGGATGGTAATTCTAGCATTGATTTTGCTACTTACGATAGTGTTAGTCTTGTGTCGTTCTAAGTCTATTGCTATCTCCTTAAATCTTTATTTCTAGCACCAGAAGTAACTACTACAGATGGTAAGTCTTAAATTGACAACCATAGTTTTAGATTTTTCTCGTTCTAGGTTTTAGTTTTTTTTATTTTTGTCATTCAAAGGTTATTGCTATTTATTTCACTTTCATCTTCTATACTTTTTCATTTCTAGCACCAGAAGTAACTACTACAGATGGTATGTAAAACATTGGCGTTTCACCATAGTTTTGAACTTTTTGTCTTTCTAAGCTCAAAGCTATTTATTTGAATATAATCTTTCATTTTTTTTTTCATTTTCAGCAGCGGAGATGACTACGACCGATGGTAAGTATAACGTTAATGTTAATAAAATAATCAAATTCTAATAGCTGGAACAATAAAAGTTCTCTATTGCTACGTTTTTAAATCTTAACTTTATACCTTTTCATTTCCAGCACCAGAAGTAACTACTACAGATGGTAAGTCTAAAATTGATATTGCTTCCATAGTTTCAGATTTATTTCTTTCGAGTATGTTGTTATTTGTTAAATCTTTTTTCTTAATACTTTTTCATTTCTAGCAGCACACCTGACTACTACAGATGGTAAGTCGAACATCTACGTTATTAAGTGTATTTGTAAAGTAAGTTTTTTAAATTTTATCCTTCATGCTTTTTCGTTTCCAGCTCCAAAAGAAACTACTACAGATGGTAAGTCTTACACTGATGCTTCTACGATAGTTTGGGAATTTTGCAACTCTACGTACGTACAATTAATCACAGACAAAAGAAGCTGGGAAGGTTGTAAAAATATATGCGATTACAGTGAGTTTTGAATCCAATCCAAACACCAATGCTGTACTGCTTTAGGACTCCTCCGCTCCCCTATCAATGTTGGATCATCACTATTCAAACTTGTGTGAGTAAGGTTGCTTATAGCTCAATATTAAATAGGGGTAGGGGTAGGGGGAGCAGGAGGACTAGGGGGAGGGGGAGAGGAGGAACCAGAGTGGAAAGCTTCCTAACACTTTTGTCTGGGATTGTAGATTTATTGCAATTTTTCTTCTCAACTTGTATTTATTTCTTTTTCATTTTTAGCTCCGCAAGTAACTAGTACAGATGGTACGTCCAACATTGATATTAATACCATAGTTTCAGATTTTTGTCGTTGTAAATGTTGTGGTTTTCATTAAATCGATTTTTTATTTTAATTTCCAGCCACAGAACCAGAAGTAACTACTGCAGATGGTTTGTATAACATTGATTTTATATTTTTCTTGCTGGAACTTTATTTCTGTTTCTTTAAATATTGCACGAATCTTTGGTACTTTTTCATTTCCAGCATCACACGAAATTACTACAGATGGCACGTCTAACATGGACGTTTCTACGTATACCGTAGTCCTCTCTCTATATATTTTTAGATTTTTTTTGCCGCCCGAATTTTGTTTCAATGTCTGTAAATCGTATCTTTAATCGTTTCCGCATTTCTAGAACCTGAAGTTTAGATTCTATATTTCAATGTAATTAACCGTTATTATCCTAGTTCAGTTATGCAAATTGTGCTTTTTCAATTTCCGATTCAGGTATAACTTCTGCAAGTCGTTAATCTCACATTGCTAAAACTTGAAATTGATAAAGTTATTGTATTTCATTGTAATTTGTCTTAGTAATAGCCGTTTTTCGGCTTGAATTTAATTTTGTATAAGCACTTTCTTAACGCTATCATTCCTACATTTTTAGTTTCAGCACAAGTAAAAGCTACTACAGAAGGTAAGTTTGTCATAAATATCACTTGAAGTTGGCTGGTGTTTGTATCACATTTTAAATCAATGTCGTCTATCTTTACTTTTACTTTCGTGTCTTTTCGAAACAAAACTAGCGCTGATTTTACCTTCCTTTATTTAGTTTTCGATTTTTCTCGTTCTAGGTTTAAATCTTACCTTTAATTTCACACTTTTTCATTTCCAGCACCGGAAGAAACTACTACAGATGGTAAGTCTAAAATCGACGTTACCACTATACTTTTAGATTTTTGTCATTCAAAGGTTATTGCTATTTATTATTCCACTATTGCGCCATTTTACCATATTAGGGCAAAAGAACGCGCAAAATATGCCACGTTATTACACTTTAGAACAGGGCAAAAATACGGACTGAAAGCGAAGCGACAAAATGGCTGAACCAAACTTTAATTTTTAGTGGAATAATAAATCGCTTATTCGATGGTTTAACATATAATACGAGCGGACATTTTGCTCATTACTCGTATTTTGCAACTCGCAAAATATCCGCGCGTATTATATGTTAAACCATAGAATAAGGTGTATTTATTTCACTTTTATTTTCTAGCACCAGAAGTAACTACAACAGATGGTATGTATAACATTGGCGTTTCACAATAGTTTTAGACTTTTTGACTTTCTAACTTCAAAGCTATTTATTTAAATCTTATATTTCATTTTTCTTTCATTTTCAGCAGCAGAGATGACTACGACCGATGGTAAGTATAACGTCAATGCTAATGAAATAATCAAATTCTAATAGCTGGAACAATAACAGTTCTTTATTGCTACGTTTTTAAATCTTAACTTTATACTTTCTCATTTCCAGCACCAGAAGTAACTACTACAGATGGTAAGTCTAAAATTAATATTGGTTCCATAGTTTCAGATTTATTTCTTTCGAGTATGTTGTTAATTGTTAAATGTTTTTTTTTATACTGTTTCATTTCTAGCAGCAGACGTGACTACTACAGGTGGTAAGTCGAACATCTACGTTATTAAGTGTATTTGTAAGTAAGTTTTTTAAATTTTATCTTTCATGCTTTTTCGTTTCCTGAACCAAAAGAAACTACTACAGATGGTAAGTCTTACACTGATGCTTCTACGATAGTTTGGGAATTTTGCAACTCTACGTACGTACAATTAATCACAGACAAAAGAAGCTGGGAAGGTTGTAAAAATATATGCGATTACAGTGAGTTTTGAATCCAACTTAGCAAACACCAATGCTGTACTGTTTTAGGACCTCCCCAGCCCCCCTTATCAATGTTGGACCATCACTTTTCAAACTTGTGTGAGTAAGGCTGCTTATAGCTCAACATTGAAGAGGGGGAGGCGGAGAGGAGGAACCAGAGTGGAAAGCTTCCTAACACTTTTGTCTGGGGTTGTAAGCTGATTGCAATTTTCTTCCAAACTTACATATATTTCTTTTTCATTTTTAGCACCACAAGTAACCACTACAGATGGTACGTGCAATATTGATATTAATACCATAGTTTCAGATTTTTGTCGTTGTAAATTTTGTGGTTTTTCTTTAAATGTTTTTTTTTGTTTTAATTTCCAGCCACAGAACCAGAAGTAACTACTGCAGATGGTTTGTATAACATTGATTTTATATTTTTCTTGCTGGAACTCTATTTCTATTTGTTTAAATATTACACGAATCTTTGGTACTTTTTCATTTCCAGCATCACACGAAATTACTACAGATGGCACTGTTAAACTAACTGTTTTTTTCTTGGGCACAACGGACTTACTTATCTCTTCCAAAATTTTTGGTGAGACTTGCTTAACGTCAATTGTTGGTGTTTTATCGCACGTCGACAAAACAGACTCTTTCAGCTTAGCAAAATTTTCGGCGGCTTCCAAAGTATCAGGCTTTTGTAAACCAACGTATTCACGAATTCCAGGACGAAGACCTTGGACAAAATAATGCGTCCACTCGGTCCTAGGAAAATTAAGCCTAGCGCAATGTGTTCGTAAACTGTAAGAATAATCCGCCACTGACTCGCTTTCGAGCTGACGCCTCTGACCTAGTGCTTGTCTCACGCGCCACTCGCTAGCTCCCGATGCAAAATGACGAATAAGTGCGGCCGATATTTCCTCAAAAGACATTTCATCAGGATTTTCTAAGGTTTTGAACCAAGCGCTCGCATGCCCTTTCAAATAAAGCGGCAGACCTAATGCCAGATTACTTTCGCTCCAACCGTTCAAACGAGCAGCGCGCTTATAGTTACTTATAAACTCTTGGACATCCTCACATTCTTCGCCTCTAAACACTGGAATGACAACTGACAGTTTTTTTGCATAGGCAGCTGACTGAGAATTAAGCGCAGTTTTAACTGCGTCACATAACTGAGAAACCTGATCGTTCATTTCTTCAGAAGGGACCAACGAAACCCGATCTATAGTTTCTAAACTCGAATTTTCCTCTTCAAAACCAGGCTCGTTGTTTTCCAAATGCGGCTCAACGTTTTGATAACTACGATCGGCGGCGTTTACTGAACGGGATTGGACCTCTTCGTAATCATCTTCGTTACCTTCAGAATCGGAGGAATGATCTCCCAAAAAAAACGAAAATTCAGAGCCTTCTGATGGTGTCGGAATTAAACTTGCTGGTGTCAAAATGGGCGGTTGCGCCACTGACTCAGGATTATCAGCCGATCGCCGCAACGCTCTTAAAGACCTAAAGAAAGAACCCCTCTCTCTCTCTGAGGAGGTACCGCACTAAGCGAATCTGGCTGTTCGGGCAACCCAACTGAAGCAGAAGCCTCCTGAGCCTCTATTCGGTCGGCCAGGGCTCGGTTTCTCCGTACAGTAATCAGGGTGGAAACTCTAACCGACACAGAACCAGATTTCGCAAACGAACATCGAAACGATAAATAAAAGTTGTGAATCGACTAAAACCTTAGAAATTTCGCCTACCTTAAGCTCAACCTAACTACAGTGTACTCTAACACACACAAAAAAAGATTGCGAACTACAAGAACTGTTCTCACATTTCCTAACTGAGCTTGCAACATAGGGAAGCCAAGAACACAGTAAAAGTCATGACTGTTCACTTACAACTTGCAGAACTGAAGACTTCTTTCGCTACCAACTTATATTCGTAGAAATCGGTTCTCCACCAACTCTGTTAAACGGGGAATTAGCTTCCGGGACTCTGGTTACTTCTTCTTCTTCTTCTTTATTAAAGATATTAATTGGAACTACATAGGTTTAACAACTAACTGCCGACTGACTACAACCTTGAAGGTGCGCCAATTATATAGCCAATATGTAGACATGTTTGGGTACAAATTCCAGTGACCTTGGAAAACTCGAGACGTACTAAAGAAAGTGAATACAAACAGACCTACAAGAAGAACCAACACAAGGAGAAAACGACCAATGACAAATTTGGAAGAACTTAAATTATAACAAACTTGAAACTAAAGCAGGAACCTAAATGGTGGTCCAAACCAAGGTGAGCAAGAATCACCAAGTGCATTTACCGTGGGAAAGTATCCCTCAAATACAAACACTTGCCAAAATAACAAACACAACCTAAACTTAGATATCTCCCGTGTGAGCTAAACCTTGAATAACCTTAAACTATAAACTTGAGCAACAAAGAAGGACAACATTTCCAAAGTACTAACCCAAACATGTCAACTGATGAAGACTATCAAACCGAGCCAAGGGCTCTTGAAAAACTAAGATAAACAACATTAACACTCTGGGCGAGCTGGGGGCGCTCAAATCACAAGACTTACACGATAGCCACAAATTACAAACAACTAGCCATGAAGTAAAACTACTCAGTTCTAAAATAATAACACGCTACATAACAGCACGTCTAACATGGACGTTTCTACGTATACCGTAGTCCTCTCTCTCTATATTTTTAGATTTTTTTTTCCGCCCGAATTTTGTTTCAATGTCTGTAAATCGTATCTTTAATCGTTTCCGCATTTCTAGAACCTGAAGTTTAGATTCTATATTTCAATGTAATTAACCGTTATTATGCTAGTTCAGTTATGCAAATTGTGCTTTTTCAATTTCCGATTCAGGTATAACTTCTGCAAGTCGTTAATCTCACATTGCTAAAACTTGAAATTGATAAAGTTTTTGTATTTCATTGTAATTTGTCTTAGTAATAGGCGTTTTTCGGCTTGAATTTAATTTTGTATAAGCACTTTCTTAACGCTATCATTCCTACATTTTAAGTTTCAGCACAAGTAAAAGCTACTACAGAAGGTAAGTTTGTCATAAATATCACTTGAAGTTGGCTGGTGTTTGTATCACATTTTAAATCAAACCAAATTCATTGATATGCTTGCCGGATCCCGGATGTAAAGCATTATTTACAAATATTAAATAAGAATGCCAGAATTGGTCAGAAAAGCCTTTAGCATTGGGGAGATCTGGAACCAAGTATGCCGTCGTGGTAACTCAGTTGTAAAGTTCATATAATTTGTGAAATACAACTGGCAGAGTGCCACTGCAAAGAATCAGAGAATTGGCTGAGTTTTTGACGTCATTACTTTGCTAATTTGCATATGCTAAAAACTTGAATATCTCTGGAAAGAAAAGAGATATTGCAGAACAATAAAGGGCATTTTTCTTCTCATACAGAGTACTTATTAATATTTAAAAATGGCTACGAAAGAAAAGATGCGAATTTCATCATAGTAGCCTCTAAATCTTCTTGTTTATTTATTTCCATTTCCAGCCCCTGAAGTAACAACTACAGAAGGTTAGTCTATCATTGAGATTACTGAGATAATTTTAGATTTTGTCGTTTTAAGTTTATTGCTATTTCTTTAAATCTTTTGTTGATACGTTTTCTTTTCCAGCTCTAGAAGTAACAACTTCTGTGGGTAAGTATGTTATTCATGTAACTACAACAGATGGTAAGTCTGTTATTGATGACCGGATATCGATGTTAATACCATAGTTTTAGATTTTTGCGTTCTAGGTTTTTGCCTTCTTTAGTTATTATCTTTTATTCTTTTTCATTTCCAGCAGCAGAAGTAACTACTACAGATGGTAAGTCTATCATTAATGTTACTACGATTGCTCTTGGTTTTTTCGTTCTAAGTTTATTGTTATTTCTTTAAATCTCATATTTTATGGTATATATTTACGGTAGCAGAAATAACTTCTACTAATGGTCAGTCTATCATCAAAGATAATACCACTATTTTAGATTTTTTCGTTCTTTCTTTGCTTTTTATTTTTGGAAATCTCATTTTGATATAACTCTTTTTATTTCCAGCCCCAGACGTAACAACTTCAGATGGTAGGTCTATCAGTGATGTTTCTACCATAGAATCACAGTTTTGCGATCTAAGTTAAGAGTTATTGTTTAAACCTTATGTTTCATACTTTTTCTTTTACAGTACTAGAAGGAACTACTACGGATGGTAAGTGTACTATTGATGTTGCTGGCATGTTTTAGTTTTTTCGTTCTAACTTTTTTAAAATCTTTTCATTAATTTATTTTAATTTCTAGCCCCAGAAGCAACCACAACGGCAGGTAAGTCTATCATCGAGGTTACTTCCATAATTTGTGATTTTTTTTATTACTATTTCTTAAAATCTTATCTTTCATACTTTCTCATTCCAGCCCCAGAAGTAACTGCAACAGATGGTAAGTAAATGACTGACATTTCTATACGAATGTTTTAGATTTTGTCGTTCTAAGTTTATTGGTATTTCTTTAAATCTTCTTATTTATTCATTTTCATTTCTAGTCCCAGAAGTAACAACTACAGAAGGTAAGTCTATCCTTAATGTTACTTCGATTGTTCTTGATGTTTTGGTTCTTCATTTTTTTTGTTAATCTTATGTTCATATACTTCGTTTTATTTCCAGCCCCAGACTTAACAACTTCAGATGGTAGGTCTATCATTGATGTTACTACCATAAGTTCAGAGTTTTGCGATCTAAGTTAATTCTGCTCCATACTTTACGTTTCATACTTTTTCATTTACAGCACCACAAGTAACAACTACGGATGGTAAGTCTATTATTAATGTTCCTGGCATAGCTTTAGATTTTTTGTTCTAAGTTTATTGCACTTTCTTCACATCTTTTCATTAATTTATTTTCATTTCTAGCTACTGAAGTAACAACAACAGAAGGTAAGTC
Source organism: Meandrina meandrites (assembly GCA_963693305.1). Lineage (NCBI taxonomy): Eukaryota > Metazoa > Cnidaria > Anthozoa > Scleractinia > Meandrinidae > Meandrina > Meandrina meandrites. The sequence continues at coordinate 6,229,414 of OY855906.1, forward strand.
AATCACTGAGGTTACTGTGATAATTTTAGATTTTTTCGTTCCAAGTTTATTGGTATTTCTTTAAATCTTCTTATTTATTCATTTTCATTTCTAGCCCCAGAAGTAACAACTACAGAAGGTAAGTCTATCATTAATGTTACTTCGATTGTTCTTGACGTTCCGTTATTAGTTTTATGGTTTTTACTACCATAACATAACAGTTTTGCAATCTAAATTACTTGTGTATCATACTTTATGTTCTCTAATTTTTCATTTACAGCACCAGAAGTAACTACTACGGATCGTAAGTGTATTATTAATGTTGCTGGCATAGCTTTAGATTTTTCGTTCTTAGTTTGTCGCTATTTCTTTAAATTTTTTATTTATTGATTTTCTTTTCTAGCCCCAGAAGTAACAACTACAGAAGGTAAGTCTATCATTGAGGTTACTCTCATAATTTTAGATTTTTTGTTCTTAGTTTGTCGCTATTTTTTTAAATCTTTTACTTATTTATTTTCTTTTCTAGCCACAGAAGTAACAACTACAGAAGGTAAGTCTATCATTGAGGTTACTCTCATAATTTTAGATTTTGTCGTTCTTAGTTTATTGCTATTTCTTTAAATCTTGTTATTGTTCGTTTATTTATTTATTTATTTATTTATTTATTTATTTATTTATTTATTTATTTATTTATTTATCTATTTTCACTACTAGCTCCAGAAGTAACAACTACAGAAGGTAAGTCTATCATTGAGGTTACTGTGATAATTTTAGATTTTCTCGTTCTTAGTTTATTGCTATTCCTTTAAATCTTCTTATTTATTTGTTTATTTATTTATTTATTTATTTATTTATTTTCACTACTAGCCCCTGAAGTAACAACCACAGAAGGTAAGTCTATCATTGAGGTTACTGTGATAATTTTGGATTTTCTCGTTCTTAGTTTATTGCTTCCTTTAAATCTTCCTATTTATTTATTTTCACTACTAGCTCCAGAAGTAACAACTAGTAAGTCTATCATTGAGGTTACTGTGATAATTTTAGATTTTTCGTTCTTAGTTTGTCGTTATTTCTTTAAATCTTTTTATTTATGCATTTTCTTTTCTAGCCCCACATGTAACAACTACAGAAGGTAAGTCTATCATTGAGGTTACTGTGGTAATTTTAGATTTTTCGTTCTTAGTTTGTCGCTATTTCTTTATATCTTTTTATTGATGCATTTTCTTTTCTAGCCCCAGAAGTAACAACTACAGAAGGTAAGTCTATCATTGAGGTTACTGTGATAATTTTAGATTTTTCGTTCTTAGTTTGTCGCTATTTCTTTAAAGCGTTTTATTTACGCATTTTCTTTTCTAGCCCCAGAAGTAACAACTACAGAAGGTATGTCTATCATTGAGGTTACTGTGATAATTTTAGATTTTTCGTTCTTAGTTTGTCGTTATTTCTTTAAATCTTTTTATTTATGCATTTTCTTTTCTAGCCCCACATGTAACAACTACAGAAGGTAAGTCTATCATTGAGGTTACTGTGGTAATTTTAGATTGTTCGTTCTTAGTTTGTCGCTATTTCTTTATATCTTTTTATGTTTGCATTTTCTTTTCTAGCCCCAGAAGTAACAACTACAGAAGGTAAGTCTTTCATTGAGGGTACTGTGATAATTTTAGATTTTTCGTTCTTAGTTTGTCGCTATTTCTTGAAATCTTTTATTTATTCGTTTTCTTTTCTAGCCCCAGAAGTAACAGCTACAGAAGGTAAGTCTATCATTGAAGTTACTGTGATAATTTTAGATTTTTCGTTGTTAGTTTGTCGCTATTTCTTTAAATCTTTTTATTTATGCATTTTCTTTTCTAGCCCCAGAAGTAACAACTACAGAAGGTAAGTCTATCATTGAGGTTACTGTGATAATTTTAGATTTTTCGTTCTTAGTTTGTCGCTATTTCTTGAAATCGTTTCTTTTTATGCATTTTCTTTTCTAGCCCCACAAGTAACAAGTACAGAAGGTAAGTCCATCATTGAAGTTACTGTGATAATTTTAGATTTTTCGTTCTTCGTTTGTCGCTATTTCCTTAAATCTTTTTATGTTTGCATTTCTTTTCTAGCCCCAGAAGTAACAACTACAGAAGGTAAGTGTATCATTGAGGTTACTGTGATAATTTTAGATTTTTCGTTCTTAGTTTGTCGCTATTTCTTTAAATCTTTTATTTATGCATTTTCTTTTATAGCCCCAGATGTAACAACTACAGAAGGTAAGTCTATCATTGAGGTTACTCTGATAATTTTAGATTTGTTTTTCTTAGTTTGTCGCAATTTTTTTAAATCTTTTATTTATTTATTTTCTTTTTTAGCCACAGAAGTAATAACCACAGAAGGTAAGTCTATCACTGAGGTTACTGTGATAATTTTAGATTTTCTCGTTCTTAGTTTATTGCTATTCCTTTAAATCTTCTTATTTATTTATTTGTTTATTTTTTTATTTATTTATTAATTTTTTTTACTACTAGCTCCAGAAGTAACAACTACAGAAGGTAAGTCTATCATTGAGGTTACTCTGATAATTTTAGATTTGTTTTTCTTAGTTTGTCGCAATTTTTTGAAATCTTTTATTTATTTATTTTCTTTTTTAGCCACAGAAGTAACAACTACAGAAGGTAAGTCTATCATTGAGGTTACTGTGATAATTTTAGATTTTGTCGTTCTTAGTTTATTGCTTTTTCTTTAAATCTTCTTATTGTTCCTTTTTTTTTTATTTATTTATCTATTTTTCACTACTAGCTCCAGATGTAACAACTACAGAAGGTAAGTCTATCCTTGAGGTTACTGTGATAATTTTATATTTTTGGTTCTTAGTTTGTCGCTATTTCTGTAAATCGTTTTATTTATGCATTTTCTTTTCAAGCCCCAGAAGTAACAACTACAGAAGGTAAGTCTATCATTGAGGTTACTGTGATAATTTTAGATTTTGTCGTTCTTAGTTTATTGCTATTTCTTTAAATCTTCTTATTGTTCGTTTATTTATTTATTTATTTATTTATTCATTTATTTCTTTTTTTTTTATTTATTTATCTATTTTCACTACTAGCTCCAGAAGTAACAACTACAGAAGGTAAGTCTATCCTTGAGGTTACTGTGATAATTTTATATTTTTGGTTCTTAGTTTGTCGCTATTTCTGTAAATCGTTTTATTTATGCATTTTCTTTTCTAGCCCCAGAAGTAACAACTACAGAAGGTAAGTCTATCATTGAGGTTACTGTGATAATTTTAGATTTTTCGTTCTTAGTTTGTCGCTATTTCTTGAAATCGTTTCTTTTTATGCATTTTCTTTTCTAGCCCCACAAGTAACAAGTACAGAAGGTAAGTCTATCATTGAAGTTACTGTGATAATTTTAGATTTTTCGTTCTTCGTTTGTCGCTATTTCCTTAAATCTTTTTATGTTTGCATTTTCTTTTCTAGCCCCAGAAGTAATCACTACAGAAGGTAAGTGTATCATTGAGGTTACTGTGATAATTTTAGATTTTTCGTTCTTAGTTTGTCGCTATTTCTTTAAATCTTTTATTTATGCATTTTCTTTTATAGCCCCAGAAGTAACAACTACAGAAGGTAAGTCTATCACTGAGGTTACTGTGGTAATTTTAGATTTTCTCGTTCTTAGTTTATTGCTATTCCTTTAAATCTTCTTATTTATTTATTTGTTTATTTTTTTATTTATTTATTAATTTTTTTTACTACTACCTCCAGAAGTAACAACTACAGAAGGTAAGTCTATCATTGAGGTTACTCTGATAATTTTAGATTTGTTTTTCTTAGTTTTTCGCAATTTTTTGAAATCTTTTATTTATTTATTTTCTTTTTTAGCCACAGAAGTAACAACTACAGAAGGTAAGTCTATCACTGAGGTTACTGTGATAATTTTAGATTTTCTCGTTCTTAGTTTATTGCTATTCCTTTAAATCTTCTTATTGTTCGTTTATTTATTTATTTATTTATTTATCTTTTTTTCACTACTAGCTTCAGATGTAACAACTACAGAAGGTAAGTCTATCCTTGAGGTTACTGTGATAATTTTATATTTTTGGTTCTTAGTTTGTCGCTATTTCTGTAAATCGTTTTATTTATGCATTTTCTTTTCTAGCCCCAGAAGTAACAACTACAGAAGGTAAGTCTATCATTGAGGTTTCTGTGATAATTTTAGATTTTGTCGTTCTTAGTTTATTGCTATTTCTTTAAATCTTCTTATTGTTCGTTTATTTATTTATTTATGTCTTTCTTTATTTTTTTATTTATTTATCTATTTTCACTACTAGCTCCAGAAGTAACAACTACAGAAGGTAAGTCTATCCTTGAGGTTACTGTGATAATTTTATATTTTTGGTTCTTAGTTTGTCGCTATTTCTGTAAATCGTTTTATTTATGCATTTTCTTTTCTAGCCCCAGAAGTAACAACTACAGAAGGTAAGTCTATCATTGAGGTTACTGTGATAATTTTAGATTTTTCGTTCTTAGTTTGTCGCTATTTCTTTAAAGCGTTTTATTTATGCATTTTCTTTTCTAGCCCCAGAAGTAACAACTACAGAAGGTATGTCTATCATTGAGGTTACTGTGATAATTTTAGATTTTTCGTTCTTAGTTTGTCGTTATTTCTTTAAATCTTTTTATTTATGCATTTTCTTTTCTAGCCCCAGAAGTAACAACTACAGAAGGTAAGTCTATCATTGAGGTTACTGTGGTAATTTTAGATTCTTCGTTCTTAGTTTGTCGCTATTTCTTTATTTTTTTTTATTTATGCATTTTCTTTTTTAGCCCCAGAAGTAACAACTACAGGAGGTAAGTCTTTCATTGAGGGTACTGTGATAATTTTAGATTTTTCGTTCTTAGTTTGTCGCTATTTCTCGAAATCTTTTATTTATTCGTTTTCTTTTCTAGCCCCAGAAGTAACAGCTACAGAAGGTAAGTCTATCATTGAAGTTACTGTGATAATTTTAGATTTTTCGTTGTTAGTTTGTCGCTATTTCTTTAAATCTTTTTATTTATGCATTTTCTTTTCTAGCCCCAGAAGTAACAACTACAGAAGGTAAGTCTATCATTGAGGTTACTGTGATAATTTTAGATTTTTCGTTCTTAGTTTGTCGCTATTTCTTGAAATCGTTTCTTTTTATGCATTTTCTTTTCTAGCCCCACAAGTAACAAGTACAGAAGGTAAGTCTATCATTGAAGTTACTGTGATAATTTTAGATTTTTCGCGTTCTTAGTTTGTCGCTATTTCGTTAAATCTTTTTATGTTTGCATTTTCTTTTCTAGCCCCAGAAGTAACAACTACAGAAGGTAAGTGTATCATTGAGGTTACTGTGATAATTTTAGATTTTTCGTTCTTAGTTTGTCGCTATTTCTTTAAATCTTTTATTTATGCATTTTCTTTTATAGCCACAGAAGTAACAACTACAGAAGGTAAGTCTATCACTGAGGTTACTGTGATAATTTTAGATTTTTTCGTTCTTAGTTTATTTCTATTCCTTTAAATCTTCTTATTTATTTATTTGTTTATTTTTTTATTTATTTATTAATTTTTTTTACTACTAGCTCCAGAAGTAACAACTACAGAAGGTAATTCTATCATTGAGATTACTCTGATAATTTTACATTTGTTTTTCTTAGTTTGTCGCAATTTTTTTAAATCTTTTATTTATTTATTTTCTTTTTTAGCCACAGAAGTAACAACTACAGAAGGTAAGTCTATCACTGAGGTTACTGTGATAATTTTAGATTTTCTCGTTCTTAGTTTATTGCTATTCCTTTAAATCTTCTTATTTTTTTATTTGTTTATTTTTTTATTTATTCATTTATTTATTTTTACTACTAGCTCCAGAAGTAACAACTACAGAAGGTAAGTCTATCATTGAGGTTACTCTGATAATTTTAGATTTGTTTTTCTTAGTTTGGCGCAATTTTTTTAAATCTTTTATTTATTTATTTTCTTTTTTAGCCACAGAAGTTACAACTACAGAAGGTAAGTCTATCATTGAGGTTACTGTGATAATTCTAGATTTTGTCGTTCTTAGTTTATTGCTATTTCTTTAAGGTACTTGCCCTGGCAAAATTTTGCATTTTTGTTTCTCCCGATTTTTTTCTTATCACGTTTCTTAGTGCTCCTAATATATAAAACTCTCGATTTTGAGACAAAATACGGACGAGGAGACGAGCACAATGAAGCTAAAATTCGTGCATTTACCGGAAGTCAATGGTATTTCCGAGTGAGGAACTGGGTCGGTTGTTAGGATGTTTATCCATTTATTGGCTTTTCTCGGCGATATTTTCTTCTGGGTAGCTGTTTTGTGAGGTTGTTAATGTTTTGATTTTTCGAGCAAAGATTACATCGTGGACGCCATATTGGATTTGAAACTTGTCCCAAGTCCTCAAAAGTTAATATTCGAGAAACCAGAAGTCTGGGAAGAGTGTCGCACCTAGCAACGCGTAAGGAAACAATGTTCTTTAGGTCTGCAGGCCTTTGAAACAGCGGTTACACGTCCAAAATGGCGACATCGAACACGAGGGACTTAGAACTCTTCAATAACATGGATTTTGCAGGATTTTTCACTGAATGTTTGCAACAGTTGAGTTCAATTTGAATTTCTTGCCCAGCAGGGCTTCTGAAAATAACATTTTATTCCAGAACGATAGAACATTTTCAAATGAAATTTGGCATGTAGTTCGTACTGGTGATTGTCTACAATCGTGTGGTTGGGAACCAAGCTAGGCTCAATACTGTGGGTTTGGTGGCCACAGATATTAAAGGTAATTACAAAATATCAAGAATTACTGATATCTTTTTGACAAATTTTTATATCCGAGAACCCAACCAAAGATTTTTGTGTTGTTTGATGAGGAATCATAATAAAGTTGTATTATTGTTCAAAAACTAGATGGCTGCTGGAAAAACTTAAAAATGTTAAAGATAAGCTGTTAATAATAAAGTTAATTATTAACATATTGAGCAGTCGTGGTGCCAAAAAAAAATTGGCAACATATTTATCGGTTAACAATGACTATGTGTGGAAGATTTGAAGAATTTTGAGTGAAAATATCCCTGTCTTTAATATCGTAAAAAATGCACAAAATATGCCTGGGCGGGTACCTTAAATCTTCTTATTGTTCGTTTATTTATTTATCTATTTTCACTACTAGCTCCAGAAGTAACAACTACAGAAGGTAAGTCTATCATTGAGGTTAGTGTGATAATTTTAGATTTTCTCGTTCTTAGTTTATTGCTATTCCTTTAAATCTTCTTATTTATTTATTTATTTATTTATTTATTTTCACTACTAGCCCCTGAAGTAAAAACTACAGAAGGTAAGTCTATCATTGAGGTTACTGTGATAATTTTGGATTTTCTCGTTCTTAGTTTATTGCTTCCTTTAAATCTTCCTATTTATTTATTTATTTATTTATTTATTTATTTATTTATTTATTTATTTATTTATTTATTTATTTTCACTACTAGCTCCAGAAGTAACAACTACAAAAGGTAAGTCTATCATTGAGGTTACTGTGATAATTTTAGATTTTTCGTTCTTAGTTTTTCGTTATTTCTTTAAATCTTTTTATTTATGCATTTTCTTTTCTAGCCCCAGAAGTAACAACTACAGAAGGTAAGTCTATCATTGAGGTTACTGTGGTAATTTTAGATTTTTCGTTCTTAGTTTGTCGCTTTTTTTAAAACTTTTATTTATTGATTTCCTTTTCTAGCCCCAAAAGTAACAACTACAGAAGGTAAGTCTATCATTGATGTTACTGTGATAATTTTATATTTTTCGTTCTTAGTTTGTCGCTATTTCTTTAAATCGTTTTATTTATGCATTTTCTTTTCTAGCCCCACAAGTAACAGCTACAGAAGGTAAGTTTATGATTGAGGTTACTGTGATAATTTTAGATTTTTCGTTCTTAGTTTGTCGCTGTTTCTTTAAATCTTTTATTTATTCGTTTTCTTTTCTAGCCCCAGAAGTAACAACTACAGAAGGTAAGTCTATCATTGAGGTTACTGTGATAATTTTATATTTTCCGTTCTTAGTTTGTCGCTATTTCTTTAAATCTTTTTATTTATGCATTTTCTTTTTTAGCCTCAGAAGTAACAACTACAGAAGGTAAGTCTTTCATTGAGGTTACTGTGATAATTTTAGATTTTTCGTTCTTAGTTTGTCGCTATTTCTTTAAATCGTTTTATTTATGCATTTTCTTTTCTAGCCCCACAAGTAACAGCTACAGAAGGTAAGTTTATGTTTGAGGTTACTGTGATAATTTTAGATTTTTCGTTCTTAGTTTGTCGCTGTTTCTTTAAATCTTTTATTTATTCGTTTTCTTTTCTAGCCCCAGAAGTAACAACTACAGAAGGTAAGTTTATGATTGAGGTTACTGTGATAATTTTAGATTTTTCGTTCTTAGTTTGTCGCTGTTTCTTTAAATCTTTTATTTATTCGTTTTCTTTTCTAGCCCCAGAAGTAACAACTACAGAAGGTAAGTCTATCATTGAGGTTACTGTGATAATTTTATATTTTCCGTTCTTAGTTTGTCGCTATTTCTTTAAATCTTTTTATTTATGCATTTTCTTTTTTAGCCTCAGAAGTAACAACTACAGAAGGTAAGTCTTTCATTGAGGGTACTGTGATAATTTTAGATTTTTCGTACTTAGTTTGTCGCTATTTCTTGAAATCTTTTATTTATTCGTTTTCTTTTCTAGCCCCAGAAGTAACTACTACAGAAGGTAAGTCTATCATTGAGGTTACTGTGATAATTTTAGATTTGCTGTTCATAGTTTGTCGCTATTTCTTTAAATATTTTTTTTATGCATTTTCTTTTCTAGCCCCAGAAGTAACTACTACAGAAGGTAAGTCTATCATTGACGTTACTGTGATAATTTTAGATTTGCTGTTCATAGTTTGTCGCTATTTCTTTAAATCTTTTTTTTATGCATTTTCTTTTCTAGCCCCAGAGGTAACAACTACAGAAGGTAAGTGTATCATTGAGGTTACTGTGAATATTTTAGATTTTTCGTTCTTAGTTTGTCGCTATTTCTTTAAATCTTTTATTTATGCATTTTCTTTTCTAGCCCCAGAAGTAACAACTACAGAAGGTAAGTCTATCACTGAGGTTACTGTGATAATTTTAGATTTTCTCGTTCTTAGTTTATTGCTATTCCTTTAAATCTTCTTATTTATTTATTTGTTTATTTATTTATTTATTTATTTATTTATTTATTTATTTATTTTCACTACTAGCTCCAGAAGTAACAACTACAGAAGGTAAGTCTTTCATTGAGGGTACTGTGATAATTTTAGATTTTTCGTTCTTAGTTTGTCGCTATTTCTTTAAATCGTTTCTTTTTATTCATTTTCTTTTCTAGCCCCAGAAGTAACAACTACAGAAGGTAAGAGTATCATTGGGGTTACTGTGATAATTTTAGTATTTTCGTTCTTAGTTTGTCGCTATTTCTTGAAATCTTTTATTTATTCGTTTTCTTTTCTAGCCCCAGAAGTAACAACTACAGAAGGTAAGTCTATCATTGAGGTTACTGTGATAATTTTAGATTTTTCGTTCTTAGTTTGTCGCTATTTCTTTAAATCGTTTCTTTTTATTCATTTTCTTTTCTAGCCCCAGAAGTAACAACTACAGAAGGTAAGTCTATCATTGTGGTTACTGTGATAATTTTAGATTTTTCGTTCTTAGTTTGTCGCTATTTCATTAAATCTTTTTATTTTTGCATTTTCTTTTCTAGCCCCAGAAGTAACAACTACAGAAGGTAAGTGTATCATTGAGGTTACTGTGATAATTTTAGATTTTTCGTTCTTAGTTTGTGGCTATTTCTTTAAATCTTTTATTTATGCGTTTTCTTTTCTAGCCCCAGTAGTAACAACTACAGAAGGTAAGTCTATCACTGAGGTTACTGTGATAATTTTAGATTTTGTCGTTCTTAATTTATTGCTATTCCTTTAAATCTTCTTATTTATTTATTTATTTATTTGTTTATTTATTTATTTATTTATTTTTTTCACTACTAGCTCCAGAAGTGACAACTACAGAAGGTAAGTCTATCATCGAGGTTACTGTGATAATTTTAGATTTTTCGTTCTTAGTTTTTCGTTATTTCTTTAAATCTTTTTATTTATGCATTTTCTTTTCTAGCCCCACAATTAACAACTACAGAAGGTAAGTCTATCACTGAGGTTACTGTGATAATTTTAGATTTTCTCGTTCTTAGTTTATTGCTATTCCTTTAAATCTTCTTATTTATTTATTTATTTATTTATTTATTCATTTATTTTCACTACTAGCTCCAGAAGTAACAACTACAGAAGGTAAGTCTATCATTGAGGTTACTGTGATAATTTTAGATTTTTCGTTCTTAGTTTTTCGTTATTTCTTTAAATCTTTTTATTTATGCATTTTCTCTTCTAGCCCCACAAGTAACAACTATCATTGAGGTTACTGTGGTAATTTTAGATTTTTGGTTCTTATTGTGTCGCTATTTCTTTAAATCTTTTTATTTATGCATTTTCTTTTCTAGCCCCAGAAGTAACAACTACAGAAGGTAAGTGTTTCATTGAGGTTACTGTGATAATTTTAGATTTTGTCGTTCTTAATTTATTGCTATTCCTTTAAATCTTCTTATTTATTTATTTATTTGTTTATTTATTTATTTATTTATTTATTTATTTTTTTTTCACTACTAGCTCTAGAAGTAACAACTACAGAAGGTAAGTCTATCATTGAGGTTACTGTGGAAATTTTAGATTTTTCGTTCTTATTGTGTCGCTATTTCTTTAAATCTCTTTATTTATGCATTTTCTTTTCTAGCCCCAGAAGTAACAACTACAGAAGGTAAGTGTATCATTGACGTTACTGTGATAATTTTAGATTTTTCGTTCTTAGTTTGTCGCTATTTCTTTAAATCTTTTATTTATTCATTTTCTTTTCTAGCTCCAGAAGTAACAACTACAGAAGGTAAGTCTATCGCTGAGGTTACTGTGATAATTTTAGATTTTGTCGTTCTTAATTTATTGCTATTTGTTTAAATCTTCTTATTGTTCGTTTATTTGTTTGTTTATTTATTTATTTATTTATTTTTTTGTTTATTTATTTATTTATTTATTTATTTATTTTCTCTACTAGCTCCAGAAGTAACAACTACAGAAGGTAAGTCTATCATTGAGGTTACTGTGATAATTTTAGATTTTTCGTTCTTAGTTTGTCGTTATTTCTTGAAATCTTTTTATTTATGCATTTTCTCTTCTAGCTTGAGGTTACTGTGGTAATTTTAGATTTTTGGTTCTTATTGTGTCGCTATTTCTTTAAATCTTTTTATTTATGCATTTTCTTTTTTAGCCCCAGAAGTAACAACTACAGAAGGTAAGTGTATCATTGAGGTTACTGTGATAATTTTAGATTTTTCCTTCTTAGTTTGTCGCTATTTCTTTAAATCTTTTATTTATGCGTTTGCTTTTCTAGCCCCAGAAGTAACAACTACAGAAGGTAAGTCTATCACTGAGGTTACTGTGATAATTTTAGATTTTGTCATTCTTAATTTATTGCTATTCCTTTAAATCTTCTTATTTATTTATTTATTTATTTGTTTATTTATTTATTTATTTATTTATTTTTTTTTCACTACTAGCTCCAGAAGTAACAACTACAGAAGGTAAGTCTATCATTGAGATTACTGTGATAATTTTAGATTTTTCGTTCTTAGTTTTTCGTTATTTCTTTAAATCTTTTTATTTATGCATTTTCTTTTCTAACCCCACAAGTAACAACTACAGAAGGTAAGTCTATCACTGAGGTTACTGTGATAATTTTAGATTTTCTCGTTCTTAGTTTATTGCTATTCCTTTTAATCTTCTTATTTATTTATTTATTTATTTATTTATTTATTTATTTTCACTACTAGCTCCAGAAGTAACAACTACAGAAGGTAAGTCTATCATTGAGGTTACTCTGATAATTTTAGATTTTTCGTTCTTAGTTTTTCGTTATTTCTTTAAATCTTTTTATTTATGCATTTTCTCTTCTAGCCCCACAAGTAACAACTACAGAAGGTAAGTCTATCATTGAGGTTACTGTGGTAATTTTAGATTTTTCGTTCTTATTGTGTCGCTATTTCTTTAAATCTTTTTATTTATGCATTTTCTTTTCTAGCCACAGAAGGTAAGTGTATCATTGACGTTACTGTGATAATTTTAGATTTTTCGTTCTTAGTTTGTCGCTATTTCTTTAAATCCTTTATTTATTCATTTTCTTTTCTAGCTCCAGAAGTAACAACTACAGAAGGTAAGTCTATCGCTGAGGTTACTGTGATAATTTTAGATTTTGTCGTTCTTAATTTATTGCTATTTGTTTAAATCTTCTTATTGTTCGTTTATTTGTTTGTTTATTTATTTATTTATTTATTTATTTTTTATTGATTTATTTATTGATTTATTTTTACTACTAGCTCCAGAAGTAACAACGACAGAAGGTTAGTCTATCATCGAGGTTACTGTGATAATTTTAGATTTTCTCGTTCTTAGTTTATTGCTATTCCTTTAAATCTTCTTATTTATTGATTGATTTATTGATTTATTGATTTATTTATTTTCACTACTAGCCCCAGAAGTAACAACTACAGAAGGTAAGTCTATCATTGAGGTTACTGTGATAATTTTAGATGTTGTCGTACTAAGGTTTTTTTTTGTTGATACTTTCTCCTTTCTAGCTCAAGAAGTAACAACTACAATTGGTAAGTATGTTATTGATGTAATTATAATAATTTCAGATTTTTCTATGTTTAAGTTTATTAATATTTCTTCCATGCGTTTTCTTTTCTAGCCCCAGAAGTAACTACAACAGATAATAAGTCTGTTGATGTTATTTCGATAGTTTTTGATTGTTACGTTCTAATTTTTTTTGCTAATTTTTAAAGCTTATTTTTCATACTCTTTCATTTACAGCACCAGAAGTAACTACTACTGATGGTAAGGCTGTGAACACCATAGTAGATTTTTGCGTTCTAGGTTTATTGCCTTTTTAATTATTATCTTTTATTGATTTTTTTTTCATTGCCAGCAGCAGAAGTAACTACTACAGATTGTAAGTCTATCATTAGTGTTACTACGATTTTTTTTATCTTTTCGTTCTAAGTTTATTGTTATTTCTTTAAATCTTACCTTTTATGCTCTTTATATTTATGGCAGGAGAAATAACTAAGTTTATTGCTATTTCTTTAAATATTTTATTGATACGTTTTCTTTTCCAGCCCCAGAAGTAACAACTTCAGCTGGTAAGTATGTTGTTGATGTTATTACAATAATTTCACATTTTTTTCTGTTTAATTTTATTAATATTTCTTTTAAATATTTCCTTTCATACCTTTTCTTTTCTAGCACCAGAATCAACTACTACAGATGGTAAGTCTATCATCGAGGTTTCTTCCATATTTTTAGATTTTGTCCCTCTAGGTTGATTGCTATTTTTTAAATCTTTTCTTTCACAATTTCTCATCTGCAGCCTCAGAAGTACCTACTACAGTTGGTAAGGATGTTATTGATATAAATACAATAATTTAGATGCGAAATCAACCGTAATTGCCTGTAAGTTTTACGTTGATGTTACTTTGACGTGTTTTAGCATTTTCCCCTTTAATTTTAACCCTATTATCGCGCGTGATATGCGTCTTATCTTTTGTGCCTTTTTGTTTCCAGCACCAAAGATAACTACTACACATGGTGAGTGTAAAACAAGATTTATACCAGAGTTTGAGTTCTTTTTTTGTTGTAATTGTTGTATTTGAAGTATTTCTTGAAATTTTACCGATTGTATTCATTATTCTAATTCATTCATTGGTATCTTAAACTAACATATATTTTCACACTTTTTTAATTTCCAGCACCAAAGATTACTTCTACAGAGGGTGAGTCTATACTAGTGTTATAACTGAAATGACTTAAAAGTGACTCAGTTTTTTCGATCGAGCTACAACATGTACTAGATCTTTTGGTATAATAAATTGCGAAAGAAAAGAAACAAAAGCAAATTGCAAAGTGTCTGTGGGTGTTGTCTCTCATAATTTGTCATAACTCTCTTTTGATTTGATTTACAAGCAGAAATAGCGTCTATGGTCATCTCTACATGTATATAATTAACCGTGATTTACTGACCTTACGTGATTTGTTTACAAAAACGACGAACTCGGATTTCAATGTGATTTCGCGGTTGTTTCGCCTCTCTGGTTTAGAAATTTGTAGCAACCGTCAGATTTGTCCTGCTGTTAATAGGCGAAATCGAATTTAGGATAAAGAAGAAACTTTTCAAACCACCATTTTTGCTTCCTACATTATTAGGGAAGCATTTACAAGGTTTTCCTAAAAAAAGTACATTCCAGCTGAGAGATGCCCTTTAATGATTGCTTGTTGTTTGTCGTTTTTTTTTTATAGATTTTTACATAATTTTGTATTTTCCTTGTATTAAAGATTAGCAAAGATTTTCTTTACCTTCGTATATCTATAGACTATATAAATTGTACAGGTCTTGTTTTCTTTTTTCATTGTTAGATTAAAGCTAGTTTGAATTTGGCCGTGTGGCTCGTCGCTTATTTCGAGGAACGACCAGAGACTAAATGACACTAAAGCGACCAAGTGACAAAATGAATCGGAATTAATCAATGAATCGATCGACCGGCCGGTCGGTTGGTCTGCCCATCTGTCTGTCTGTCTGTCTGTCTGTCTGTCTGTCTGTCTGTTTGTCGTCTTTCAGTCAGTAGGTCGGTGGGTGGGTCGGTGGGTCGGTCGGTTGGTCGGTCGGTTGGTCGGTGGGTCGGCCAGCTCGAGTCAGTCAATCTATCAATTAATCAGTCAATATTAGGAAGATTTACAGCATAACTTAAATATTCACCTTATATAATTATAATATACATTATATAATTATATATTGTTCTCTTTTTTAGTAACAAACGGCGCGGTCAAAGGTAAGCCAAATACCAACAAAAATAAATTTAATTTTAATTAATTGTGCTATTCAGTTTAGTAGCTAATGCGCGATCGCTTGGCTTTGAGAGACATTTCGTTTGTTTAACACCACGTATACTAACAGTTTTTATTTTGTTTCATGAAGGAAGAGTAGAGGGAATTCCCACAACAGTAGCAGGTAAGTGAAATAATTTTTTTAGTTCATAATTTCATCTTGTGAAATGTAATATTTTTTGTTTCCTTGACAGTGGAATTTGTGGAGTTTGTTTCACGTGTGGACTGTTTTTTCGAAATTTGCAAATTTGGCTACATCACATGACGTGTTTAGACCAATCGCTTGCGCGAGAAATATTTGATGAATTATAAATTAAGTTTTTAGACTGACCATTGCCGACCAAAACGCTAAGGATAAAAAGTATGGAGCTCTCTTCGGAAAGATATGAAGTCAACGTGTTCTAGAACGTTTAATTTAAAGAAAACCTAGAAAAAGAATTGCTGTGCAAATATTAATGTTGCTTCAGTTTCTGATTTCCCTAAGGTGCTTTTTCGTTGGTTTATTTGCTGCTTTAAGATTGATTCATTCATCTTATTTAAGACTACATTCATCAACTAGATAACTGTAATTTTTGTCCTCATAATTTGTAAAATTTATTTATTTCTTTTTTGGTGCATGTTTGCGTTGTGTTTTGTGCTTTTCCAACCCTGATATTGTAATTTATTTTATGTTATTTCATGATTGACACATTTTCTTTTGTTATTCAACAACCTTTATTTAACTTACAACCCTGTTGAATATTAACTAACTGAAAGTCCGGGGAGGGCTTGATAATGTAGCAGGGAAGAGCGGGGCTGATGAATGAATTTATGAATATTAATGAGGGATTTATCTGTATAAATCCCTCGTTTGAGGGATTTATCTGTATAAATCCCTCGTCTCAGAGATTTATACAGATAAATGCGAGGGCCTTTATCTGCATAATTTATTAAACTTCTCATTAGTATTCTAATATTCTAGGTTCTGATTGATCTATTCCTGACAAAATTAAACTCTCTGGAAAAATTAAACACTGCAATTACAGCAACCTGATACGAAATACTTTAAGCTATATAGCAGTGGCAACCCAAACATTCTTAGGTTTACTTTCCCTAAAATATTTAAGTCTTTTGAAATTACAAAGCGTACTTTAGTTTCTAAATTCATTTTGGAAATATAAAATTCATGTTAAAATGGAATCATAAAAGATTAGCTAATAGGTTCGGATGAATTTCCGTCTTGCCGTTCTCAAATTTGTCGCTGCACTCTGCCTCAGTTAAAAACTTCCTTCCTCTTGAGTTCAACAACAGTTTGAGTTCAACAACGCGCGTCTCATTCTTGAAAACATGACACTCCTAAAGGTTTCCTTACAACTTATCTGGTATTCGGATCCGACGAGCAGCCCATATTCCTGTCTTTGGTTTACCTCTCCATAAATTTTTCTAGCCGTTTCTTTCGAGTGTTCAATTTCTTCGTACGTTTACTACTACCATTAAGACGCTGTACAAAACACGCTAAACCGCAACTTCGAGCACCTTGCGAACAACACACAGAGCAAAACAAACCATCAAAACAAGCTTGTGTTATTCAAATAAGGTTGCCAATCACAATGAATCGCGAAATCCGTGGAAATGCGTGATCGGGCTATTCTGAGAAAACCACACAATGGCAACGATAGAAATAAACAAAGACTACATTGTTTACCCTTGGAGCCGATGTACTACTAATTAGACGGCTTTTGTCCTCTTGGAAACGGGCTTTATATAATGATCCCTAATGAATAATATCATAAAATAAGTCAGATAAATACCTCGAACGTCGGTATTAATCCATATACATCGCTCGGGCCTACGGCCCTCGGGATGTATATGGATTAATACCTCCGTTCTCGGTATTTATCTCTTACTTATCAGGCTTCCTGGACTTGTTAACTTCTTAGTTATTTTAGGAAGCCAACACCCTTTTAGCTTTGTATAATTTCTTGTGCTTGCAAATATCTTTCTTTCTTTTTTTCTGTATAAGGGTTAATAATAAAATTGTTGCTGTTTGTTGCTTGTTGCTTGGCGAACACCACAATACTAATATTCAAGATTAAAATTACCGAAATACCGCATTAAAAATTGATCAATACCAGAATACAAAATATCTTGTGCCCCAGTATATAGGGGTAAGTGATCGTTAAGCGATTGCCGAACTCTTGTGGACGAAAAAATTGTGTACGCGTTTGCAGACATAAACTTGAGGTGAAAAACATTTTTATTTAACATTGGTTCATTTTAAGAAATTCCATGCGTGGACAGTGGCCTTGGGGCTGCAGCAGGAGGAAAATTGCCAAGTTCGAGTTTCACAGCCTCTAGCAGTTACGCCGAATTCGCACCTTCAAATGGCCGGCTAAATGGTCCACTGGCCTGGTGTTCGCTGGGAGACTCTGTAGGACAAGAATTCTTACAGATTCATGTACCGGAAGCTGTAGAGATTTGTGCTATTGCCATCCAAGGTACTGGATACATCAAGGGCACGGAATATGTTCGAGATTACTACGTGAAGTTTTCCGAGGATGGCAATCAGTGGGAGGAAGTAGAGGAAGATGGACAGTTGAAGGTACATGTAGTTTCTTATTGTTGCTGTTGCTGTTGTTGTTGTTGTTGTTGCAGTAGATGCTGTATATGAAGCCTTGTGAGCTTGCTAAAGACGATGCACTCTATTTTCATAAGAATATATTTTATTTAACAAAAACACGAGTGAAGAAAAATGTAACAGGAACGTAAATTACGAAAGGAGTTCCAATATGAAGAGGAACAAAATGATTCCTGACGTCTGCCGATGGTCTTCCAACCAAGGCTATTCTTTATTCAAGAAAATGATCTAAACTCCACGCTTAGATTAGCACAGTTATTAGCAATCCAATTAACTGTTACTATGTGATCTTTACGAAACGCTCTCAACGTACAGGATAGAGTCGAATATATTTTGATGTAATTTTTTATTTCATTTGTCAAATCCATAAACAGGTGTTCAGGGGCAGCATAAACTCTACACTTACATCAAAACAAGTATTACCGGTTCCTGTAGAAGCCACGTTTGTTCGTATTTACCCACTCAGGTACAACGGATGGATGTGTATGAGAGCTGAATTATATGGAAAAGGTACGCATTCTGTAACGAGACATGTCATGCAATTTGACCTGTATCTACTGATCTAAAGCGATATCAGCACGGGTGCCCAGTTTCTATACGGGGAAGCTCTGCGCCGAGGTCAGAACCCTTACCCTTTCATAAACCATTTTTGACCGAAAAGATTGCCCCTGTCATCTGCCTTCGGTATAAAATGACACCCATTCCACATAACTACAGAACCGATACTGCATCTTTTTCCTTTATTTTTACTTAAAGAACCCCTTAAAATACTTAAAATACAGTTTTCCCTACCCTTTTCTATACTCAAACCGGACATCCTTACCCTTTTATGTACCTACAGGTACCCCTTTTGGAACGAGTCACCCCGCATAGTCGACTATAGCGAGTACCTTCGCGCTGCCCAGCTATGAAGGAAGATTCTCGATAAGCTTGAGTTCAGTTTGAATCATTATTACCTGTAGTTTAATTTTCGGCTTTGTTAGTACACGGCTACGTATTTTTTTGCTTCGAGTTTTAAATTTATTGGCTTTTTCTGGTAGCACTCGGCAAGAAGACCTCATGTCAATAGTCTCTTTGTATCTATTTACTGTATTTATTTACCTAGCTACCTACCATCCTAGCTACCTAGTTACCTAGCTACCTAGCTAGCTAGCTAGCTAGCTAGCTAGCTACCTACCTACCTACCTACCTACTATACCTACTTACCTACCTGCCTACCTACCTACCTAGCTACCTAGCTACCTAGCTACCTAGCTACCTAGCTACCTACCTACCTACCTACCTACCTACCATCCTAGCTACCTAGTTACCTAGCTACCTAGCTAGCTAGCTAGCTAGCTAGCTAGCTAGCTACCTACCTACCTACCTACCTACCTACCTACCTACCTACCTACCTGCCTACCTACCTACCTAGCTACCTACCTACCTACCTACCTACCTACCTACCTACCTACCTACCATCCTAGCTACCTAGTTACCTAGCTACCTAGCTAGCTAGCTAGCTACCTACCTACCTACTTACCTACCTACCTACCTACCTACCTACCTACTTACCTACCTACCTACCTACCTACCTACCTACCTACTATACCTACTTACCTACCTACCTACCTACCTACTTACCTACCTACCTACCTACTTACCTACCTACCTACTTACCTACCTACCTACCTACCTACCTACCTACCTACTATACCTACTTACCTACCTACCTACCTACCTACTTACCTACCTACCTACCTACCTACCTACCTACCTACCTACCTACCTACCTATCTTTCTACCTGCCTACCTACCTACTTACCTACCTACCTACCTACCTACCTACCTACCTACCTACCTACCTACCTACCTACCTACCTACCAACCTAGCTACCTAGCTACCTAGCTACCTACCTAGCTACCTACCTACTTACCTACCTACCTACTTACCTACCTACCTACCTACCTACCTACCTACTATACCTACTTACCTACCTACCTACCTACCTACCTACCTACCTACTTACCTACCTACCTACCTACCTACTATACCTACTTACCTACCTACCTACCTACCTACCTACTATACCTACTTACCTACCTACCTACCTACCTACCTACTATACCTACTTACCTACCTACCTACCTACCTACCTACCTACCTACCTACCTACCTACCTATCTTCCTACCTGCCTACCTACCTACTTACCTACCTACCTACCTACCTACCTACCTACCAACCTAGCTACCTAGCTACCTACCTAGCTACCTACCTACTTACCTACCTACCTACTTACCTACCTACCTACCTACCTACCTACCTACCTACCTACTTACCTACCTACCTACTTACCTACCTACCTACCTACCTACCTACTATACCTACTTACCTACCTACCTACCTACCTACCTACCTACCTACCTATCTTCCTACCTGCCTACCTACCTACTTACCTACCTACCTACCTACCTACCTACCTACCTACCTACCAACCTAGCTACCTAGCTACCTAGCTACCTACCTAGCTACCTACCTACCTACCTACCTGCCTGCCTGCCTGCCTGCCTGCCTGCCTGCCTACCTACCTACCTACCTACCTACCTACCTACCTACCCACCTACCTACCTACCTGCCTACCTACCTACCTAGCTACCTAGCTACCTAGCTACCTACTTACCTACCTATCTACCTACCTGCCTACCTGCCTGCCTGCCTACCTACCTACCTACCTACCTACCTACTTGCTTGCTTTCTTGCCTACTTATTATTTATTTATTTATTTATTTATTTAATTTAACAGAAAGAGCTCCCAAGGCACCATTTCCAGCAGGTATGAGAAATAATGAACGCTTTTGGCGTATTTCCAATTAACAGAACATGGGAACATAGTTTAAAATGAAGGAATCTAACTTGAATGAGAAGATAATAAAATTTAATGAAAGAAACATTTTGGGATCTGACTAGTTTTCAAAACAGCAAGCCAAAAGGTAACTCCTTATATTGCATTAAGCTTCTGGCCCCAGCAGTTCAAAGGATGGATAGCGCCATTCACTGGATAAATCAGTATCCAGTGGATAGCATAGTATGTTTTGTCAACACTTATCCACTGGGTAGTGATTTATCCACTGGATAGCGTTATCTGCTCTTTGAACTGGGCCCTGCCCCTGAGCTGTTAGTATTTTAAACGTTTCTGAGATAAATATAATAACCAGAAGTCTTTTAATTTAATCTAAATTGCAAAGGAACCTGAAAAGATAAGGGTATCAACTAAGATATACTTATTCACAAGAAATTTGAAAAACGAGCAACGCATAGGCGCTTTTGTAGCCCCAAGCACGAGAAAGACAATGATAGATTGAACAAAACGTCTTTAATGCTGCGTGCATAAACGTTCTAGGCGCTGAAAGTGAACTGCCTATAAAAGTCCAGAAAGAAGCTTTCACACTTCCACTACCTACACAAGTCGGCGAGATCAAAAGAAGAGGAATGGACATAGGAATATTGATTGACAGCTCCTTTGGTGTAACCGCTGACCAATTCAAGCGCCTGAAGTCATTTGTATCACAGTTGGTCATTTCGATCAATAGACATTTCACGAACGTTCATTTTGGAATCATCGTCTATAGTGACACACCCGATCTCGTAATGAGCCTGCAGAACGTGGATCAAGTCAACCTGAAATCGATTATCAATGGGGTGAAGTATATCCCTGGGGGCCACCGTACCGATCTCGCCATGCTGTACGCAAAACGAAAGCTGTTCTGTCCCGAGGGATGCGAGGACCGCCCAGACGAGGATAATGTATTGATAGTTTTCACATCTGAGAACACTGATGCGAAATCTCTTCCATACAGTTTTGTATCGCCTATAATGAAGGTAGGCAAAACAACATAGTAGTAATATAAGGATGAAGGTAAGCCCCGATACTGGATAGCTAAGGGAAGGTTGAAGGATAGGTAAACCATTAACCAGCCGCATATACACAGTACTTTTACACATCAATACTTATCAATTTATAAGTTCAGTATTAATGATTTATCTAGGCCCTAAGGTAGGATAAAGTCTGCATTTGAACCTAATTGCCCATCATGCCGGAGCGTATCCCGGTTTCCGTAGCATGAAGCGACTAGGAGTATTTCTACTCCCCCCCCCCCCCCCCCCCGGATGGGATGCTAGTCCATCGGAGGGTTGCTTCCAGCACTAAGTTCAACAGCTAAAGCAATTGTAACCTCCTCCCCCGCCCCTCAGGCCTACTTCCTCAATTCAATGTTGTTACCAAAACTTTGACAAAATGCCGGTATGAAATGTCTTATGTCTTTTGCTATAGCTTGTTGTTGGTAAATGCGTAGAAGCTTGACAAGTAAACATAATTACATGCCGTACTAATATAGGACTTGCTGTCAATCTTCACTGAGTATAAATTTTGTATTTTCTTTCTTCTTTTTCAGAATTGCACGTCGAATATAATCGCTGTTGGAATAAGCACCCATGTTAGCAAACCAGAGCTGGTCCAAATAGCGTTAGGATCAAAGGAACGTGTGCTCACAGTTGGTTCTCCTGATGATCTTGACTCAAGAATCATCTCTCAGATCGAAAGCGTTATTAAAAAGTCTAAAAAATCTCTGCCTTTAGAAGCCCCACTGTCTGAGTGGATTTGACGTCCAGAGGGCCAAATATAGTGCAACGCCTTATCGGCCTGTTAAAGTTTTAATATCAATCGTTCAAAAATGAATTGCTTTTTTTAAATAAGACAATTTTAGGGGGTATTAGGGCGGTACTAAAATAAGTCAAGTATCGTAGTTCTTTTTAAGCAAAATTACAAATTAAATTATGCTAGCTAGCATCAGGCCGCGAGGAAGATAAACTGAATGGCTTATTCTAGAGCAAGCGAAACTTCAGTGATTTTTTACCGCAGGCTTTTAAAACTAGGTAGTATCCTTAAAAAAGCCATTTGCTCATGTAATAAATTTGCAAATTAAAAGTTGGCATTCACTTCTGTTTCGTGGCATCTTTTCTTGAAACTTTTAAAACCCTCTCTTTGCCCTACAAGTCGTCTAACAAGTCCTCTATTACCGTAAAATGTCGACAATCACTCTGCAAGGGCTTAGCTAAATACGTACGTAAATAATCACGTGCGTATCTGAAAACGTCGAAATTTTTTTTTGTAGATTTGCAAGAAGTGCGTACCAGAATGAAACTAGCTAATGCACATTTATGTCTGCGCAGGTGTTGCGCAGGTGCTTTTACAAGGAAAACAATGCCCGTTGAAAACAATGTGGTACAGCGGTTAAAAAAATCATTTGTGACTTGAGGGGAATGAAGTGGGTGGCGGGGGGAGGGAGTTGTGTTGGAGCTCTCTCCTCCCCTCCCGGGGGAAAGGCGAAAAAGCACGAAAACTAAAATAAATTGGGGGAGCCCCCTTCTCTCCAGGCTCCGCGGACGGCTCCGCACGCTGACGTTTATCTTCCCAGGCTCCGCGCGCTTACATTTAACGTCTCCCCATTTCCCAGCCCGCAGGAGGCCTCTGCGGAGGGGGGAGGAGTTGGAGGTTGATTTGGAAAATTGTGCTTACCTCTGGAAAAATCCTGGCTACGTCCCGGCCATGTCAGTTTTAAAACCCTAGGCTTAGATACATACACATGCATACAGCTGTTATTTTATTTCATTTTCGTAATCAGTTTATTGGGAAGACATATCCCAAGGTCTCAGTGAGAGTTCTGACAATGCCCTGGCTTCGCTTGCTTCCGTACCTGCAGAAAGACCTTGGGCGATATTCACCCAGTGCGGTCCCGAGCTAGTCATAGTTATATTGATGAGTTCATTATTAGGCTCTCTTTTCTACGTTATACGACTCGTGTCAAGCTTTAGCCATCAGTAAAGCGAATCCGGTATTTAGTTTGAATAAAAACTGAAACCTTCTACGGTGGTGAGAAAAGCAAACGATTCATGACTAGATTTTCTTTTTCTAGTCCCCTGTAGCAGGTTTATTTTTATACAAACCGAAAATATCAGACAACTTGTCACCTGCAAGACCATCCGTTTTTTTTGGCTCTTTTTTGCAGGCTAGACAACTTGTTATTAATGGAAAAAGAGGCAAGATAAGGTTAAGGTAAAGTCTGCGTCAAGCCTAGTGGCCCATCAAGTAGGAGCTTATCCTGGTTTCCGTAGCATTAAGCGACTTGGAGTATTTCTACTCCCCCCTGGATGGGATGCTAGTCCATCGCACGGTTACCCCCAGCATTATTTCGCCGGTACCCATTTATACACCTGGGTAGAGAGAAGCACTATTAGAGAAGACTGCCTTGCCCAAGAACACAACAAATTAAATACAGCCAGGGGAGTAAAACCCGAATCGCTCGATCCAAATGAAAACGGGGAAAAATGGACAAAGAGAGGAAGAACAAAACTACTTAAGGTGGTGGCAAACGAGGACACATTGTTGCGGACACATTGTTGCTCGTGATGTTTTCTTGGGCAAGCAAACGGGGAAACATTTGTTGCGGACACAAAATGTTTCCGACAAAAATCAGAAACATTTTTTGTGTCTCGGACACAAATTTTGTGTCCGCAACAAATGTTGCGAGCGCGGGCAAACGGGGAAACATTTGAGTCCGCAACAATCTGTCCGCAACATTGTGTCCTCGTCTGCCACCACCTTTACCTACCCAACGCATTTGTCTTAGTTTGTATGTAGTTGAAATTCTCCGCCATGGCGTTTATACGCTGTCCATATTTTTAAAAGTTTTCCCTGCGATGATTCATGGCGAGTACTGACGGAGCAGGGGTCAGTGAAATGTTTGTGCTACGTTTACATTTAAAAGACGTATCATCATTAATCACTAACATCATAGCTCAAAGGGATGGCTCCACACAAAAAGACTACACTTACCAGTAGCTAATTATCTACTTGAAGGTGATCAGTTAACCGCCCTCGCAAATTTGGGAAGTCGACGTTTTGAGCCTCAGCCCTTTGTCAGAGCCGACCTTTATCAATATTAGTCATGGCTGTGCTAAGTCTATTTTATTCAATTTTGCCAAATACTCGCTATGAAAGTTAATGTTCGCGAAGAAATTACTTTGAATCTAAATTACAAAACCATACCTTAGATTCAAGCAAACGAGATTATCTTTGAAAACCGTGTTCGACCTAGCAGTATTTCAAAAACCCATATCGCAATCCGTTTCAATCTTCTTTAATTCTTGTCCATCTTTACCTTCTTTTGCGTTGGCTGTGTTTTTGAAATGTTCCTTCAATGTCTTAAGTGATTATTTTTGTATGTCACCCAATTTGGTGACCATTTCCTATGCCTTGAGTGTTTCACTTGTCCGCCGACGCAACACGAAAGTTCCTGGCGGTGAAAAGCAGTTATTAAACAAATCCACTTCCAAAATAAATTTCCAATTTCCCGCTGTTCACTATTGAATCGTTTTCTAGATTTTTAACACCTCACTGAATATGAACAGTAACAAAACAAAACAGTACAATGGTCGTTTTAACGTTAAAACGAAGTTTCTCGCATTCTTTCGTTCTTTCCGATCCTGTTGTCTACTCAGCCGGAAAACCAAGACCCGGCCAAGAACCCGTAAATGCTTCTTCAAAGACAAAATAATAGGCCTGTCTGTTTTAGCTGCTCCTCGTTTTGTTTGTTTTACAACAGGATATAATAGTTTTTAACCAATCTATCCACCACTTTAGTCAATTTGACAATATTTGTTTTGAAATGATTGCATGTTGCTATGACGTCATTTGGTTTTCCACGTGACCACAAAAGCGACCCGGCAAAAAAATAAAGTCGCTTCGATCGCTTGGCGGTAAGCTGCTTTCATGGAGGATAGATCACTTCCTATTTAATATATGTGTATTTTTGTCGGTTTCTGAAGGTTTTAGAGCACCATGGATGGTGGAAAAAAAGTCTGGGTCCCTGATAACGAACATGGCTTTCGTTTGGGCGAAATCGTGGATCTGGGATCTGATACGATCACAGTTGAGGTGGACGGTCCGAAAGGAAAGGTTTGTGTAAAGCTGTATGAAGCCTTATTGTTTTATTTTTGTTTAGCACAGTTCATAAAGATAATAGTTTTTCGTTCATAATCGTCAAGGTGAAGGATATTTTTGCAATCTTCTTGTAGGTTGTAACAGCCCCTTACGATCGAGTATTCCCGTCGGAAAAGGATAATTCGAGAGACTTTGAAGACAACTGTAAGTTTATAAAAGATTCTGGGCAATATAAGTCTTAACTTAAGCTTAAAACTTAATTTTATTTGAATTCGATCGAATCACACAAGATGCATCATATATATTTAAAACTGTGGATTATTTTTGCCTAATTCCGTTAAGTTTAGATTTTTATCTTAACTATTTTTCTTTGTGAGCTCGAGGCAGCTTGTGCTCAGGATTGTTTGTGAATACAATTTTCACGTAGTTCCGTTTGTTATCACTTTCTCTGCTGTCAAGGAGGCAGATGTTTTGACGATGTGCGTTTAAAACCAAGCCTTAAATAGGAAATTAAATTTTTCTCATCTTTATTCATCTCGACAACTCTTGCATTCACCAAATTTAAATGTGTATTCATATGTACATTTGAAGTTATCGATTCTCTGATACGGGCCTTATAGCTTAATAACATGTTTTAAGGGCATGTAAATGAAATGCATTTTAAGTTTGGAACATTTTTGTTAAAAAATTTATAAAGATTATAACGCTGGTTGGAACATTTATTTAACAAATAAAGAAGCCAAACCGGAAAAGCCATATTTAACACTGTCACAAAAAACAATAGGCATTTAAAAATAAAACTAAAGTGCAGTGCAATTGTAATTGCAATTGGGTTTATTTACTTGACAGTCACCTGCAAAAAAATGCATAGCTCCAGAAAATATCCATTCCCACCCTAAGGGAGGTCATTAGAAATTGGAAATACCCTACCCCGATGAATGGCAAGGTTTTGTTAAAGAGGCAGTATCATGAGAGATCTTCCAGGTTTTTGTGTAAACTATGCTAGAACTGATTATAAAGGTGCACTCACTGATCAACAAAATAACCTTAAGGTGGCTTACTACAGTTTTTATGAGGCAAGAGCGCGTGCTACGATTCGGCTGCCTGACGTCAATATCGCGCTTGTAAAGCTTTCGTGAGCAACACTAAAGGAAACGAAAACAAGTTTGAGCCCTTTATGCGAAAGTTAACAGTTTCAGAAAGCTTCAGAAGGTTTTAGACATGTCATAGGACGAAAACAATGCTACAGATAGGTTGATAAACAACCGACAGAGGAGTTCTAATTCGCTTTTTTCATCGCTCATAATGTGTGGCGTCATATGAGCGCTAATACGAGCGTGTGCTCAAATAATAGGGCATGCGCAATTCAATTCTTGTTGGGGGTCGTAAAAACCTGACTTCGGCTCAAAATATCTCAAAAACCTACCTTACGACCCATAATGAAATTTTCACAATTAATTTTTTGGGGTGAATCGCGTCAACTGTCAAAATCTAAAAGACAGATTTTGAGCTATTTTTAAAATAGGCCAAAAACCACATTTTCCTATTTTGGAAAAAATCTGTCTTACAGATTTTTAATTATTTTGCATGAATGCTTTATCTGATCCATTTTCTAATTTCTGAATTTTTGAGGTAGGGTCGTACGGGCAGATTTTGAGAAAAACGCCATTGAAACTACTAGTGCCCAGTCTCCTCTTAAGCACTTGGATATTCATTTTGGCTGTTTATTAGCATCTATATTGTTCAAATATCTCCTATATTGGTTGTAGGATGCAACAAACAATAATAAGTGAAAGTTAAAACCTTTCTGGACATTGGGTTGTTCCAGAAAAAATCCACACCTCCCCGACGGATGGGATTCTGGAAATTCTCGCGGGAGGGGGGGTAAAAGGCTCTGGAAATCCAGGCGGGAGGGGGGGTTGAATTTCAAAAAGTCTTCTGCAGGGGTCACTTCAACCGATAATTCAAGCGCTTCGAACGTTTAGCTCGGCGACACTTCAGCGCTTTTCAGACCCTAAAAAAGTAGAAATATTTTTGTTCATATATTTCTCACCTGACATAAACGATAATCTAAGTTCCTTCACAGGTCCTTGTATAGCAGAAAACGCGAAAACAAGATACAAAATTAAAGAGGAACCCGTCACAACATTGTGGAACGAAGATCGTGAAACGCCTGACACATTTCTACTCGCCTGACTGGAGAGACTGGGCCCGACTTTCAACATGGCCGCAACTTTTTTGCTCACGTGTTTACGGCTAAACGAGGAGCTGAACAACGCAAAACCATGAGCATTTTGCCTCCTTTTATCGAAACGCTTCCATCTAAAAAGCATATAAGTTTCCACGAAGTTGAAAACGATTCTGGAATTAAATTATCTTGGATAAATCAACAAATTCATCGATCACGCGATCAGCTGATCGAACGGTATGCAAGCTTTAAGTGTAAACTCATTTTAAACTTACCACAAACTGTTCACTCCTTGGCGAAAAAACTTGTGATTTTCCCTTTCTTTCCATTTTTTAGATCTTCGACAACTTTTTGCCTTGACATCTCCTGACTTGCTGAAAGTTTTCTCGTGTTGATTGTCAAAACTGGTTCGCACGCGCGTGGCGGGAAGTTCGTGAATTCGTCATTCGATCCTGAAAGACTCATTTGCTTTATTTATCGTTGGCGGAGGAAGGTCATGGAATTTTCAGTCGGATTGACAGCTTCCGGCCAATGTTTTAAATTAAATTTAAGCCTAATAATTTTTTTTATGGAAATCCAGGCGGGAGGGGGGTCTTTTGTCCTGGAAATCCAGATAGGAGGGGGGGTCTTGTGCTTCAGGAAATCCAGGTGAGAGGGGGGGTTAAAAAACTACCCCATCCGTCGGGGGGGTGTGGATTTTTTCTGGAATAACCCATTTTATTAAAGAGTTAAAAGCTGGGCTCATTTACCCCCTCAAAACTTTAGTAAGCCACCTAAAACGACAAAAAGGAACAAACTCACTCTCTGAGATGTGAACAAACCATAATCAATGTTTTTTAGTTATTTTCCTCCAGGTAACACTGCCAAACTTGAAAACGTTGGCCCGATGTTTTCAAGTTTTAGACCACTTCATACCTACCCTTCTGTAGCCTCACCAGTTTAAAACAACTTTTGTGACCAGTACAGTATGGTTTAGCAAGGTTAGGCAACTATTAGTCTACTTCCAATTAATATGAACACCTTCATTGGATTTTCAAATAGCAATAAATGTTGGTGAGACTGCCCCTTTAAACCCTCACCTGGTCAAATTTCCATAGCATTATTATCCCCATCCCACCTGGATTTTTTTATTTTTTGAAGCTGGTAAATTAATGTCCCCTTTTTATTGGGCTTATTCTCCACAAATTTGATGGCACCTGTAAAGAGAAAAAGCCACCTTTCATTCTTTTGCTACAATTTTTTGCAGGTTCTTTGATGTTCCTTAATGAAGCAACATTATTACACAACTTGAAAATAAGATACCAAAAAGACAAGATATATGTAAGTTTGAACTTGTTTCATCTCAGGTTTACTGGGAGTCAACTGTACTGTGCTAGGCGAGACCTGATAATCTGATGGTAAATGCCTTACATTCTAGTTAGGCTGAGTGAATAAGTTAATACTTCAAAATTTTTTTAGGGGCTGGCCGGGGGCTTCAGCAGCTTGTAAAACATTTGAGACATATTGCATCAGGGAAAGCAAACAAAAGCAATGAAATAAAAAATCTTTTTATCTTCTGAATGCTTCATAATTTGATGTGGTTAATAACTTGAACTCAGTAACACAAGCTTGATCACAAGTACAGTAATATTGCACTATTTTTCAGACCTATGTTGCAAACATCCTTCTTGCCGTCAACCCTTATCACGAAGTTAAAGAACTTTACTCAAAGGAGAGAATCAAACAGTATCATGGAAAGTCGTTGGGGGTGTTACCTCCACATGTGTTTGCTATTGGTGAGGAGTTTTTACATGCTGCCTAGCTAGAAATACAGTAGGTCCCTGCTATCTCCATCTCTCAAGGGAAAAGAAAAGTTGTTCGAAATAATGGGCAGTTCAAGATAGAGGGGCTATTTTAACAGTAAATGACTGAAAGAAAATACCATTGGACAAATAATGTTTGCTTGAGATAGCAGTTCGAGACAAACAAGTTGGAGATAGCTGGGTCCCACTGTAAGTTTTTTTTCCAGTAAATGCCCCTCCCCCCCAGTATTTTTGCCAGATTGACCCCAGCAGTATGCTAGTGCCCATTTGTACAACTGAGTTGAGTGAGGTACTGTCAGTCAGGATAAAGTGTCTTGCCTCAAGAATGCAACAGCAAGGTAATGGCTAGCGTATGAACTCTCAATGATCTTGTCTCAAGTGAAATGCTATTACCACAAGACCATATAATCATGCCTCTCAAACAGCCAATGCCAGTTATTTAGCAGAGGTGGATTTAATGGTGAGGTGGTGTTGGTGGTGAATACTGGAGGTGGCTGGATTGCAGCACTGTTCACCATTCATGCCTCCTATAAAGCCACACTACAGCAAAAATAAAATGGACATGTGTTTGTGGCAATGTAGTCCCATGTGTATTGTAAATAGCAATACAAAAATTATTGTTATTATTATAATTATTAACTTTACTTTGTTTTTATTTCTTCAGGTGACAAAGCTTACAGAGACATGAGAGCATATAAGCAGAGCCAGTCTTTGATTGTCAGTGGTATGTGATATTGTTTTTAATTATTATTGTTCCCAGGTGATGTTGGCGATTTTAAGGAAGATATATATACCATGCTAGCTATTACAGTGCAGGCACTCGAACCAGGAATGCCAAGACTTTATTTTCACTTTATTTGTACTTATATTTATCACTTATTTTATTACTTTTTTTAGCACTAGCCAATCACAGCCACGAGGCGATGCAACGGCCGAGACATGTTTCCGCCTTTTTTCCACCGAAAAGCGTGTCAAACATTGCGTGGGACAATAAAAACAAGGAAAACGTGAGAAAAAATGTCTGTGCCATTGCTTCGGTTCACGGATGTGATTGGTTAGTTCTGGGAAAATGTAAAAAATAACTACAAAGTAAGTGAAAAAAAGTACAAATAAAGTGAAAAAAAAGCCATTTAGTGTTCATGGTTCGAGTGTCCACACTGTAACTTAAGGCTGTCATAATCATGCACAATCTTTTCTATTAAGTTTGTTTTGGAACCAATCTTTTGTGATATTTTTTCCTGCTTTATTATTAAGTGATTATTTTTATCATCATCTGAAAAGTGATGACATCACAAGTGGTATAATTAGAACCATGGTCCCTCAAGGTCGGGTTTGGCTGGTTTAGGAGTCGACAGGTTAAATAGATCATTTTCACATGATGTCATGGCAGCTGTGTTGGTAGACCAGAGCAATAGACTCTCTCTCTGTTGGGAACTAAATTCTATTTTTATGCAAATTCTGTGCAAACATTTTGTATTGTTTGGTCCACCAATGTGGTTGCCTTATCATGTGAGTGAAAACCATCTCTTATGTTATTGTGTACATTTAACCTTGTATATATCCCGGCATGATCAATCGATGAAACTGATAATCGATAACAATCGATGGCAATAGATACCAATCAATAACAATTAATCGATTGATATCGGAAATCGATGACCAATCGATGGTCAAAAAGTTTGAGTTTTTTAATTGGCATCGATTTTTATTGATTGTCATCAATTGCTATTGTCACTGGCCTGTGAGGATGCTACTGAAATAAGCAGATACACTCAATTAGCCATGTTCTAAACGAGCAGGGGACTGGGTACGAACATATTTTTTCTTCGGTACAAACATTCAATATCAATTGAATTGAAAAATGGGGCACGTCATCTGAAAGAGCATCCAAAAATTAGTAAATTCACCAAATATGACGGTTATTGATTTAAACCCAAAGGCATGGTACACTTAGTATGGATTGGAGGGACAGGCGTCCTCCAATCCATACTAAGCTCTCTTATTTTGAAAGTGTACCATGCCTTTGCGTTTAAACCAATAACCATCAAATTTGGTGAATTTACTAATTTTGGATGCTCTTTCAGATGACGTGCCCCATTTTTCAATTCAATCGATATTGAATGCTCGTACCAAGAAAAAATATGTTCGTACCCAGTCCCCTGCTCGTTTAGAACATGGCCAATAAACACCAAATATAAGCCTGATATCCGGGGTAAATAACAAACAATGATACTGGAATAATCTCAGAAAAAATTTTGCAACTTATGCTAAAATTTCGTTTCTCACAGGCCAGTTGACTGCGATCATCAATCACCTTCAGCGCATTGCCGCGATCGCCTCTGACTCTCTGAGCTGTAGCAATAGACCCGGGCAATACAACATGACCATGTGGAGAAACAGCATGGGTTGTTTTGCAGGAATTATTGATAGATAATTTATCGAAAACAATCTGCTTCACATCAAAAGATAGACAATGATAATCGATGGCAATCGATAGCAATCGATGACAAGCGATGGCAATCAATGACATTTGAGGACTCAAGCTTGTGATTATTGATTGGTCATCGATTGGCCGAGAGCAATCGATAACAATTAACTAATTGACATCGATTGGTCGATTGGATTTCCGATGATCGATTGTCATTGATTGATTATGCCGGGATATATTTAATTCATATTTTTCTATTTACTGGCAGGTGAAAGTGGTGCTGGAAAAACAGAATCAACTAAGTATATTCTAAGGTAGGTGAATTGGAAGTTTATACATTATTTTAGATTACCTTTATTCTTTCATGTATTAACTAGAATGATAAGTATTGTTTCTTATATTAATTAACAATTTTTCATGTTTCTGCCATGCACTATCTGTATCAAGTTACACTGAATGGTGCATGTGGGAAGTTTGGAGAGCACAAAAGTAGAGTTGCTCAAGGCTTTATCCAAGAGTAACTCTAGCTTCTTAAGTGCTCTCCAAACTTACCAAGCGCACCATAGCTCAATAGTGTACATTTAAAAGCATGAACCAATTGTTTTATAACATTGCTGGTGGAAATGTACATCAAAACCTGCCCCAAAACTCATGAGAAAAAATCTGGCAAAGTGATTTGTTCAGGCTATCAGTGTGCACTCGATTATGGTGCATGCATGCATATGTTTACATGTACTGAATGTTGATTGCGTGGTGCCACTAGCTATGATATAAAGTGCACTAAGTTATTTTTATGTTCTTGTAGATATCTGACAGAATCCTGGGGGTCTGGTGACCAAGGTCACATCGAGCAGAGGATTATTGAAGGTGCAGTTTTCGTTCACAGATTTACAGTAGTTCTTTCAGTTAATGCTCTCATTCTTACACTTCAATCAATAAATCACCCTTTTTGCTCAAATGATACAACTGTTGGTGTATTGCTTACCAAAAAATTACATTGTACTACTGGATAATTATGAATGTGACCTCTTTGATGCGTTACAAAGCTGGTGCTTATACATTTTACATAAAGGTTGAGCATTGATAGTGAAGGACTTTTTAGATCTACTGTGTAGTACATGTTCAAATTGGAAATGTTGTATGTTGTCTCAACAGCTAATCCATTGCTTGAATCCTTTGGAAATGCAAAAACCTTACGAAACATCAACAGTAGTAGGTTTGGAAAGTATGTTGAAGTTCACTTTAATGAAAAGGTATGTCATAGCTACCATACTATGTACAGTGTTTATTTGTGGTACAATATTTTTTATTTCATTGTTTGTTAGTTCAGTATGTATGTTAAATAATAGTAATAGTTAGAGATCATTTAATAAAATCTTTGAGAAAACTTTTGAAATGTTTTTTTTTGCTCAAAATATTGTGCTTAAAATAGACTAAAAAGGGTCACAGTGGCATGTCAAGATTTTTGCAAAATTTCATAGAGTCAGCATCTAGTACATGTACCAATAAATTGTCAGGTATATTAAATTTAATTTATGAAATAATATTCTTCAAACCTTGAGCTTGAGAATCCCTAAAAAACCAGAAATTTTTGGGGTGTACTGTACATGTAAGTTATCAGGTTCATTATTTATGTCAAACAAAGAAATGCAAAAATCAAGGAAAGATTTATTGCATGCTGTTCGGCATCGTGATGCCATTGTCAAGAGTAAATGAAGTACCGTAAAAACTCGTGTATAAGCCGCACTCATAGATAAGCCGCACCCCAAAATTTCAAGCACGATTTTGAGAAAAAAATAAAAACTGGCGGAAAAATGCCCAGTTGATTGTGAAGAATGCTAGATTATGAGGAAATTTCAACAATCAATAAAGCTAAAGTGGTCTAAAGTTGATTCCTTGAGCCTTTCCGATGTAACTATGGCAGGATGTACCATAAACGAGGAAACACATAAACGGAAAACACTTCAGTCTTACCCAGAATTTTATAGAATAAACATCATTTCTGACAACTTTGACATTTTTTATCTTTTTCTGCCATTCGTTGACAGAAATTTCCTCATTCATCACAGTTTTTACACCAAATTTTGCGTGAAGAACAGACATGTAGTCGTTGTGTTCGTGAAAACGTTCGTAGCTTAGTAACCAGGCACTCGTTCGGACAAATAGTATCCAGGCCCATCGCCAAAAGACACGTGAAACGCCTGGAGGTTGAAAATTGTTCACGGACGAAAAGCGGGGGTTTTGTCGCTGTTTTGAGGGAAAAAACTTTTTCAAAATGATCAGTCTCTTTGTTATTTTTGTTTGTGAGGATAGTAAAGAGCTGCTTTGTCGCTTATATGGAGCAATTTTTCAGTCTTATGAGCAAAAACGCCCAGAGGATGCGGAGGATGCAGATGTGAGCGATTTACGTGGACCCGCACGGCCGCATCCTGTCAGATGCCCTGTTTGCATGCAATGGTCTTGTAGATAAGCCGCACCCACGATTTTGAGCCACAAATTTTGGCAAAAAAGTGCGGCTTATACACGAGTTTTTACGGTATAAACCAGACAAATAGGCTAGAGCAATAAATTGTTCCTTAATTTCCACGTCTTTTGATAAAAACATAAAAAAGATTTAATTTTTAAGTTTCTTTGTCCTGATTTATAGGTCACAGTTGTTGGAGGGTTCATTTCACACTATCTTCTGGAGAAGTCTCGCATCTGTAAGCAAAGTAAAGGAGAAAGAAATTACCATGTGTTTTACAGGCTTTGTGCAGGAGCACCTCAGCAGTTGAAATCAAAACTTGGAATAACAAAAGCAGAAGATTTTCTGGTAAGCTGAGAAATCAATGTAATTCCTTGAACATTATGTGTTAATTTTCCTAGATTGCATGGCATTTTTGGCATGTAGGTTTCAAAGTTGTTAAAAAGCCCAAAGTTGTAATCAGTTATAATAAATTAGGGGTTCGTTACATGTACAGTCTTATATGTGTTAAGCTTCACTATGTTTTTTTGTTTACAATGTGTATGCAGTTTCGTACAGTCCATTGTTGAATTTTGTAGTGTTTGACTTGTACCTTTCATACATTTCATAAGTAGCCTAGTAGGTTTTTTGGTTTCATAGGATTCAGAATGTTGTAGATTTATCAGTTTCATATAATTATGTACAATATACGTGTAGATTTCTATGATTTTTTTTGTGTAGTTCCATATCATATCCATACCAACCCCTTGGAAGGTCATTAGAAATTCTGAGAGGGAGGGAGGGTGCAAAAATGAAGCTGCAAATGGCATTTCTGAAAGCGTGGGGTGTTACACTGTACCACTAAAAAGCCTTCCTTGGTGGGGGTATACATGTACTAGGTATTTTCGAAACAACACATTATACAGAATAAATGAATATAAAGTCAAAATACTCTTCAACAGAAGCATAGTACTGTAGGAGGATGGAAAAGACATTACATGTACATCAATTTTTCTACTATGTAGCTTTGGCCCCTATGGTTTGTTTTAAATTTTTCCTGCATCATGATAAGATTTTTTTTACATCTCATAGTACTTGAAACAAGGTTCCATAAAAGACCCAAATCTCGATGATACATCAGATTATCGCAGAATGGAGGAGTCCATGAACAGAGTGGGTTTTTCAGAGGAAGAGAAAGCAAATATTTTCAAAGTGGTTGCTGCTGTGCTTCATGTTGGAAACATTGCTTTTGAGGACAGTGGAGACACAGAAGGTAGCTTGTTGATAAATTTTATGCGTCAACTTTAAAATTTCTGTTGTTCAAACTGGTGAAGAGAACAAACAAAATTAACAACTGGGGGTTTGACATTCACACCAGATGAACAACCAAATTGAAACTTCTATAAAAGTTGTCTGTTTTCTTGGATTTTTCGGAGGTTGAAAATAATTTTTAAATTGATGTTTCCACCAGTTTCACTGGTCTTCTTCAGGCTTGATGTAAAATTAATAAAAAATATCTATTAAAAAAATATTTGTTTTTTGAGGTGGCTCCGTGGTGTCATCTAACAGTACAAACTCTTTGAAAAAGGCTGCGCAGCTGTTGGATGTGTCGCCCGAGGAGCTGAAAATGTCATTAACAACAAGGATGATGTCGGCTGGCGGCTCTGACATGAGGTCTGGGCAACATCAACACCAGATATTGTCTGTATTCTTCCAATTTTGCTTTTAACCATTTTTAACCACTTATAAAAACTAATATTAATAGCCTATTGATCACTATATATTAATCTATTATATTTACAGCTACACTGTACTAATGTCAGGAATAAAATTGTGAATAAATTTTTAGGACTGTAATTTACAATTAATGCACTAACTGCTAAAAGTAACTCACCCAGGGATCGAATAACTTTTAAATATCTTTTCACTACAACTGTAATTTAATCCTTTGCATTTCAACAGCAAGTATCAAGATGCAAATTTGTAAATAATAAATTATATGAACCACACTGTAATTATGTAATGTATATGACCTCGCTCCCAATGTGTGGCTTCATAGCTCAGTTGGTAGAGCATCGCACCGGTATCGCGGAGGTCAGGGGTTCGAATCCCGTTGAAGCCCTGATTTTTTTCAGGCTTCTTTATTCCAATTGCTTAAATTGGAAATTCACTGCGAAGATCACATATCACCTTCACACTGCAATTATCATAGTTACACTGTACATGTAACATTAACAGAAAACTATGACAATTTCGCAATACTTTGTATGGCTTGCTATAAACATACATTAAATTTTAAAAGTTGTTTGTTTAAAGAAAAAAACCCTTTTAACTATGAGAAATTAAAGCATTGCATTACAGGCTAGTGAACGTCAATTGACAACCTGTTGCCATAAGCAGTTTCAAAATGAGGCCCAGGATCGGATGTAGATCTATACATGCACACAGGCCTTAGTAATGTTTTAATTTTTATAATGTAAGGTTTGGAATCATAGAAGTTTCATTCCCCTAAATATTAAAGTACTGGGGTACATATAAGCAATTAAATTTAAATTGTAATCCAGGCAAGATACTTTGTACATATTTACCGAAGACTCCCCTGAAGGTACATTGTAAACAATAACCCTGCATTCAAATATGAAAGGTTTTGCGTCAGTCTAAGTTTAAAAAGACAACAATGACAACAAAAACAGCATCTGATGTATTTGCTAGTTATTTGAGACTAACAATGTACCTTTGTTGTTTTCTGTTGTTTATTTTGTGCAGAGTGCCACTGAAACCAGAGCAGGCTTGCGCTGCCAGAGATGCCTTGGCAAAAGCTCTTTACACCAAGCTGTTTGATCATATTGTTAGCCAGATCAACCAGTGCTTCCCTTTTAAGAATTCTTTTACTTTCATTGGTGTTTTGGACATCGCTGGCTTTGGTAAGTTGTCTGAAAGTTAATAACATTAATATCTGATTTAGCCATTACAGTATACTAGTGAGAAGCACAGCCCATACTTGGTATAATGTACGTTAATTTATTTTTTCTTTGTACAGAATATTATGAATTCAACAGCTTTGAACAGTTTTGCATCAATTACTGCAATGAGAAGCTCCAACAGCTTTTTAATGACAGGATTCTTAAGCAGGTTAGTTTGAACATACAGTGTAACTAAAAGTTCTTCATGTACCTTTTGTATCTAACATAGTTTGTTTTGATTTTGATACTAATAACAGGAGCAAGAGCTATATGACAAAGAAGGCCTGGGAGTGAAAACTGTTACATTCGTTGACAATCAAGACTGCATTGGTAAGCATAATGCATTCGTACAAACACCCCCTCCCCACCTCCCAAACACCCAGGACATCAGTCCATTCTGTTCTTGGGTAAAGTAAAAGGTAAAGTCTGCATCAAGCCAAGTGTGACCCGTACTGCTGGAGCTTAAATTAGCCCACCTGAAAGGGACGTTTAGGCAATATAAGCCCAGGGATTATTTTTGGAATTCTGCAATATGCTCCAATAGATCACTATGGACTGATTGCAGACTTTACATCTACCGTGTCAAGGACGTTTCATGTCGTACAACCTTGCATTTTGTTTGGTTTGTACATGGTCCATCCAAAACACTGCACAGGTTTTTCAGTCTTTTCTCACTTTTACCACTGTATTGCAGACCTGATTGAAGCAAAAAAGACAGGAATTATAGACATTCTGGATGAAGAGAGCAAACTGCCAAAACCAACAGCTGAGCACTTCACTCGAGAGCTTCATCAAAAACACAAGAACCACTTCAGGTTGGCGGTAAGTGCTTACTGAGATTGAAGTATTTTTTCTCCTTACTAAATGCCATACATCGCTTTAAAACTTAGATTTGAGACTTAAGTGATTCATCAGGACAATCGTTCCTAGTGGATTACTTTCATTATTCTTATCACCTGACTACTTGACATTGTACGAAGACTGTAGTGAGAAATTACATGTGGATGTTGATGCCTTAACTCCAACTTAAGGGCTATAGCAGAGTGGAGTAGGTGCAGCTTTGAAGCAAAGCCTTCACTTCGAACTCGTGTTTGTTTTCAGACATACAAAAATTATTTATGTGTGAAGTTCTTTAATCATCAAGCAACATGACATTGTACTCCAGTGTGTGTACTTTTAAGACAAAACAAATCAAAGCTTGATGTTAACTTATTTGACAAATGACAACACTTTTTTTTAATTTTGTCCTTCTTTTCAGCTTCCAAGGAAGTCTCATCTAATGTACCACAAGAAAATGAGGGATGATGAAGGATTCCTCATTAGACATTTCGCTGGAGCCGTCTGCTATCAAACAGTAAGTCTGTGAACACTTTTCTGGCTCTGATCTTGCGTGCACAGTCGTTTGCTTATCGTTCCCATTTAATATTTTCACATAACAAACGATAGATAGTAAAATTGTAACCAACTATGAAATTGGCGCCTTTTGGAGAAGGATGGTGGCACGAATAATCACGACTATAGTGTAATTCTGTTAGTGCGCAACACGACTTACATGTACTCTAATGACGACGCACTGATATCAGAGCAGTCGGAGTACATGTGTTCTGTTCCGACTGGACAACACTGTCTTATTCAGAAACTCTTCGGGTCTTCGGACACTAAGCAAAAAATGCCACAAATGGCCTTTGTTTCCACGCTGTGTTACTTGAATTATTCCATTGCATTAGTGGCTCCCCGAAATAACCTCCATTCAGCACAAATGCAGACACGCATATTGACCCACAGAGATATTTATTTTGAAAAACAAACAGTCTTTTGAGAGCGAAGCTTGAATAAACGGTGAACTTTCACCTTACTCTACTACCCCTAAGCATCCGCTAATGAATATCGGAGACTCACTGAGATTCTTTCATAAACGCTACGTTTTACAGGCAGAGTTTATAGAGAAGGATAACGATGCTCTGCACAGTGATCTAGAGGAACTGATCCAAGACAGCAAAGATGCTTTCCTCAAGAGTCTGTTCCCAGGTGTGGCACCCAAAAAGAATGATATCGGTTCAATGTCGTTTGGAGGTAACATCAGCAGGGTGGGCAGCAAGAAACTTGGATTCATTAGCGTTGGAAACAAGTTCAGGGTAATTTTGGCCAGACTCCATATCAATTTTAATTTTTATTCTTCGCTTTTATGATAATTATGTATGTAGATTTATTTACGTGCGGCCAGTTTATTTTATTATTTTTTTGCCAACAGACGCAACTGAATCAACTGATGGAAAAACTCAGCAACACTGTAAGTGAAATTCTCCTTTTTTAGTCAAATTGAAATGTTTACAATATTGCATCGTTGTTGAATCAGGGTTTACTTTAGAATTAATTGGAGGAGTTTTGGACAGGGTATGGCCTTGTAATTCACAGGCAGGTGCGTTAAATCTCGCCATACTGCTACTAGCTGGATTCAGTGTTCGCGAGTTCATCTCTTCACGCCAAGTGCAGCAATATCTTGTCAGCCTCGAGCCAGTTGGGAAACTTAACGTGCAGTTATGTTTATTCAAAGTGGTTCACCAAAGACGCTTAAGGTGGTGATGGCGTTAAGGTTATATCCAGATAGCTTAGTTGGTTATCAACTGGAAGTTGATAAAGGGAAATAAACTGCTGTAGAGAATTTTGAAAAGCAGACGTTTTCAGCGTTAGCCGTTCTTCAAAGGCTTTTCCAAATTCGCTACGACAGTTTATTCAGTTACCAGCTCTTTCTCAGCTAAGTGCTTAACTTGCCCATCGACGCCATACAACAGTTTGTTTCTTTAGAAACTAGTAATTTTGTCCAACTGTATCCGGATAGCGTTTGTTTATACCTCTTTTTGGATGTGTTACCAGGGTGCAAGTTTTATTCGGTGTATCAAGCCGAACGGAAAGATGTGCGCGAGGGATTTTGAAGGCGGCTCGATCTTGAGTCAGTTGGAATGCGCTGGTATGGTGTCTGTTTTGAATTTGATGCAGGATGGCTGGCCATCTCGGGCACCGTTCAAAGACCTCTATCAAATGTGAGTGAAAAGATGTTGAATTTGAATTAAAAAGTGTATTTAATTAAAGAGTGGTGATATCCAGCAGTCAACGTAGGTGAAACCTGTTTGGTTGCCAAGATTCGTCCAAAGTCTTGCAAATCGCTTCATTACTGCAGTATTTTTTCAGTTCGTGCTGTAAAACCTTTTTGATTGGCAATTTTTGAATAATAAAAAAAATTATCCTGCTCAATCTTGCGGAATATCGTCTGATTTTATGAAACTCTGCTTACGATCTCGTCGGCTAAGTATCAGGCGATATTCCGCGCGATTTCGCAGGACACTTGTTCACTTTTGGTTGCCAA
Source organism: Meandrina meandrites (assembly GCA_963693305.1). Lineage (NCBI taxonomy): Eukaryota > Metazoa > Cnidaria > Anthozoa > Scleractinia > Meandrinidae > Meandrina > Meandrina meandrites. Next base: position 6,270,215 of record OY855906.1, read on the forward strand.
GTTGGTTTGCAAAAGGAGGCTAGTAGAAATACATGTATAGCAACGAAACACTTCCTATGAATTTTAAAATTAAGTGTTAGAAACATACCACCTTGGCATTGCGTTGAATGTAACATAAATTGGTACAAAACTACATGTTGTTAGTAGTCTGTGGTTCAGGCTCGCATGATCTTCCCGCCATTAGTTATGAGCAATTTTATCCGAGCCGCCTAGTGTGGCATTTTGTGCACTGTGTGAGTGACCAGAAACTACATGAACTTCATGCATGCCTTTAAATTAGCGATGGAGGTGCCAGGCAGAGTTAGCAATGATGTAATGTATATGAAATGATTCATATGTGAACTGCGGATATATATGAAGGTGATATGTGATCTTCGCAGTGAATTTCTAATTTAAGCAATAGGAATAAAGAAGCCTGAAAAAAAAAAATCAGGGCTTCAACGGGATTTGAACCCGTGACCTCTGGGATACCGGTGCGATGCTCTACTAATTTTGATCTGTTGCTATTTTATTGTGTTTTTCAGGTACAAAGACTACTTACCTCCTCGACTTGCGCGGCTTGATCCAAGAATGTTCTGCAAGGTTATCAGTGAATGTTCCTGTTAGACTGTTGCTTTGTTGTGGCTTGGCTGCTTTCGAGCTCTTTTTAACATTAATTTTTCTATTTGTTTGTATAGGCGTTGTTTCATGCCCTTGGGATGGATGACAAAGATTACAAGTTTGGTCTTTCTAAGATCTTTTTTCGTCCCGGCAAGGTATGCTAAAGCCACTTTTACACTGTGCAGTGTTTCGCTAAACTTTTCTTGCAATTTTGGTTTACTGAACAGAAGTAAACAAAACATTGCCTCTGGTAGCAAAGAGCAAACATGTTTCGCGGCATCTCTGTCGAGGCAGGCGTTCAAAACACAAAGTACAATTTACATCTTTTGTGTATTGAGGCGACTAAAAAACCAAGCAGGTGGAAGATGGAGTGCAAGAAAAAAAACCTGCCTGCAAAACCTTTTACTACACGGAGGAGAGGATGAATTTTATACATGCATGTGGGCGACAGATGAAGATTGTTGTACTTATATAATCTTTTTTAATGTTAAGTTTGCAGAGTTTGACGAGATCATGCATTCTGACCCTGAGAGCTTGAAAAATATCATCTCGAAAGTTCTTACATGGCTGATCAGAACACGGTGGAGGCGAGCCATCTGGGGGACACTGTCCGTGATTAAATGTAAGTGTGGCTGCTCAGTACAACAAAACCGTCTCAATCTGAACCATCCTTGTTCCTTGTTGGTTTATTATTACCCCTTTGATGTTTTTCTATTGTATTTAACCCCGGGATTTGAACACATTTTGACATATGAATCGTTAGAGCAACCTGATAGAATGCTGGGGGACTAACATCCCATGGTGGTGGGGGTGGGGGTGGGGGTGTGCCGCTTCATGCTACAGAAATCAAAGTTATGTTACCACCTTAACCTTTCTATAATGCAAGCTGAATCTAAGTGTTGCTGGCCTTTACAAATGCATAATGAACAGAGCACTAGTTTTATTTTCGGTTGAGTTTCTTGAGTATTTCTCGTGTTCTAGTAAGCGAAGGCGATAATTTTCGGAGAGCGCTCGCTGCATTTTTCACTGGATAATAAGATCGTAAACTTTTCGGGTTTGGCGAGTATTTCCGAAAGCGTCGATCGTTCACGTTACTGTAAGAACAACAGGGAGTGCTTTTCAGTCAAAGCAAGGCACTGCCTTTACTTGTTATTAACTGTTTCCATTTGTGTTCATTGTTATATTTCAGTGATGAAGAAGATTGAATTCCGGGCAGCAGCTATCATTCGTATTCAGAAAACTGTCAAAATGTTTTTGGCAATATGTCGCCACAAGCCTCGGTAGGTATCGACATGAATGAACGTGATCACTTTATAAAACATAAGTTTACAAATCTCTTCCAGACAATATTCTCCAATTATGATCATCGATAAACCGGGAGAACAAATTCAAAATTATCTGTGCGCATAATTTGTAAAGCCGCTAGCTCTAAATGTACTGCAATGGACTGGCAAACATGTTCGCTATAACGAGGTTTCGTTACATCCAGGTTATTTTCCATATATTGTACTATTACTGGGACAAAAAAGACGTTTGTTAATTGCTATACCGAGGACTTCGTTATAAAGAGGTTCGTTAAATAGGTGTTTGTACGACAGTAGGCTCGGAGATAAGACCAACATTCTCTGGCAAACGGCACACGCAAATGTACTCTTGATTCTGTTTGCCTTTATGAGAATTGAAAAAATCGTCTCAGAAAAAAGGTTAAAAAATCTTACGGTCACATTAACTGCGAAACTATTCCTCATTTCCATGTAGCAGCGACAAATGCCAGACGGCAAACATGGGATTTTGCCATTCTTAGGAAAACACATGTGATGCAAAAAAGGGCAATTTCATTCATCCATCGATGTCTTTACAATTAGCCAGGCAATTAGACCATATTGTTAAAAACGTTCATTGCTCTCTCACTTGTATGTAGTTATCAAGGCATCATCAAAATCCGAAGACTACAGGTTCAACTTGATACTTTGGGTAAACTAGGTAAGGCTCTGATCTGTCGGCTCCTTTCAAATCTCACTAACCTTTTAAATGTATCGTAGCTTAAATTAGAAACGTTTTGTTGTAACGTTTTGTAGAAACGGTTCGCTATTTTATAATTGGTTAAAAAATAGTCCAACGTATTGTGGCCAATCAGAATAGAGATGTCAGGTTTTCCTGCGTTGACCAGTAAAATGTCTTAGTGCTCCTCTTGCCGCCAGCAAGCCAGTTACTGTTTTCCCGCGCTTGCAACTGGTTACAACTTTTTCCCGCGCTTTTCGCCATTTTCTGCCAGAACCTTTTCCCGCGCTTGCCGCTGGTTACACAGTTCTCCCGTGCTTGCCACTGCCCTCTGGATACATTTATTTTCTGCACTTTGCCTTCGACGCGATGTGTGGCTTATTACTACGAAGTTGCTTTTTCTTACCATGTGCTGGTAGGGCTCCACGTGTGCTACAAAACCATTCATTTGTGTACATTCTGATAGATTTACATGTATTTCTCTCCTCATGTTAGTGGGATCCCTGAAGAAAGATCAAGAGGTGCTGACTAAAAACGTAGAAGGACTTAGAAAAGCCATCGACGATGCTGTTGTTAAAGTGAAGGTACAGCACCACCAAAGTTGGCCATTCGGCTGGCTTTTTTGTGTGTTATTCATCAGGTTTGCTGAATTTTTAGAATTGCTAGAGTTCGTCTCGTCGATTTTCACCAAGTTAAACCGTCCTTTTGAACGCGAGGATAAATGGAGCGTTTGTTTAGAGATAACATACATGTAATTGGCTGAAGGCATGTTTGGAATAGCATTCCAGATTAGTACAATGATGTGAAAGTTGCAATATTCATCATGTCACAAGCTTGGGACAAAGTAAAAACCCGAGTTCCCCAACGGGAATTGAACCCATGACCTCCCAAACACCGGAGGGGGGGGGGGGGGGGGGGGTGCTCTATCCACTGAGCTACGAGAACTCATGGTGAGCAAGGCCATTTACCATGATTATTCAATTATTACCATCAGTACAATGATCTTTCGTTGATTTGTCAACTTTTTTGTTGGTTTTGATAATCATTTTCATAATGACGAACACGTTTCTTCACTTTATTTTGTGTTTTCGTTCATTGTCGAATTTTATTCCACTACTCTTGTATTGTATCGTGTGACAGCGACCTCCAACGTTGCTTTACGTTACTTGAATATCATACTTGACATGTTGAAAGAGAAAGTTCTTCTCCACTGCAGAACACTCTGATGAAGCGAGACGCCATTGATGCACTGTACTTCGATCTTGTTGGCAAGTTGAACAAACAACTGAAGGACGTGGAACAGCGAGTGGAACAACAGAAGATCGAAGAGGAAAAAGAAAGGCTGAGAAAAATACAGGAACAAATGGAGCTAGAAAGAAAGAGAAGAGAAGAAGAAGAACGGAAGAGAAAGCAAGAAGAAGAGGAGAGAAGAATGTAAAGTAGTCTTTCTTTTGGCTCGTCACGCAATCAATCCTTTGTCACGTAATTATGTATAAGAAGAGTTTGTCACGTAATCAATTCCACACAAGTATTTCACAACACAAACGTATGATAGAAGGAGGATCACCGTAACTCATCTAATGAACGCCCACTCTCAAATAAAAGCCTCGTATCTAATAAGCGCCCCCTTGAGGTACAAAGTTTGTATTAGACGCTCCCCACTAATAAACGCCCCGTGTCTAATAGACGCCCCACCTCCCCCCCAACAATCGCCTCAACCCTCGAAGAGGCCAACGATGCCAACATGGTTGGCCCCTATGACGATAATGACATTGATATCAAACAATCTGCGCAGATTGGATTAGTCTCCTACTCCAAAACTCTGTTTTCTTTCTTACTCCGCGAGCAAACAACGCGTCTTATTTGTTTTGTTAACGTTAAAGTGAAATAAACGCCTCTCTCTAATAAACGCCTCATATCTATTTAACGCCCCTACTAGGACCCCTAAAATTTAATAGACGCCCCTGGCGTTTATTAGATCATTTACGGTATTTGTAACTAAACTACAGAAAAAACGGCCACACGAGAGCTTACGGTTAAATGGGTTATAACCAATCAGCTACTGTGAGGGATTTTATTTTTCTTGATAGCGATTGCTATAAACGAAAACAGGTCTTATATGCTATACACAGTAAAATGTCGTGTCTTGTAACTTATATCGAAGCTGAAAAATAATTGTTTTGGCTAATAATTGTTTTATTAAAATTTCCGCATTAATTCGTTTTCTTTGGAAAACATTTGCACACAGGAAAATGGAAATCGAAGCAAGACGGAAACTGGAAGAGGAAGAACAGCGCAAGCGGGAAGAAGAAGAAAGAAAGAGAAGAGAACAAGAAGAGGCTGACAGACAGTTGCAGGTGGGCAGACAGGCAGACAGACAGATCGACAGACAGATCAACAGACAGACAGACAGACAGATCGACAGACAGACAGATCGATAGACAGGCAGACAGACAGATCGACAGACAGACAGATCGACAGACAGACCGACAGACAGACAGACACAAGTAAGTGAGCATTCACACCGGGATACAGAGGAGGAACAGACTACAGGCAACTATTTCCATTCGTGTTTGTTTTCCTGTGAACTCATTATTTCCATTCCCCAGGATTGCACAGCCTGTAACAGGTTTATGAACGCTTGTTATTAAATAACATTAATAACATTTATTTAATTTACATTTGCTTTTAACTGATCTATAGGCAATGAGAGCTGCAGAAGAGCAAAAAGCAAGGGAGGAAGAACAACGAAGGTGAGTCTCAAATGGCACATCTTGGCCACATCTAGGATAAGAACAATACCTTTCAATTCACATGACATTTGTGTTAAACTGTTTCGACGCAGGAAAAGACGAAACACTTCCCAGTATAGGGACGCAAAGTCTGGTACCAAAAAATGTTGCGTATCATAGTGATTTCTCTGTTTTTTACTGGCTATCATTCGTACCCTATAATCGACTTTGGGAGATTTTTGTTGTAAGTTAAGTTGTTACCTACAGCCTTTTTAATAGTCGGTATTTGGGTCGTCACGCAACGCCTCTCCCCAGCGTGACGAGATAACGGCGTTACGTGACGGCGTTCTGATCATGACCTATCAATTTGATTTTGTTCTGGCATTAGTTGAGAGAAGTTATCACTGATCACTGCTGAGTTTTGTTTATTTGTATTCGTTTCCAGGCTTGCGATGATTGAACAGGAGCGCAGGGACCGGGAACTGGCCTTACGACTTGCACAGGACCCTGATGCATTGGACACAGAAGCGCAACAGGCCCCCCAGCTACCATTACAGAGGTGAGTAACACTGACACGAATTCCAGGGGAGAAAACATGGTGTTTATACAAAGCAAATAAATATAACTCGGAATTCGATGTTAAGTAATTTCCGTAGAATTTGAAGTCTGCAGTCGGTCGAATACAAGCTGCTGTTTGGGAAATGAGTCCGCGCTCCCCCCCCCCCCCTCAAGCCCCCCCCCCCCAAGCCTCCCCCCCAACCCCCCCCCCCTCAAGCCCCCCCCCCCCAAGCCTCCCCCCCAACCCCCCCCCCCCCCCCCAGAAAGACGGCAAGGAACAAAGACCAAACCCGAGAGAGTGGCGGAAATCGAGCCTAGGAAACACCTTGCTGATCAAATTTAAGGAGTGCAGCTGTGCTGGAAAACGTGCGGTTGTTTCAGTCTACGGTCAAATATTTTTTTTTGAAAAGGGCTTGCAAAATATGACCAGGGTTTTCAGTCAAATGCTTGATGTCCACTGCAAGGCAAAGCACCTTAAAAAGGATCTCCATTTCAAATTCTGGCATTACATGCTTGCACCAGAATTTCTTTTGCGCTAAAGTCAGCAGCCTTTTTATCTTATTATATTATTTTATTACATTGCCTTTTTTTTACAGAGCACTGCCAACCCGAGAGAAGAAGAAACACGACTTAACATCCTGGAAATACGCCGAGTTGCGTGACACTATTAACACTTCTTGTGGTGAGTTGCGTGACACTATTAACACTTCTTGTGGTTAGTTGCGTGACACTATTAACACTTCTTGTGGTGAGGCTCTCATTCCATGTATTCCAGTTATTTCAAATTGCACTCGCTTTCATACGATCCCCATTATTAATTGTTGTCATTTGTGGTTACTCCAGATATTGAGCTGTTGGAAGCTTGTCGACAGGAATTCCATCGCCGACTTAAGGTCTACCACCAATGGAAGAAACAAAACAAGGCCCGAGTGACAGACCCTGAGGGAGCTCCTCAGAGGGCCCCTCAGGACGTCATACAAGCAGGTACGTTGTGGAGCACTTTAGAAAAGGACCAAAGGCCACTTAGTCATAAAGGTTTAATATTAAAGGGACCCTGACACCAATTTTTAGGATAACTTTGAAAAGCCAAAGAACATTCTAATCACAGGAGGCCCAAAAATACTGGTTCAGTTTCACGTAAAACTACTCAACCAGTTCTCTGAGACTACAATTAAGTGTGTCTGGCTACAACTTGAAAACGTCAGGCTGAGTTTTTCAAGTTTTTCCTTTGTTTTGTGGAAAAATCACCCGTAACTGACTATGGTTTCACTTTGTTCTTCCTTTGAGAAAGTCAGTAGATTTTCTTCTCTTGACTTTCTGGGTGTATTCTGTGTACGTTTCATTTCGTCTTAAACACATTTTCACTCCAAAACGTTAAATTCCCACGTAACAGTGCCCTTTTAACAGGCCGTGTAACACGTTGATCTAGCATACAAGAACAGAGGTTTCTGCAATAGAAGCGTTGACTCTCTACATCACTTTTGTTTCTGTTTTTCCTTGCAGCGGAAAACGCCCCACCCCTCCCTCCCCGACCCAGTCGCCCAGAGCAATCTGCTGCCCCAACCCTCCCCCCACGCCGGCCACAGAGGTATTTTCGGGTGCCTTTCATGCGACGTTCAAATCAGTATCGAGATAACGAGCTCAAGAAACAGGGTTGGTGGTAAGTGTTGATAACACTGTCTACTGATATTGACTTTTTAAACATATTTTTGTAAAACCGATAAACATTGTAAAAGCAGTGATGTTTTACAGCATATGTTTACAGTCAACTCTCTTGACGGACACCGGACTGTTGTTGGTTCCTGCCGTTTTTCAGTCATGTTACTGTAATTAAACTTCCTATAAGATGGACAGCTTTCTAAGACGGATAGTTGAAGTCGTTCTCGACCGTGTCCGTCTTTGAGAGAGTTACCTGTATTACACATTGGCATGCATAGCCTAAATACTGGCCGAATCACCCGTTTCAAATAAGCATGCATTTGATTTTGTTTAATTTTGCAAGAATAAGGCTTTGAATTTCTCTCGTACCCATTTTTGGAGATCCACTTCTAGTTTCCTTTATAGTCGTTATTTTCCTCACGGCATCGCTTCCCTCCAGAAGGGAAAAGCGTTGCGTGTGTGTCATGCGTGACGTGGAGAAGATACAAGCAAGTAACGCAAGTTACGTCACAGGTCACGCCACTATCGTTAAAAAGGTGAGATGTTTGTTTCAGGTATGCACACTTTGATGGACAGTGGATTGCGCGTCAAATGGAGGTGCACCCGGGTAAGCATGCGTTGCTGTTGGTGGCAGGTGAGGACGATCTGGACATGTGTGAGCTGAGTCTGGACGAGACTAGACTAGCCATGCGACAAGGAGCTGAGATCACCGTCAGGGAGTTTGAAATAGAGTGGCAGAGACATGGGGGGACCCCTAGGGAGTACCAAGCCAAAATGTATCAGCAACAGAATTGAATCGCGAATGTGACGGTATCCGACTAAGGAGAGTGGGGGTAGGGAAGGTAATATGACGTCATTTGGCTACAACTAACAAAATTCGTCCGTTCCTTATTTCTCATTCTGATTGCACCAGGTTAAAAAAGAAGCAAGCTATTTTGGAGTCACCTCTTGCCCAAAGCGTCTGACAGAAAACTTTGAATGAGTTTGATTTGCATGAACATGACGATGTTTGTAGAACAATTCATTTCGGTTTGAAAGGATTGCACTAGACCTCGTTTTAAGGCAAAAAGCAGCTACAGAATGGCCAATTGCGTTACGTTTAGTCACGAGATGTCATAGTAAAAACGGTTTATTGTGCAATAATGCTGTTTTGAAGAAGATGGCCTGTTTAAATTAAATAAGGAGGGGAGGGCGGAGGGCGTGTGGCTTGGTTGTTGGATGGTGTTGTGATATTTTAGATGTTTAAAAGTCTAGTGTAGCCAGTTTTTGGTGAAACAAGCGAAATTAACGCAGAATATAACAACCAAAAATAACCAAGTCACATAATGCAAGAGAGAACTTACCTTCCAATCCTCTCTCTCCTTGGTCTACAAATGATAAAACCTGGTACTAGCTAACTTGAATGTAATAATGTCGTAGTTTCCTAATTTAGTCATAAACACATAAATTAACGGATTTGCACGGACCACAACATCACAATTCTTTTTGTTCCCTTTTTATTCAGATTTACCAAAGTCCATTTTAAGTTAAGTACCTAAAATACTTATAACGAAAAGGAATTTGTGGATTGTAGTTGTTTTGGTCAAATAATGCAGCCGTGCCTACCGCAGGTTAGGATTTAATTTATCGGTTTTTTGAATTCGCCAGGACAAACAATTTAAATGTAATCAAATATCTAAAGAAACAACTTTGAGAAAATTGAACCTTTTCCAGTCTACTGTAAACTATCGGCTTAAATATCAACTCCTGTCAAACAGGTACCAAGCGTGTTTCAGTCTCAATTCTATTTTCGATGATTCAGTCTCACGCCATCATGACACGCTGTGGTCACGCTATTTTAGGTAATTCCGTCACGCTAGCACATATTTCAATTGTATGCAAACTGGCTCAAATTGAATGAACTGATTGCTTTTGAGCTATAAGAAGTCACTGATCGCCTGGAAGAAACCAAGTTTTAACTTGGCCCATAATACTAAGAAATCATTTTGACATATCATCACTATTTTAAGCCTCTTAACATGTGAATTGTGCTTTGAATTAAGAGAAATTTTGCAATGCTTGCTTGATAAAATTTATTGAGCTTTTTTTTACAGAAGCTCTTATATTGAGTTAACTGTAACTTCATGTCAAAAAGTCAATTTAAACCAATTTTATTTGAAGAACAAAATAGAAGTGCTGAATTATCGAATCACGAATAAAAAGGCAAATTCAAATAAATACTATAGCAAGGTAGTAAAAAAAATCAAAGTTGTAAAAATTCATTTCAACTCCACACACCAGTGGTTACTACGGAATATCTGCACTATTGTCGAGAATTACTTCACTTGCACTTTTTTTAAATACCCTAATGCCAATTTTATTCGCGAGGCTCAGAAACAAATTGGCCAGCCTGCAACGCAGTCGTAGTTCTTGATCGGGCGAGCGCCATGTTGTATTCGAACTCCGGAGAGGCTTGGAGAGAGGTAAAAAGGGAGTAGGAGTGAGTCGTTCTCTACTCTCAGTACTCTTCATTTGTGACTCCAAGGCCGTTAACGTGAAAAAATTATCCAACGCTCGCATTGCAGGCTAAAAATTGCCCGGCAAAAAGATTGCGGGAAATGTTTTCGCGACACGAGATAGGCCATGCTGACAAATTTTTTGTGCGTTTAATTTTTGTCACTCAGTAACGACTTGCAAGAGGTACAAAATAAAACAATCGCGACCAAATATTGCATTAGCCGAAGGAAATTATCTGTTTTCTAGAAAAGAGTGTATGTGCAAGCCATATAGTATCAATGGTATAGGTTATTTAATATTTGAATTTATTTATAAACTGATCAAGTTAATTAAGTTAATTGAAATTAGTGTATTTTTGGCGAATTTTTGTGGAAACACTCAGTGTTTTAAAATTTTTGCTTTCTTCTGATCAAGAGCACTTGGGAGTGTAATGTTGGGATGACCTTGTAACGTAAGGTCACGTTACCTGGTAACATCAAGACTGTGCGTGTTTGCAGTTTAAATCTCTGAGTGTTTCAACGATGGTTTGGCAAAGATGGTACTTTTTCTCCCTACTTTAATAGTCTGTATTAGTTTCAAATGGGCCTTATTGTCTCAATTCCCAGGAAAATTGTCATTTTTGGTCAGTTAATTTAAATGATCAGTAATTTAATAGGCTTTGATCTGAACGTGTTTTCCGTCCCAGTCCATACCTTGTAAACGAGGCGCAAAGGAGTGGAACTGGGCCTAAATCCAACTTGCTTATCACTGGATTGTTTGTTTGGTTTTTACTTTAGGTACACAGTAAATGTAGTTTGCATTTCTCAGTAAAACAAAGTAGAAATCCATAATAGTATTTTTTTTTAGTTAGAAATGACCATCCTTGTGCATGGTCATGAACTCTTTGGAACATTTGTGCAACGTTTATCGGCTTACCAGGGTAAAGAATGTTTCTTTGCATTTTGGCTCAGGACTAACAAATACTGGCGTATTGCTGGGTACACATCTTTCAATAATGAAAATATGTAGTATTTAGTATCAACTGGCAAATTCGTTCCCAGGATTCGTGGGGGTCCTGGAAACGAGGTTTAAATGCCATCAGTTTCATTCTCGTCCCCACGGCCCTTTCCACGTCTTTTAGCCGGCGAAGCACGCGGAAAGGGGTACTGGGACGAGAATACAACAGTTTTCTATCATGTTTTTTTTTCCTCTCCGAAATTTTAAATGTGAAATTAATTTACCATGTGTGTAGTTTTTCAGAATTGTCTATAGTTCCTAGGATTCTTTTGAATAATTTTAATAAAGATTTATTTCCGACTTGGATTGGTGTAGTCTGTCTCCTTTTTCAAATTCAAGCCATCGGATATCAATCATGTTCTCAGAGTCTTCATTCGTACTGGTCAACGACAGGGAGCGAGAAGCTCTGGCACCATCCGTAACCACTGTTTCCGATAATGCACAAAGAAACACTGAATTAAATTCATTGCATATCGATTCACAACTGTCTTAACCAGCTATTCTTTTTTTTATTTTCAAACTGTACAACTATACACATACGATAATAAAATATTGCAGGGCTAGCAAAATGCTTACATCATTACATTGCCCTAGCAAAGACCATACCAATCTTTCTGTGGAATTTTTTTTTCTTGAGCGATAAGTCGCAGCTCTGTTAGCGGCTAAGAAGGTTTTCTTGCTAACAACACGTATACATCGTACGTAAGGCGTATTTTTACAACACAGTCGTGCAATGTTTGTAGCATGACGCTCTGACGAGCCGAGGTGATGAGAGACCAGCTGACAGGTCAGAATTTCCGGGTTGTGCTTGAAAAGAACCCCAGAAAAGTCTCCGTCATCAGTGTACGCACCAGATTCCTTTCACTATGATCTGTGCGGATCTGTGCGTAAAAGAGGAGAGCGGGCTTCGTGTTTTCTTCAGCGGTCTGTGCCTTGATCAGCATGCGTGGAATGTAGATTGCTGCGGTTCTTAAGGTGGCTTACTACAGTATTTAAGAGACTCAAGAGCGCGCGCTACGATTTTCTGCCTGTCGTCAATATTGCTCGCGCGGAAAAAAATTGCGCGAGCAACTCTAAAAAAGCACCAACAAGTTTCAGCACTTAAATCGCGTTAAACCAAATTGAAATTTCCATATACTTTCAGAAATGTTTTATTACCTAGGACTGAAAAGAGTTAAGACCAGGAAGGTTGATAAATAGCCCGGTAGAGGAGTTCTAATTTTGTCTTTCTTTATCGCATGCGATGCATTGCGTCACACGAGCGCGCGCTAAATGAAAAGGCATACGCAATTCGGATCCTGTCGGAGGTTGTGCAAACCTTTTTCTTGACATCAAATTACTCAAAAACCTGCCGTACGACCCATAATGAAATTTTCACAAATTATTCATAGGGTTGAAACATGTCCGCGGCCAAAATTTAAGAAAAATCTGTAAGACCGATTTCGAGCTATTTTTAAAATAGCGAAAATACGACATTTTCCCATTTTTCGGAAAATCTATCTTACAGATTTTTGTTTATTTTTGCATGAGTGTTCAATCAAAGGTAATTTTTAGTTTATGAAATTTTGAGGTGGGGTCATACGGGTAGATTTTGAGTAAAACGCTATGGAAACTGCTAGTGCCCAGTCCCCTCTTAAGCACTCGGTTGCTTATTTTGGCTATCTTTAGCACCTATATGGTTGGAATGTCGCATATGATGGTTGTATACTGTAACAAACAGTAATTAGAGACAGGGAAAAACATTTTTGAGCATTTAACAAAAAAGTTCAAAGTTGGGCAATTTTATCCCTCAAAACTGTAGTAAGCCACCTTAAAGCACGTAATTAAACTCGGTCTCGGTGTCATGTAACTTCAACACTTCATCGATATCCCGGATCATGTTAAAGGCACCCAGAATTCCAAGTAACTAAACGGAAGATGGAAAAATAAATACCATGAGCATTGCAATATATAGAAGGAGACTTCGTCGAGTCTGACATGCGCAAGCAATTTTTGGTCAAACAATCATTTTTCCTGCCTGTTTTACGCGTTCAGGGGAGTCTAGACTCTATTGTGAGTAGCGACATCAAAGAAAAACATCACCCAAATACCCGTCCGAGGCTTTGCAAAGTCATCGAAAAAAGAAACGACGCTTAGGGACTAAATTGGATTTTAGTTTTTAGAGCGATTTTCGATATAGTGTCGTAAAATCAAAACCACAAATATGGCAACCATATTGGTGTTCCAAAACAAAGAAACGGCGGCCATATTGGTGTACCAAGCCATTCCCCGCGGATTAAACTTTAATTTTATGCGAAAATCGTCTTTTGTTTTAGTAAACCAATATGGCCGCTGGTCACGTGAGTGAAAACGCTTTATAATCCGTTCAATCGCAAAGGACTCAGACAATCCAGTGAACCAATCAAAACTCGAAGCAAATACATGTAGCCGTCGCAAAGCGCGGGAAAACGTGTGTGAGCGAGTCACGATTGGTTTTGGTCAATAAATAATCAATAAATCAATAAAGGTTCTTTGTCTTTGTCTTTGTGGCGCAGGTTTTTTAACCCTCAAACCGTTCCTTTTGTTGGGGCTTTTCTGAGAAGGGTTGTTGTTACTGGTATCATGGCATAACAAACAGTTGAAAGCATGGAAAACTATATATGGTGTTTAAGAGCACAGAATTTGCTTTTCACTGTTGATGAGCGTTTGATTGACAGTTGAACTCCTATGGAGTTATGACGTCATAAATGTACATTTTTGGTAATATTTAACCAATGAAAATTAATTATTTGTAGTTAAAAAATCAAGAGAATAAGTGCTACAGCTAGGAGCTTTTTAGGACCAAAATATGTAATAACAATCTGTAACAGACTGACTGACAAAATTTCAGTTAAATAGATTAAATTGTTTGCAAGTTTGACAACTTTGAGGTATGCCAGATTACAAAGTTGGTTTGAACACAGTCAGATTATTTCAAATGGTCTCTTCCATATTACAGTTCTTTTGAAAGAGCAATATCTTCTCATACTTAAGAATACCTGATCAACTTAAAAAACTTCATTATTTTTTCATAGCGCGTATGTTAAGTCATCGTTCGCCGGCGAACGATAATTACAAGAAAAAGCGTTAAAGGGTTAAGCGAATCACTAAGCGTAGTCGTATAATGCAAAACCAAAGCAAACGTGAATCACTTTCGACACTCTATCCCGCACGTACCTGAATAACAGCAAAGCCAAATGCAAGGCCACCAACGATGTGAAGATTGTTGTTAATCCAGTCTGTCAAACTTTCAATACAACCTTGGGTGTATATAAGTGACGATGCTTCTGTTTCCTTAAGCACAAACAAGCCTTTGGATTATTTTAAAACCCTATCTGCCTTAAGCTTTTGTTAGTCTACAAACTCATACAATACCAAGTTAAAAGTTCACAGTAGTATGCGAGTTGGGCAATCTTGTTTCCTGGTTGCACTTTAAACGGCTTCTAAAACTCAACTGTTCACCGCATCTCTACTTTACAACGCAAAAGAACGCGAGAGAAAGCACCAGAGGGTGGGGGCCGGGGAGGGAGAGCTCCCTGCCCCCGCCCCCTCGCGCCTCACGTTTTGCGTTGGTGTCCAGTTCCTACGTTATTCTTTACACGTGTTCAACAATCCGCAAAGAAAAATATAAGAAAATTGGGGGCTACGAAGAGTCTATCTTAAACCCTGAGATTGAAATTCTTACAAAATTAAGTTGTGAAACCTCATTGACTTTTCTACATTCCGTATCCAGAAGCAAATAAAGGCTCTGTCCATTAAAAAACTGCTTGTATCTGTCAACTCAGCAGCAAAGCAAACAATTCTTTTCTGCGGTATTTTGTTGTGTCCGTACACCAAATCGAACAGTTCCTGCTTACCCACGCGTTTTTATTCCTTGAACGAGTTTTACTCCCATAAAATCACTTTACTTATAATAAGTGTCGATGTTTTGCTATAAGGCGTGATTCAAAATACCCGGAAATGGTATTTTATAGGGAGTATCTCGTTACCGCAGCATACGTCACGTGCCCGTCACGCAGTAAAGATTACGTGAAAACCCACCAGAGCCGGTTATATAGGGTGACTTACCAGTTTCTCTTCCCTAACTGAAAATCCACAGTGCGTGTTAATAAGATCCTGTTCACCATTCGAGAAACAAAATTAGAATACAGAGTAGGCAGAACAAAGAATTTATAAAGAAATACTGACGTTTAACAATTACACTGTGACTGTTAATTTTCTCTTTATCATAGATTTACTGATGTTAGCCGAAAAACTTAACAGAAATCGATCACATTTTTACATGGTCTACACTCATATTGGCCATACAAATAAGACCATAAAAGAAACAAAACTGAATTAAGTGGAACCCAGCTCAAGTCATTTGTAGGCATTTTGTAGCGTCATTTGTGTGGTCTATTTAACAATTATTCCACAAGCGCACAGTCGATATGAGATGGTAGAGGAGATGGATGCACGGCATGTAGCGCCCAGTTGGCTATAACTATCTCATATCCAACAAGCGCAAGTGGAATAACTGTTTTTTATTAAAACACTTACAAGTTACAATATGAAGTACTACTAACAATGCATTACTTACATTATACTACATGAACTATACTTACAACATGGTACTTACACTAATTACACTTCTTAGATACAATACTTACACCTTTTTTTACACAGGGAAAATTTATTATTTGAGCCAGACTGCTCTCCTTTTTTTTAAAAGTACCTTTTTTTTATAAGAACGTTGAGGCCGAGATCTACAAAAATTTAAGAACATACCCCAGGCTGACAGTTGGAGAACGTCTTTATTTTGGTCATTTGTTTTAAAAATTTCTTGTTAAATGAGCAGTATAAATAAATGCAAAACAGCACAACTAACTCAATGCTTTCAAGGGAAGTACCTTAAGAACATCTCAGTTTGTAGCAGGGTTGGATGTTAGCGCTCGCCCACTCGCCCAGGTGAGTGTCAAAACTGTCGGGCGAGTACAGATCACCGATCACTCGCCCAGTTTTGCGAGTACGATTTTCAGCTTGAGAACATATTATTCAAAACAAGCGTAACTTTCTACTTTCCACTTTAAAATAATCTACACTCTCCACAGCTAGGGTTCGCAAACATGCAAAAGTAGCTTCGCTTAGTAATCGTTAAATGATAAAGAAACCTTGAAAATGAATTGAGAAACTCAACGGAAGAAACAGTGTCAAGCATGAATAAAAATGAATGTTGGATATTTTATGTTCGTGGGCGGAGCAGAGAGAGAGAGAGGGGGGGGTGGGGGAGGTAATGTTTTCTGTGTTTGTGTGGAGCTAGGAGACTAGGCGAGTGAAAAATTATCTGGGCGAGTGCAAGTTGAAGGTCACTCGCCCAAATGGCGAGCGCTCCAAAATTTTAGTTTCCAACTCTGTTGTACCCCACCTTAGACTCATAACATGTACATGTAACTTAAGAACGTCTTAAGAACATTTTCAGCCTCAAATCGTAAAAAGAGTAAAAACGCTCATCCTCAGTCCCAAAATTAGACATTCTTATTTAAAAAAGAGTGTAATAGACAGTTTTCACTCACGTGACCAGCGGCCATATTGGTTTGCTAAAACAAAAGACGATTTTTGCATAAAAATAGAGTTTGATTCCCGGAGGAATGGCTTGGTACACCGATATGACCGCCGTTTCTTTGTTTTGGAACACCAATATGGCTGCTGTGACGTCATATGAAAACGCTCTATTGTGGGTGGACATGTGTGACAACGTGAAAGATCACTTTCCTGCTTGAAGCTGACAAATTTGTTGGAAATTTCGCCCAAAATGTCCCAATAACGTTTCACAATTCTGATCTCCAGTTTCTGTTTATTTGAACAGTCACGACAATTCCTCAATATCCTCAAGTTTCCGAATGTTGTCTTGTGGTGGGTAAAACTTCGCTCTGTAGTCTAATGGACTATCTCTCGACCAAAAAAATTTGCCAGTTATCGTAAAATTCTTTTTGATCACTCTTTCTTTCTTTTGATAAGTGGAATTGTGACTTGGATAAAGTGAAAATACGTGGAGAAGTGGCCTCAAGTCTAATACTCGGAAAAAGGATTTTCCGAGTTCCCCCAACGGGAGTCGAACCCATGACCTTCCAGAATACCGGTTGGAACGCTCTAACCACTGAGCTATAGGGGACTCATGGTGAGCGAGGTCATATTCTGGGTTCTATGTGACACATGTCCTGCCAACTGCAGGCTCAAATATGTCCAAATGATAAGTGAATAAATGATAAGTGGAATTGTGACTTGGATAAAGTGAAAATACGTGGAGAAGTGGCCTCAAGTCTAATACTCGGAAAAAGGATTTTCCGAGTTCCCCCAACGGGAGTCGAACCCATGACCTTCCAGAATACCGGTTGGAACGCTCTAACCACTGAGCTATAGGGGACTCATGGTGAGCGAGGTCATATTCTGGGTTCTATGTTTTAAGATAAAAAGCCTGATGAAAGGACAAATAATCTCAATCCCAAATCTCTCGCGAGCGAAGCAATCTCTAAGGATTTGGCTTCGTTAACAAGAGATCTGGGAACGAGACTTTTATTATAAATTATTTACTTGGTCCAGTTTTCTTCCTCGCTGCCCTTTCTTTTCTTTTTTTTTAAATTAACTCTTAATAGCTATTAGGGGCTAACTAAACAACCTTGCGGTTCATTTAGCTTCTACATGTAGGCTCCAATTAACAATTACTCTTCTAGTTATTTTCTTTAATTAAATTAATGCTTAAAATATCTCTCTTGTAATTAATCTAAATGTGAGTCAATAAAGATTGTTGTTACACTCCCACAGTCTCAATAAAACACCACACGTAATTTCAGAGCATGTTAGAGAACTTAATGCGCTCTTAGGAAACATAACTGTTTGCATACCTCACGACAACAAGAGAAGGGCACACCACAAGCTTGAACAGTCTTGGCAGAACAGTTAAAATGTTCATTCAGTTCCCAGTCATGATACGAGGACCCTCCACAACACTTCAAACCTTTCTGTATCCCATCTATTGCATTCTGGAGGTCAGGGTCATCTCGGTATCGTATGATCACATTGTGGGTCGCCTCTTTGACTTTACTATGAGTCTGAGGATACGGATGGATGATTGTGTGTGATTTATGGCAAAGCAATATTATTAGACAAGTTGAATGCTAAATCTGTATTACACTACCTCTTTGAACCTCAATTAAAGTAATGATTCAATTCACTGCCTTCCTTTAATGAAGTACCTGTGCTAAAGAGCCCTATTTAAATAATAATATCAAGTGCTCCCATTTCCTTATCAGGGTACGTTGAGTTCTGACAAGGATAATCTTCCTTCACATCATTCCTGCATTACAAAAGAACTAGTCTTCTTCACAGAGTCTTGACTGTTATTGCCATTAATTATTGAATAGATAAAAAAAAGAAGTGCCTTGTCTCCAGTAAGTACCCTCTTTTAACTGATCTGAATTATTAATTAATAAGGTGTTATAATGAATATAAAACAATTGGAATGAACAAATTAGTAGCACATCACATGGTACCTCTGCACGCATTGTATGCCTTTAATGTAGCAACATAGGCTTGCAATGCGTGCAAAGCACTACAGCTACATAACATTGCATCCTTTGCATAGTGTCCCTACAGTGCTAGGTAATAATTGAAGGGGTGCATGGAATAAGGCCATAAGTGACTCCTGATCTAATATGAATTCTCAGAATACACAGGGCAAATTGTAAGGAGCATCTAGCAATTTATCAGAAGACACTTGCAGCTTTTTTCCAGTCACCCCTTTAATTGTTCCAGTAGATACTAGATATAACTAATGGGCTGTGTCTACAAGTTTGCGCATACCTAGCATGAAATGTCAGTTATCTCCTTATTCCTCACACAAGACTCTGTGCAGAGGGACAAGGAGACAAACATCATTTTAGGCTATTGCTTGTACATAAAATCAACCCAATGCAAGAAGCACACGACAATGAAGTGGAAAAATTGTTTTAAAAGTTTGGCCATGTAACATGCACTCAGATTTGGGTGTAAAGTCATTTTGTAGAAAGCAATGTAGCACTTGGTTATAATGAATCATCGCCTTTTGTTGGTTTGATTCATGAAAGTAATAGAAAATAGCCACTTCCTGTTTATAGCACCTGCTGAAAATTCTTGAGAAAGTTGGAGAGAATTCAACCTAGTCACATGCGACTCAGTTAATTTTTTCTCTTGTGTGTGACTGTCAAAAGTGATTTACTACTGAGGGACCGTGAATCTGGGAGCAGTCCCAAAGTGGAATTTGAATGTGAACTAATAGTAAATAACAAAACAAGAAGAGTCAGACAAAAGTCATTTCATATTGCATGTATGAAAGTAAACCGAAATAATATGTACACTAAAAGGTTTGACAGACATACTAAGGGCTTTCCTGGTCTTACCTTGTCAACAAAAAAGAATGCAATGAAGCCTGTGATCAGTTCCAAAATAAAGATAACCGTCAAAGATCCCATGAACTAAACAAAAATTAAACAAACACAAAATTAGCAATCAAAAACATATTGATAAAGAGTTCTTTAAGTCAGCTATAAATCAGTCGATGTCAAGAAGTTGCATTTAAAAATTATGCCCATGAATTGTTAACAGACTAGTACATTTGTATGTTGAATTACCTGTAAATGGTGGGTCATAAATCATAGGAGTTAACTCTACTTATACTCACAGCTTAAGTTTGATTGCAAATAGATGTAGAATTGTAAAGTGTTTAGTTTTCTCTCTCATCTTACCATGGAACGTTTAATGCACAGAAATGGGAGGTACATGGTCAGGCCTTGTGATTACTGCACCAGTCACTCTGTATAGAGCTGTGAGGACTCAAGCTCTAGAATGTACTTCTTCTGGAAGATGTTCTTGGGCAAAACACTTTACCTCCATGACAGTAGATTTCTTTCCCCACATGAATAAATGGGACTACCAGTGAATTAAATGCTGGGCATAACCGACTGCAATGGACTAGTATCCCAACCAGGGGGAGTAGAAATAGGCTTTAAAGTGCTACTATGATGAAATTCGCATGTTTTCTTTTGCAACCGTTTTAAAATACTAACAAGTACTCTATATGAGAAGCAAAATGCCGTTTACTGTTTTTCAATACCTCTTTTCGTTCCAGAGATATTCAAGTTTTTAAAATATGCAAATTAGCAAAGTAGTGACGTCGTACACTCAACCAAATTCGGATTAAATACTAAGAAAGTGATATCTCAGCCAATTTGTATTGAAAGTCTCTGATTCTTTGCAGTAACACTCTGCTAGTTGTGTTTCACAAATTATATGAACTTGACAACTTGGTTACCATGGCAACATACTAGGTTCCAGATCCCCCAAATACTTAACACCTTTCTGGCCAATTCTGGCATTCTCCGTTAATATTTGTAAATAATGCTTTACATGCGAGATCTAGCAAGCATATCAATGGATTTGGCAGATGTCTTGCCTGGGTTTAATGTTTCCGAACTGAAAAATTCTGAAATATTAAAATAAAATTGATGGGGACTGGAAAAGAGTGAGTTGCCATGGTAACATAATTTCATTACAGTTGCAGGTGTGTCACCTGAGGAACTATTAGTCTGCCAAGTTTCATTGGTCTCTGCAGAAAAATGACCGAGATAACTTAATTTTTGTACTTGACAAAAAATTGGGTTGAGTAGATGACGTCATCAGTTCCCTAATTTGCATATTTTACGATTTTTTTAAGCTTAAATATCTCTGGAACTAAAATAGATATTTGAAAACGGTAAACGGCATTTTTAATCTTTCATTAAATGCTCTTTGAAACACCTAAAATTGCAAGTAGGGCTGCAACGATACATTTTCTTAGCAACCGATACATATCTCGGTACAAGTGCCACGATACGATACACGATACGATACATCATAACATACAACTGACAAGTGACGTAATGTTACTAAACTGCTTTGGAATCTTTAATTTCCATTGATAACAATTAACAAATGGTAAAATATAACACAAGAATATAACGAGAAGTGTCTTACTCCTTGGCCATCGTAAAAAACTTTGAATCCAAAGTCTTTCCATACCTTTGACTTATAAGAGGACGGTGCCAGGAAGACATTTTGATGAAAGAACCAACGTGACGAACAAACCGCGTGTTTTTGTTGCAGGCGCATAAGACTGTGTCAGCTGACAACTTATTAAAACTACGCATGCTTTCGTGCCGCCATCTTGAAAAATACGTGACTGGAAGCATGCAAAGCGATACTAAGCAACGACAAAGCCCTGTGGCTAAAAAAAGGCTTGTACTTGGGTAAGGAGTCATAAAACTGATTAAAACAGTAATTTCTGAATGTTGGTAAAGTAATTTTTCATTTTTGATGAGAAATATTTTGTTGTTTTGCGATACAGCGATATCCAATTCAAATATCGATATTCGTATCGTGACAAAAAATATCGCGGTTCACCGGTGCACCGGTGTATCGTTGCAGCCCTAATTGCAAGGGGTGAAAATTTGATCATAGTACCACTTTAAGGGCCTCTTCATATGAGCCCGGTTGACCGCCCAGCGGGGGTACTCGAAGTATACATGACGGGGGGGGGGGGGGGGTCCGACGGAGCTTCCTATAGCAAACCCCAAAAAATACACAAGCCTGAAATTTTAGACCCAAAAAAATACCAGGCATCAAAATTTCCAACCCAAAAAAATACCAGACTTAAATACCTCAATAATGATTTATTCAATTAAGCAGCAGTTTCTAATGCATGATTTTGCATCAATAAGCTTAATTTTGAAATTAGTGTTTCCGTTAATGTCTCTTCATCCTCCCTTCTGCTCCACATTTACAGACAACGAAAACCAGAAAGATAAGTTCACTCCGACCCAAAAATATACGCGTATTTTTTTAAGACCTAAAAAAATATGTGACAGATCTCTTGACCCAAAAAAATACCGAGCGTGTAAATTTTCAACCCAAAAAAATACGTCGGACCCCCCGTCATGTATACTCTGAGTACCCCGCCTGGGGTTGACCGGACTGGCCTGGTAACTGACATCTCGCCTCACTCCTATGTCCTTCGTAAAATTCTGATGTGTTCATATGAGAAGGGAGGCCAGCCCGGTTACCAGTAGAAACCGAGATCTCTGCAACTGGGATGAAAATTTTTCCATG
Organism: Meandrina meandrites; assembly: GCA_963693305.1. NCBI lineage: Eukaryota > Metazoa > Cnidaria > Anthozoa > Scleractinia > Meandrinidae > Meandrina > Meandrina meandrites. The sequence continues at coordinate 6,292,432 of OY855906.1, forward strand.
TGAACACTTCAGCCCAGATGAAACTTTATTTAAAAAATTAGCTTCGCTTTCGCAACAGGGTGGCCAAAATGACATAACTTTGCCTTGTGTTCATTTCCTATTCAAAAGTATTCAAATATGCTTAATTTATTAGTAATGATACAATCAATGATACAAGTTTATATGGCACCATTTTGGTTTTTGTTTCTTGAATTTCATCCTGGTTACTGGGTTGAAATTTGTCATATGAACAGATGACAAAATTCATCCCGGTAACCAAGCCAGCCTGTTTACTGGACTCATATGAAGAGGCCTTTAGTGACTACATGCTACATGCTGCTGATGATCTGATGCGCCAAATTATAGGCTCTAAGGTAGACATGACCAACCAAACGGGATGATTCAATACAAGTATATAAATATGTTTTAATGTGTAATATAATTATTTTCTGTCATTCTTTTACTTTCACTCACTATCTGCAGTAAGATCTTGTTCTCCCTGAGAGCTCCAACACAGCCACAGAACGTGATGACAAACATCAAACAGCCGACAATAATAAGGAGAATGGAAGGGTCAAAGGCCAGACTGTCAAGGTCACTGTACTCATTCTTTTCATCATGTGCCCAAGCTCCCACTCCAATAAGTACTATGCTGATAATCTGCATTTCAACGGTGTGAAGGGTGAAACACAATAAAGAAATTCATCAAGTTCAACTAAGAAATAATATTATTGGATAAATTTGATGTACCGACAACAAGAATTTTTTAGATCTTAAATAACAGTGAAATGAATTAACTTAAGCTAAACTTTGAAGAAATACTTGCTTTAATGTGGTAGTCAATTGTTGTTTTCTCCAAGAGTGAGACACAACTTTCATACTATAAACTATTTGAAAGCTGAAAACGAAGCTAAAAACCCACTTACCCATAATATGGTATTAGTAGCAAAAAGGAAATACTTTACTACACAGTGGAAGCTTAATTTCTCCTTCAGCGAATTGTTATCCATGAAAACTTATTCTCCCCCAGAAAGGTTCTCAAGATTTGTTGTGAAGGACAACACTTCCTCGCGCGATCAACCCTTCGATTCGATCACCCAGGCCTTTCCCATTCGCACGGGATTATGGGTAATTTTCCTGTCGTCAAAACAAAGATGGCCGCAGCAGTTCCGTTCAACGTTGTTTTTGGAATTAATGAAACTCCTTTAACTCACGCTTTAGAGACAAGACGTTTTGATGAAGCATTAGAATATATCAACAGTCGTTACGGGATGTGCCTGGATGAAGGATTTTACCAAAGGATCCCGCTCTATATTGTTCTTTCTGGAGAAAATTCTGCAGTTGATGGGGAAGCTATGCCCATCCACTTGAAAATCGCCCGACGATTGATAGAGAGGGGTAAAACTTAAAGCTATGATTAAATTCTTTTGTCGATATAATACTTGCTAATTTATGTCTTACCATACCATTTAATGCATCTTTTAAGTTAGAGAGCCATAGAATCGGCAATCTTCGTCTTTGAGCCTGCAATTTTTAAACACCAATTCACACCTGATAAGGTGTGAAAATTGACGCCTAATTTCCCTAAAGATTGGATCTTCCCACTAAGTTCTTATTTGAGACAGTACTTTTAAATTTGATAAATTCAATTCCACAGTGGTCATAGCAGTTAGACTTCTACATTATTCACCTCTCAATGTTAAGGCCAAAGGTGCGTGAAAGGGTTTGGGGTGTGTGTGGGGGGGTGGGGATACCCGCGGGCCAGTCTGGAAAACATGTATGTTACGCCGAAGATCTTCGGCGTGGAGCTCGATAATTTACGCCAACTTCTGGCGTATTTCATAGGGATTTGGCGTAAAACTTCGGCGTATCAAATACGAACTTTCCAGTATGGCCCGCGGGAAATTGTCTCAGCCAGCGTTCCCCTGGGAAGGGATTTTGACACTTGGAAATGAGTTCTGTGCAAAGGATCTCTACTGCTTCTTCACACTGTTTTGGAGTTTTTTTGCCAACAAAAGGTAAGCAAATTTGTGAAAAAAGTTTCCCAAGGGGTTTGAATTTGACATTCATTAGGTGCCCAGGGGTGGGGAATTTGACTCTGGCTTCCATGAAAATGTCAAATTCCCCTGGCTCTGTTCCCCCCCCCCCCCCCCCCCACACACACACACTGCGGCTTAACATTGACAGGTGCATTACGAACATGAAAATATTGTGAAGTTTTCTTATACAGGATCTGTGCCAAAGTATTTGTGTAGCCACCTCTGCTATGTAAATTTACTCTTTGAACTCGCGTTTAGTTCATTTCTCATTTGAACCCTTGATAGTGGCGTCATGAGGTTGCCCAAACGTCAGGTAGTTATATTGTTTGTTTTTACCTGTCTGTGTATTACTAAATCATTGTTAATACAAAGTTTTATTATGTCGTGTTTTATTCTTTCAAGGGGCAGATCCAAATATGAGAATCCCAGAGGTAAGTAAATTATTGTATGATTATGTTTACTAAGTTCTATGTACTGCAAGAAAGGATTTACCATCTTTATTATTTAGTACACACTTGATGAGTTTGACATTGCTGATCCAAGCAGTATGCAGAACGTGTGTCACATATCAACCTAGTAAATGGCCAAGCTCACCACAAGTCGGTCTCTCGTAGCTCAGTTGGTTAGAGTGCCCAACCGGTATCTGGGGGGCCATGGGTTCGATTCCCGTTGGGACTCAGAATTTTTCTTTGTCCCATGCTCGTGTCATTGTTGAAATTAAAGATCATCTTCATTATTTATTACCAAGCTTAAAATTTACCATCCGTATTATTTAGTACACACTTGATGATTTCGACATTGCTGATTCAAGCAGTATGCAGGACACATGTCACATATCAACCTAGTAAATGGCCAAGCTCACCACGAGTCTCTCGTAGCTCAGTTGGTTAGAGCGCCCAACCGGTATCTGGGAGGCCATGGGTTCGACTCCCATCTGGGACTCAATTTTTCTTTGTCCCATGCTCGTGTGATTGTTGAAAAAGATCATCTTCATTAAAGGATTTGGTATTTGCATCAGCATTCCATAATTGTAAATGGTCACTTAATAGGATCATTCTGTGTCAGTAAACATTCAGCACATCTCAGAACAGTTTGTTATTGTCTTGGTTGGCAAAATTGAGGACCCCTGAAGCTTTTCTTTTATTTAACAATAATTATTATCCTGCAAGATCACGTGGAATATCTTCTGATACTTAGCTGACAAAGCAGTACACGAAGTTGGCTAACATCAGACAATATTCCGCAACATCAAACAGGATAATTGTTTAATAATTATTATTCAACAAACTGTCAACGAAACAGATGTTGCTGTGAGAAAAACTGTGGTTGTGCAGTGCTTTGCAAGATTGTAGATGAATCTTGGCAACCTGTGTATATCACAGGATGACAGATAACACAGGTGACAGATAACAATGACTTTCTGTCCATATATGGGCATTGCATGAATTTGTTGAATAATAAATTTCAATAGGATGTTGCTAGTATAATTATTTATAGGAGGGGGCCTAAAAGAATAGGTAATATTTATTCTATCTTTATTTTGTCTGCAGACTTGTGGTGCTGAATACATGGGACCAGGCACATCACCACTGCAATGTGTCGTCAATTTTTATAACCAAGTTACAAGCAAAGATAGTACACCTACTGGAGATGCAATCTCCACACATGAGGCGTTATCTCTTAATGGAAAGTACATAAAGTATGCAGAAGACTTGATTGAAGAGCTGATAAATGTGGTTTGGTTGTTGCTGGGCCACGGCGCTGAAGTTAATGTTAAAGACACTGAATTGAAGACACCACTGCACACAACGCTGCTGAGATCACATGACTTACGTATGGCACAGACTTTGTGTGACAATGGTGCTGATCTTATGGCCACTGATTGCCATGGAAACACACCCCTTATGTCTCTTTGCAGTCCATTACCCTGGCGTGATGGCATAGAGCAAGGACCGTGCCTTGACAGTGACATTAGTGAAGCTGTGCGCTTTCTGTTGTCTTTTGAAAATGTCAAGGTAAGTTTGGTTTTCATTTCTGTCAAGTGTAAAACATTATTCAATCCCTAAATGCAATCCAAATGCTTACATGTGCTTGCTCATGCCATGTGTTATCACCGGTTTCACTCTTTCCTTGCTTCAGCTGGCAATCGTAAAGAGAGACTTAGACTCATTATATTCTTCAAATGAAATTTTGTGCCAAACTAAGTGATAATGGCAGCCTTTGACAAGGTTTGAAACACCAACTTAAATATATCATTAAATTAAAATATTTAAACAAAATTTATTCAAAAATAGTAATGGTTGTAAGGAGAATAAAACAAAAGGAAAATGACTTGCTTTTATGCCAACAGTGTCATGGTCATTCAGTTGTGATATGACGGCATGGTACATGTATGCCCATGGTCATAGCATTTATCTGTGTGTATGTACCTGGTTTATTCATAGTGCTTAGTGTACAGCAGTAAATCACTGAAATTATAGGGTTAAATGACAGAAATAAGTGGAAGCACAGTGTTAACAGTGGCTATTTCCATTCAAGATTGACCACTGTGGTATTCACAGTAGAACAGCCCTGTTCTATGCCATGCAGTCAGCGAACTTTAAAGTTGCAAAAATCCTTCTTGACCATGGAGCTGATCCCAGTTTACGTGGCTTAGGTCCAGATGGAAGGTAAATCTTTGAAATAAATATGTAAATATTATTAAGGATTGACTGAAGCACCAAAAACTATTTGAGGTTTTCCTTTACCTGCAACCAGCCAACTCAGTAAATCACTACCTCTCTAGAACCTCTATTCTGATTTGTCTGCTGTAAACACTACCTTATTCAAGGCTAGGTAAAGTCTGCTTACGAGCCAAGGGGCCCATCAGGCCGGAGCTTATCCCGGTTTCCGTAGCATGAAGCGACTAGGAGTATTTCTACTCCCTCCTGGATGGGATGCTAGTCCATCGCAGGGTTACCCCCAGCAGTAAATTCGCCGGTACCCATTTATACACCTGGGTGGAGAGAGGCACTATGAGAGTAAAGTGTCTTGCCCCGGCCAGGACTCGAACCCGGACCGCCCAATCCGGAGTTCAGCGCACTAACCATTAGGCCACCGCGCCTCCCACCCAGTGCACCTCCCTTGGGGTATTCTTATGACCTGTTATCTATTGTTTTTAGAACCAACGAAGTAACTGATTCCGAGAGGTAGTGCTTTGCTATCATAACACCTCTGTTCATCCAGAAGCGCAAATCACTACTGACAAACTGTTGGAGCAAGTATGTACTGGGGGGAGGGGGAGGGGGAATAACCCGTGATGGTCTAGCATCTTATTCAGGAGGAGTATCAATAGTCCTAGCTGCGTCATGTTGCCAAAACCAAAGTTAAGTACTTACCTCCTCAACTTGGGCTACTAGGTATTAGATTTAAGAAATCATTTTAATTTCTTACAATTTCAGGTATATTTCTCCCTTGCTGGCAGCAATTATTCCATGGTCGTCCATTGGACGAAAGGACATGCCTGCCATTTGCAGAGAACTTTCCCCTCTAGTGGATAAGGGTTATTTTTCCACTGAAGAAATTCTACTGGAACTACTGGAGTACACCTCTTGGGGAAATCCAAGTGATGTGTCCTTACTAAACTTGAAACAATTTGGAATCAGCTTGATTCCCATGCTGTTTGGACAAAGCATGTGTACACTGCGCCAACTTGCATCAAGGGTGTTTATCAACTGCACATTCACGAGTGAGACATTTGGACTGTTGTGTTCAAGTGAAGTTTCTTGTTTGGTAAGGAGGCACGGACTTCCGGGTGAACTCATCACAGATTTTCAGATCGTTTTGTTGAGGCATAAGATCTTGAATGCCTTAGCAGAAACAGACTGGGACTTATGGGATGTCGAGGAGTTCATGTTAGATGAAAGTAGCGAATATGATGAATCAGATGACGAGTACTGGTAGCCTCACCTTTCAATAGTCATGGCATGTGTACCCTTCTGGTCCTCTCCTCTAATATTTCAGACCAAGGGGACATTAATTTTGTGGTTGTTTGCTTGAAATGTACTAAAGCTAAAGCCTTCCCATCAGCCCCTACTCCAACCTCATTCCTAGGGCCTCTCTCCTATTACTCCCCTGTCATCGAAGAGAGAGACCCCCGTTGCGGCTGGTCTCGTGACCACCCAAAATCTGGGTGGTAAAAGAATCTGTTGGAAGGGAGGGGTGGCAAAGTATTTTGGTTGTTGCTGTGACAAATCTGGTAAGTTTCAAATCTTTGGGTAAGCAAAGTCAATTACTTGCTTTAATGGGTTTCAAAGTCATATTTGCTGATTAAGAAAGCTGCATTACATTTGGCATCTTCAAAAAACAGGATACCTTTATTCACAAAGAAATTTGGCGGCCGAATTGAGCACAAAAGTTTCAACGCTTAGTACGCAAAAATGGTCAGGTACCAAATTGAATCACATTTAGTAATCTTCGAATTCTGAGGTTATTTATATTTTTTATGCTGTATTTTGGACGTTAAACAACACTACTGCCACATGGCCAATTAGCCGAGAATTCTGACTTTACAGCAATGCGATATAATTTACAATCTTTACAGATACATTTCATCTTCATGAGATTTATGTACGTGTAAGTTTATCAGCATTTAGACACTGATGTTACCCAATTTGTTGGCATAGTCAAGAATTATACTTGACAAAAAATAAAACACATTTTATTCAGCAAATAATGTGTGTAGGCAGGCAACACAATACAGCAAAATGCTTTTACCGGGCTTTTACTTCTTATTAAAATCAAATGGCCAGAATTCAAATCTGAGTGTATTTAATCTGAATGTATTTCAATACACTGGATAAATTATATTCATTTTACTCTGTAAAAATTAGAATGGGACTGAATACTTTTAAGGGATGGTGTACATTCTGTACTGTTGTCTGTGTGTGGTTATTGGCAATTGCCGTTCTTGCGCTCCAGTTGAGATCAACAAAAAATTTTTGCTAACCCTACTCTAAAAGGAAAAGTTTTGTCAGAGGCGGTCATGTGACCAGCTGCAACCGGGGAGGAAAAGGAGAGAGGCCCTGGGAACAAGGTTGCCCCTACTCAAGTCTCGCTCATTGATGTCTGGCTTGCCAAATCATTCTCAGCTCTTATCTGTCATTACCTGTGAATTGAAAGAACCTGCTGCCAATTCAAGTAAACTGTCCATTATAACGCCATTTCCCTCTCCGAATTTTATTGATTGTCTCGCAATCATTACAGTCATTATTCAATTCACACAATGTAACCTGTACCATTATAAGCACAATGCATGCAGTCAGCACTATGCTACCTCGTTCCCAGGACCTTGAGCACTATGTAGCTTTAGTCCTTTGCATGCATTGCGGTCCTACAATTTCATATTTCCGTAGATTTATGAATTAAAACATATGCACTTGTGAGCCTTCCATCTGATCCTTTAAATTATCAGTTATAGGTAGAGCAGTGGCAACTGTTGGTTTGAAACGTGATGTTTTCTCGTTTGTTTTTTGCACTATCATTTAGTTCGTGTTTCGGTACTTCTTTAAAGATTATCACTTTCATAGATAAGGTTTAGTTTTCGCTATAGTGGTTTCCTACCCTTTCCTTTAACACCCGCACGGGAAATGCGTAATGTTTTTCTAGGTTTGTCGAGCACGTTTCGCTAGTCATAAGTTTTAGCGTTTTCAACTTAGTAGATCAGTTCTAGTGTAGACTTCACTGTGTCAACATCTACTCGGCATTGGGCCATAGATTTCTCTCTACACTCGTGGTTATCTATTCTATCAAGTCTAATTCAGTGCGTGTGCAAACCAAAGTGAGTAATCTATTTCTTGTTTTTTAGGAGTTAATCTTAGTTTTCTTTGTTGGTCGTTTTAGGTTAAGTTTCGTTTTTACCGACTATCAAATAGTTTCTATCACCGCTACCGAGTTGTTTAGTTAGTATTATGCTCGAAACATTGTTACGTTATCTCGCTAGGTTATGTTCATATCTTAATATAGTGTTTATTCGTTATAAACTACTGTCTACAATTAGTCATCGTACTTAAGTTTATATAGCCTTATCAGAGTTTTCGTTTGCTAGCTTTCTGTAAGATTAGTATATGCGCAGATTACATTTCGTCTCCGTGATCGGACGTTATCGCGAATGTTAGCTATAATTTCTTCAATACATCGTTTAATATCTTGTATCTAGACGTATTAGTCACGTTAGCTTCTATTTTCGTTATTGTATTTCAGTTCGAACCGGCATACGGCATAAGACCAGAGTTAGCTCGAACACGTGGTTTCTGTCTACTTTCACCTCTGACACGAAGCTTGCATGGAACTTTGATTTCTATCAATCTCTATCAATAAATGTTGTAGTCGAGAATTCTTGCTGGGTTCGATTTTACGCTACGCACTATTCAACCAATGTGATTCATAAGGATCTTTGGCTTACGATATTCTGTTCTTGTGAATTACAGCAACAACTTCAATAACTGACTTATTTCAATTGTTCACTGTGTAAGCTCAATATAATTTTTGATAATAGCTTCACAAAGACTAAATAATATAAGACTACCGATTCAATTTAAGCACCGTCGACACTCTTGGCTCGTCACGTAATCTTTGCGTGACCAGCCAAAGACAATTGCCTGCCAACTTGGCGCTTCAAGTTCTTGTTTTTTTTACATTTCTTTTGGCGGTTGAAGTTCTTAGTCTTCATACATGACTTTTACTTGACCAGGGAGATTATCTGAATCCAACCATTGCCATCCGTAGTACTCTATTATGGGAAATTTGTAAGGAATGCTTGTGAAGTAGACATTCTTGTAATTGTCGCCTTTTTTCTGCCATTGGAGCCAAATTTTGTCCAGGAAGGAATGATGAGGAATTACCTCAGGAGCATTGGAAGCTGTTGTTGTGTACATCGTGCCTCCTACAGCAAAGTGAATATCATTATGATAGATCATGCGAACTATTTCTTCAAACTCGAGAAACTTTTCCACTGGCAGTGCTAAGGTTCTGCGCAAATGTTCCGTGTCCCCGGTTAGACTGGCGTAGCTAAAATTTCTCGTCAGACACCCGCCTCCTATCATCTCCAGCAGACGCCATTTATCCCAGCTGAACGGTCCGTCCTCAACGCAGTGGTCTGTGGGGATTCCATCGCCGCCCAACCCGTGGTCCCCAGGGCTCCAAAAGTCCTCGTCACCAGACCCACTCCACCAGTGGTGAGCGACTCGGCTCCAGTTCCAATAAGGCAGGGTCAGTCGACAGTCTATTCTGCGGAGGAGATTCTCAAACTCAACCAAGAACCATCGGTGCCACGGTAAAAAGATGTAAGGCGAAAGGTGAAGCAACTCGTTTGGTGTGTTCATATGAATACCGACCAATCTTTCATAGTCTCTCTTGAAAGCAGGATGCATCGACGCCATTTTGTACGCGTTGAGAAAACGACGTCGTGCGTTGATGTCCATTTTGATGAAGTCTTTGCGCACGCGGTAACAGTTTATTAGTTTGCCATCCCGACATTCACAGCGCTCTTCACACCTGTTCCGCGCGTAGCTTCCTTCCTCGCAGACTGCTGGACCTAGCTGGTCTGCTATCAGCATTCCTTGTTCGCCTGCCTCTGAAATGTTCCAGCTGATTAGAACGAACACAACAAGCCATTTATGGGCCACCGACATCTTGTGTGCGAAAACTGTCAAAAAATTCAGACACATTTTAGCATAACATGTCACCGAGCTGTCATTTTTTCGACTATTTTGCTTGGTACAAGAAAAGTAGAAGAATTGGGGGTTTCTTGGCACTCTCTGACCCACATTTTTGTATACTCTCAAGGGACTGTTTAAATTTGTCAAGGGAATACTTTTCGCTGTGGGCGATAAAAACGTCACCGGATAGGAATGCGTCAGCACTTCTCGATCCCGAAGTGTTATTTTCACGCGTCGCTCGTCATTTAGTCTGTCTAGCCTTTTGCAAACTACAGGTAGGTATTTTTCAAAGATCTGTGCTATTCATCGATTGAATCGCTTAGTTTTACATGCTTAAAAGCTGCTGCGAATCTTCATTGTCAAAGGATATTGGCCAATGCCATTTTCTATTGTTACAAATCTATTGTTTGTCGTCTTCATTGAAAGAAGTATTTTTAGCTTGTCACGCAATCTTTCTCGGTAACCAAATGTACAAGAAGATTGGCGCGTCGCGGCACTTATTTACAAACTGCCAGGATCTTTTTTTTTGTATTCTGAGCACGGAGAATTCCTTTCACGGACCTGATAACGATTTAATGGAAAATGGTAATGTACAATAATGCTTCGAATTTAAATGGAATATTTCGAAGGATCGAATTCACGGACTTCATCACGACTTTTGCAGCTTCTTAAGACTTCAGAAAGGAAAATTGTAATGTACAATATTGGTTCGAACTTGAATGGAATTTTTAGAAGGATCTGTAAAGCCACTGAGTGAAAAATTGACTGCAAAAAGCCGTCGGGCTAAAATTAAAACTTACGCTTTAGCGTGAATAATGCAGGATCTCACGGCTTCAAAAATGTGCGAAATTTTGAAGCTTTTGAATACATAAGTAGCTACATCTTGAAATGAGAATTAATCTAAAACAAGTTTCTTTTAAGTTTCTTTCATTTGTCCAGTTTACGTTTGGAATTTTAGGCTTTTGAAGCGAATTGATTTGAAAAGCACATGGTGACATCTGATACGCATCAGACTTGCTACCGGCAGTACTTCAGAAAATCACAAACAAGAATTTTTGAGTTATTTTTTCAAAAAAATAACTCTTAGTCGGCGCGATGGACCGTGTAGTCAGTGGAGTATGTTTGTATCTCACACCAATCAGGTTTGAGGTACTATCAGAACCAACGAAATTGCAGTTTATAAAGGGGAAGTAATCTGACACCGTTGTAAGCGAGCGATTTCATTCGAAGATTTTAGATTTGTAGGAGGCGGAATCGGTGAGTTGTGAATTACAGTCAAACCGGATGTTCTTTTGATGGGAACTCTGCAATGTTGTGGTGCAATGTTCCAATTTTGATGGGCAGTTTGCTCTACGTAACTTGCAACTTTCAATTCAAATTTGCTCGAGCAAGTTGCAAAGTTCCAGTTTTTATTTTCCCCGTATAGAACGTAACAATTCCACCTCTCTTTCAAAGAAATAGGAAATAGTTGCCCTAAAGTCAAATATTTATCAACAGACGACAAGAAATTAGCAACAGGTTTAGTTCAAATCGCCAAACTGGGAAACCGGAACTTGCTAAAGCAAGTTTGAATTGAAAGTTGTAAGTTGCGTCAAGCAAACTTCCCAGTTTGGCGATTTAACTAAACCTGCCACTAATTTCTTGTCGTCTGTTGATAAATAGTTGACCACAGGGCAACTATTTCTTATTTCTTTGAAAGAGAGGTGGGATTATTACCTTCAATACGGGAATATCGAAAACCGGAACTTGGCAACTTGCTCGAGCAAATTTGAATTGAATGTTGCAAGTTGTGTCAAGCAAACTGCCCATCAATATTGGAACATTGCGCCACAACATTGCAGAGTTCCCATCAAAAGAACATCCGGTTTGACTGTAACCCCGGATTTGAAACGCTCGCCTGCTTACAATGCACACGCCGCCAGCAAAAGACCCAACACTAAATTGTTATTCAAGCGTTCCTTTAGGACGGGCTAGTTTCGCTGACCGTAGTAGAAATTGCATAAAGCATTTGCACAAAGCAGATTTGAAGAATGATGTTCTCATTGTGATGTTAATACTGTGTCATACAAATGGCAAGGAATCTTCTTCAGAGTGTGTTGTGGCCTCTTGTTTTAAGAGTTTGTGACAAGGAAACTTCTTAAATTTAATACTGCTTGAGACTCCGTGTCGCCAACTGAAAACCGCAATTAATTTAATTAGTCTCCTTAGCGTCTTGCTCTGACGATTAGCTGACTCTCGGGGAAGTAGCGTTTATGTTTATACCTTAAACACACCACGTTTAGACATTTAATTAACCGGTATGGGTGTTGACTTTAAAATGGTTTTGCTTTTAAAGTAACTACGATCGATAGAGGCAACAGGCTAGAATAAGAGCATGTCATTCCGTGACAGTTTGATAACTAAAATTAATTAGTTCTTGATCCTGTTTGTTGAATGAAAATTTACATTTACGACAGGAAACAAATACTCCAGGTGTACTACACTTTAAAAGCTTTCCTAAAAATACAGTTTTTGATTTGACTCGTTTATTCCTTCGTTTATATATTACTTTTCGATTACTCAATGGAGACATGGTGTTTTCAAGAAAAACAAAAGTGTCATGTTACAAAAGTGTCGTGTTACATGCGTTTTAATAAAAACAAAGGTATCGTTTTACAGTGTTTGACAAAAACACAAAAGTATCCTGTAACAAATAAAAGTATCGCGTTACGGTTGTAAAAAAGCTAGCAACGAAATAAGCGCTAACAGAATAAGCCATTTCGTGACATTTTGACAATTAAATTAGTTCTTGTTTTTTCTAAATGATAAAAATTTACTATTGAACGAAACAGTTTTGATGTAACAAATTGCACGTAAAAATTATTTTGTCTGCAACATTTGTCAAAAAATGCCTTTTAGTCGTAGCAAGGGGCTATGTAGTTAGTGATGCACCATGCATAAATAGTTCAACCATCCCAACAGGACTGACACCCAGTTACCCCAAGCAACCCAATCAATTGAAAAAATAACTCCTGCTCGCTCAGCGTGCCTATGTTTTTTAAAGCAAGTGTCAAACGGTTAGAGTTATCCTGTTTTTTTAAGGTTTAACTGAAGGACAGACAAAAAAATTAAAAAGAAGGAGGAAAGGGAAAAGTATTCGAAATAATCCTCTTTATCGCTGTTAAAAACTGCGACAGTATTAGATAAATATTCGTTGATATGCTGACTGACTGACTGTACATAAAACTGTCTTAACGATTACGGAAACTTGCGCTGTTTCGAAAATAAATAAATTTGTTTTGTTGCCGAAAGGAAGGAAGGTTTGTAGCTGATTCGGCTACACCTGAGGGATAATGAAAGCCGAGTAAAGAAAACATGGTTAGTAAATAATAAAGATGGTAAATTTTAAGCTTGGTAATAAATAATGAAGATAAATTTTATTAACAATGACACGAGCATGGGACAGAAAAATTCTGAGTCCCCGACGGGAATCGAACCCATGGCCTCCCAGATACCGGTTGGGCGCTCTAACCAACTGAGCTACGAGAGACTCGTGGTGAGCTGGGCCATTTACTAGGTTGGTGTGTGACACGCGTCCTGCATACTGCTAGGACCAGCAATGTCGAAATCATCAAGTGTGTAGTAAATAATAAAAGCTCGGTAATAAATGATGAATGAATAATGAGGACCATTGCTGATCCTAGCAGTATGCAGGACGCGTGTCACATATCAACCTAGTAAATGGCTCAGCTCACCACGAGTCTCTCGTAGCTCAGTTGGTTAGAGTGCCGAACCGGTATCTGGGAGGCCATGGGTTCGATTCCCGTCGGGGACTCAGAATTTTTCTTTGTCCCATGCTCGTGTCATTGTTGATAAAATTTATTTTCAAAACATGGTTAGTTGTTTGAAATTATTAAAGTAAGAGGAACGTGCAACGGAGTGAGAGTAACGTGGGGGTATTTTGTTCTTGATGCCTATTGTGTTGCATTTGCATCTCCACAGCAGAAATGACTGAATTCTCACCTCAAAGATTTTTCGTCTACAGTTGAAATATTTCAAGGGTGCTGGCAATCTTCTAGGCTGACTGACGGATTGGGCTTTCGGCGTTAACATGATTCATATAAAAATGCTGAAGATACAGCGCGCCTGTTTGTTAAATCGCTATCGCCTTTTGTGCCAGTAAAGCCGTATGGAAATTATAGCCATTTCAAATGATACTAGATACTAGGTACAATGAACCACTTGGTATATTGGAAGAGCTCTTGAAATGTTCACAACCGGAAACGGAAATGTAAACGGAAACGGAAATAGCCATACAAAAAGTGCACGATTCCACAGATACTGCGCACGTGAGCAATTACTGTTAACTTGTGATTATTAGAATTCCAAATATCTTAAAATTTGACTTATAATAATAATGATTTCTATTTCCATAACACTTTTTTATCAGTGATTTATGGAAATTCTTTCCCAAGCCGTGTCGGCTCAGACTTCGACACAGACGTTTTTTGGGCTCAGCCATGCATTGTTCGTAATTAAAAATATATCCCTCTTTTATAAGCTTGCAGTAATTGGTAATATTTGGTTCTAATGATGGAATACTCGGGCCCGTTAGCACCTGTGCTAAATCAGTTACCGAAGTCCGAAGGTATGCGAATGTACTTTTTATTATGTGTGTACAGCTATAGGTATAGCAAAAATCTTCAGTGATGTGTGTACTACAAAGATTTGTCGTCACAGAAATATGTAAATAATTACTTGAGGAAGTCATTAAAGCATTCATTCGTTCGTTCGTTCGTTCGTTCGTTCGTTCGTTCGTTCGTTCGTTCGTTCGTTCGTTCGTTCGTTCGTTCGTTCGTTCGTTCGTTCGTTCGTTCGTTCGTTCGTTCGTTCGTTTATTCATTCATTCAGTAAGTCAGTCAGTCAGTCCGTCCGTCCGTCCGTCAGACTTTCGTAGCGTTTGGAGGCTTCTGTGACTCCTGAGTTGGACCGTCAGTTGGCAGTTTCCAGCACTGCTGCTTTTAGTTAAAGATTTATCGTCATTTGTATTTTCACTGACCCTAAGGGCGCGCCAAAATACAAGAGATACTCACACTTAGGTGTTTAATAAGAGATTAAAAGTCAACATTTTTCTGTCCCAGAATCCAGACTTTGAAAGTTTAGTATTGGGTGCAGTCGGGTGAAACTGAATGTAAATTGCGGAACAGCTAACCCGTTTAACGTGTTTCCTACAGTACAAATATCGTGGGATATTTGTGCTCATTTCGTGCGCCATTTATCTTCTGCTGAGTGGCGTTGCATAGACATAAATGGCTTTGAAAAAGTTGATCCTTTTATACAGTTCTTATAAAACGATTGTAAAAAAAAATCACTGAACAATCGCACGTTTTTTATCACTCCCTTTCACGCTGATAAACGAATCTTTCTTGGGATTTATTAGAAAATTCATTGTGAAAAAATAATAATTGATTGTGGTTATTTTGTCATCTTTTTGGAAGACGTATGAATCATTTCATATACATTACGTCATTTCATTCCTCTCACGGGAAAATGAGAACTCACAATTGACCTCGCTTCCAATGTGTGGCTTCATAGCTCAGTTGGTAAAGCATCGCACCGGTATCGCGGAGGTCACGGGTTCGAATCCCGTTGAAGCCCCGTATTTTTTTTCAGGCTTCTTTATTCCAATTGCTTAAATTGGAAATTCACTGCGATGATCATTTATCACTTTCAAGACTATTCGTATTCCCCGACAACCTCGTTCCCAGACCCTGGGAACCAGGTTGGTTCCCCGATGGCCTGGGGCGATGGCTTTCTGAACATGAATTTGAGGCTAATCCGCGGGATTTCCCTAAAAAAATATAAGGACGCACTAGGAAATTATGGCTGGGCTGCCGGCATCCTCGGAGACCCAGGGGCAGCTAGTCGGGGCGAGGGTATAATCGGGTCGACTGTATTTTGAGGCGAAAGTTTAAAACAAGCTCGGAAGAGCCCCTTGGCCCTTTCTCTTACCGAACCAGTTCCAGAAGGGCTTGAATTCCTGCCTATTGATTGGCCAGAAAAATATTTTTCTGGCCAATCAATGTGCAGGATTAGTCGGGCGACTCTGATGTCTTCTTACACGAAGTGGTTTTCCGTGGTTTTCCCGTGGTAAATTCAGCGAAGTCTAGGAAATCGCAAGCTGTATTATTCTTCCTGCTTGGCGAACTGTAACTTTGGTATCCCTTTCGTGTGTTAATTCTTGCACGGCGGATGTTGTATCGGCCATGTTTGTTCACCAAAATTAGTTGTGCATTTAACGAGGGAAACTATAATCATATGAATAAATAAGCTTACATCAGAGAGCCGGAAAAGTCAGGAAATTTTTTCGGATGTCAGAGAGAAGGATTATTTCAAGAGCCACCAGGATTTTTCGCTGGGGCCGATCAGACGATATCATAAACTAGTGGCTTGTTTATCGATCGGCGATTGATGTCGAAGCATGTAAGATTCCCAGGAAGTTGCAGTTTTCTGATCCTTGCTTTAAGATTTTGCCTAGCATTTATATCAGTTCTGCATGCCCAGGGTCTCAATATTCCACCATCTCTACTGGTAAACTTTTATTGTATGTTTTAACCTCATGCACTTTCGTGTGTAAAGTGGTAGAAAAATTAGTCCAGCCTAGTGTCAAGCAAATATTGTGTCAAACAGTCAAGGCAACATAATATACATGTCTGTTGTCAACTGAAATAAATATCCCAGTGGAAATACTGTTATATACATTTCATTACATTTCTTCATTTCATTACTAGTAAATTAAGGCTTTTGAAAAAATATAGGGGCTTCCCACTTCCATGCTCCTCAACCCTTCATCTCCTGGCCTTGCAATTTTCAGGAACCTTCCATGGAGAGGGTATCAATATTTTTGACTTCATACACACACTTGATGCAGACTTTCTCTATAGCTTTGGCATCCTTGTTATAAAGGCCGACACCATCGGTCAACATTTCTTCAAATCCTAACCTTTAGAAGCACCTAAACTGACTCCAGAACTAGGGCATTTTGGAAGAAGACCAAGTGTCAGGCTTAAGAAAATTGAGGAACCATAGCCAGAGTAGCCTGCGAATATATAGCCACCTCACTTTGCTTTACCGGCTAGAAGTGAAGAGAGGCAGCTGCACTCACATGCACAGGTTATAGCCAGGGTTAATTATTATAATAAGATATAACGGAAAGGTTACAAAGCATCACCCACCAGGTAAACTAACTTTTAAGGTCTCAAAAGAATTGTCATTTGACATGCTGACGGCTTTCCTTCATGCATCTCCTGGTTGATACTGACATTTGGATAAATTTTTGGATAATTTTTTAAAGGAGTGTTAATACATTATGCAAACTTTTCCTTCTTCAGGTAATCCTTTTTGCTCAATAAAATCAAACATGGAGGGCAAAGAGCTTATGGCAAACCACTGGTAAATTAAATTATAGGTGCAGACAGTAATAATAATTAAAATTGGTTTTTATATTTACATAAACACTCTCCTCAATAAGGGTCCATTCATAACTTAAAACTGAAACAACGTGCAGTGAACATGGTGGCCGCAGAATATAACTGTTCACTGAAAATTCCCTGACAAAAATAATATTTCCCTGACCAAAGAAATAGAAAATGTCAGATACAGTTGTGGCCTCTAGCCTCCACTTCCAAACAAATAACCATCACTGAGATTACATTGACCCGAAATGTCTCTTCCAGATCCAGCCAACAATTGTATCAAATCAGCAGTCATCATAAATTTCCAATTTTTCCTGACTTTTCTTCAAAATGTCACTTTTATTTTTCCCTGTCCTTTTAGACAGTTCTTATAAAACCATTGTAAAAAAACACTGAACAATCGCACGTTTTTTATCACTCCCTTTCACGCTGATAAACGAATCTTTCTTGGGATTTAGTAGAAAATTCATTGTGGAAAATAATTGATTGTGGTTATTTTGTTATCTTTTCATATACATTCATACATTATCTTTTCATATATCTTTTCATATACATTACGTCATTTCACTCCTCTCACGGGAAAATGAGAACTCACAATTGTTCAGTCGCAGATCAGGAAGAATAACACAGTTTTCGATTTCCAAGACTTCGTTGAATTTTCTTCCGAAACTCTCGACGAGAAACCTTCCTGCTCAACCGTAAGGTACAAAACCACTTCGTGTAAGAAGAAACAAGGAATTCAGGAACAAGTTGAGGAAGACACTTTTAATGAATTGTTATTAGCTTAATTTAGTTTAACCTTAGGAATTTAACTTTTGTAATTAATTTTGAATATTTATTATTTATCTATTTCACTGAAAAGCCCCGTGGGGACGTGAAATAAAATGTATGTATGTATGTATGTATGTATGTATGTATGTATGTATGTATGTATGTATGTATGTATGTATGTATGTATGTATGTATGTATGTATGTATGTATGTATGTATGTATGTATGTATGTATGTATGTATGTATGTATGTATGTATGTATGTATGTATGTATGTATGTATGTATGTAAGACACCAGAGACGCCCGACTAATCCCACTCATTGATTGGCCAGAAAAATGTCTTTTTTCTGGCCAATCAGAAGGCAAGAATTCAAGCCTTTCTGGAACTGGTTCGGTAAGAGAAAGGGCCCCGGGGCTCTTTCGAGCTTGCTGTGAACTTTCGCCTGAAAATACAATCGACCCGACTATACCGTCGCCCCGACTAGCTGCCCCTGCGTCTCCGAGGATGGGTTGCCGGGAAACCATAAAAAATGTTGAAAGCTGCAAGGCTCTAGTGCTGAAAAGTGATTTGAAGGCTAGAGAGATACCAGTGCCAAACACAAATACAGGAAGAACTGAAAGAACCGACTGATAAGGCTCACAGACTTAACCTGGAATTTCAGGAGAGTGCTGGTCAGTCAGCGGAATGCGAAGACCTCAACACAAGCTACACTGATGTGATATTCCCAATTTGTGTCGTATTATCGAGCGAAATCCCCCGCATGCGTTAGCCTCGCATTTAATGTTCCCCTTCATAACTAGTTGTGTGAAAAAAAAATAAAATAAAAAAATAAAAATTGTCAATCAATGAACCATTTAACATAACTTAGCCTATAAATGTTTTAAGTGCCTCTTAAATTATTCGTTTCAGGCGTTCCGTTTCCCCAGTTACTGCGTTATTCGATTCTTTATTTTTATCCACCTTCCTTGAATGATTTTGTTTTTCAATGTTATTTCGCGGGATGCTAAAAATGATTATAACACACATACAGTTCGTCGAAGGGAGTTAAGTAAAAAAATAAAATTACGGGCTATAAGGGTAGGATAAGAGAAATTAACTTTGCGGTGTATTTAAAGGTGCGAGGAATTCTCATGCTGAACATGAGACTATTAAATTCACCAGTAATAGAAAAGTAGCTTTTAGGATAGCCTAAGGATAAGAGAAATTAACTTTGCGGTGTATTTAAAGGTGCGAGGAATTCTCATGCTGAACATGAGACTATTAAATTCACCAGTAATAGAAAAGTAGCTATATAATTCGCTGAATGATCGAAACCATACTCTATTTGCCTCGGTTTTATCAATCGAAAAGCAACAGGGGTTTTTAATTAATCTAAGGATTCTACGATTTTGCACGCTACAACTTTTAAGGCTAATTACAATAAAGCTTACTTCAAAGCTTCTTTCAATATCGTTGTACACACCTTAAAACTCACCTAAAATACTTTTGCCCGCGATCGAACCCTCCAGCTTAGCAATATATTTCGTCACTTTCTGAGCTAGAATTTAATTTGCTTTAGCCATGTAATCATATTATCCCCTAAGACGTATTACCTAGTAACAGGCATGGTTAGGTCATATGGGGCATTTAAAACCAAGGCAAAGACATGACTGTCATAGAAGACAGTTGTAGTCAGCAGTATCCATCTGTGACTGTAGCTCTAATCCCATCGATCAGCTTCGTGAGGAGATATCTTTCCGAACGAAATTTAGGCCATTTGAGAGGAATGTATAGAAATCTCGAATCTGATTGGCTGTTAGCAGGCCCTATTTCAGTACCGATAAGTCAGTACACCCGTCTCTGATCTCTAAAAACGTAGCTGTTTTTCTTTCATTCACCAAAACGTTTGAATAACAATTATATTTGCAATTATATGTGTCATAGTTGTCATGAATTGTAACGTGACATTGTGTGGGATATATGTAAATTAATAGATGGTAGCTGTTAGCATTATGTCAAGATACACCTAATTGCAATAATGTTGTCGTAGAAAAAAGCAAAAAGAGAACAGGGCAAAAAGGGATTAACTAGGCATTACCGAGATATATTTGAAATTCGCCTGACGAAACGGCCTCAAAACGCCTCAAAATGCACGCAAATCAATTTGTCTTATAACACGATCAATATTTCAACAGATATAAACCCGCGAGTTTCCTGTGAATGCTGCCAGCTATGACGATATAGTTATAATTCCTATTCCGCTTTTTTCATTTTTTTTATAATATGACAACGTTATTGCAATTAGGTGTACATGTAACTCGATCAATACAATGTTGAAACAAAACGGAATAAAGCTGTATATGTAAACGGTCGCGCAAAACGGTCGCGCAAAGGAACCCATATAACTGCAATTTTCGAATGACACCGGGTGTAACGGCGCGGTCTCTGTAAAATGTGACCGGATGGCGGCGGATGGCGGATGACGGATGGCGGATGGAAAAACGCGGACGCTAAAATGCGGATGAAACGATACGGACTAAGAAAACTAAAAAAAGCAATAATATAAATGATGATGAAAGGGAAATTAGCTTGTGGTGTTCTCCTATAGCCCTTGTTCTTTTAAAAAGAAAACAGTCCATTTAGTCCGGATGAAGTTCAGCTTTTTTCTTCATTTACATAGGATCCGAATAAAATGGGGAAGACTTTCATTGAAGAAGAGATACTCGACTTTCCTTTATCATCAGCCGGTCCGTTCTAAAGGCTAGCGCGAGTGAATAAACATAAACGAACGCAAGTGAGATCTATGGAGTTGTCTGATAGCGACAATTCTGGCTTGGAACGTTTGTTTTGAAAAAAAATGAATGAAAAGAAACCGGATTGCCAAGCAATTTAGCGCTAAAAATAGAATCACACGTTTTGAGCAGTAAACCCCTTCAAAGGCCGCAAGAACTTTACAGATAAAATGAAAAAAACAGAAACGATATTTTAGCAGGAATATCTTTTGATTGGTATTTTAAGTTAAAAAAACTCAGAAATTTGTTGGAATCGAAATTGTAACGTAACAGTCTACCAGTGAGGCCGAGTTGAAGATCCTGAACGTATTGAAACGTGCCACCGCGTGGAAATCTGGGAAAACTTTAGTCTAATACTGTAAAGAATCCGTCGCCTTCACTCTGGTGATCAACGTTATAGAATATTTTGATATTTTGGACCAGAAATTAAGGAAATTCACTTCTGGTAGTTATTTTTTTAATGTATCCTGATTTAATGACAGTTTGGTATCTTTATCATCCTTACGTTAGAAGTTAAAAATTCTGTCGTGGCTACCTCATTTTGGCCTGTGCATTTCAAATTGTTGATTTTATTCACGCGAAAAACATAGAAAGTAACTGAATGTTATTATCTGGAACAGTTGTAAGGCATATCACCCAATTTGAAGTGTGGTTGAACTTATACTTAGGGGACATGTTCATTATCAGAGTTATTAAGCCCCTAACCTCAGTATCCCTCAGTATCGCCTATGCTCTGGAATCATCATCACTAAGGGAATATGCTACTTTATTTTGACAAATTTGTGGTAAATTAGAAGTTCCCGTTTAAGTTGCTTATACAAGCACATTATTTGTACTGGGTTGGGTTGCGCACGACATCACAGACTCCTCCAGCCTGAATGATCTTAGGGGACGGGGGGGGGGGGGGGGGGGGAAGGATAACCTTGCCCCCTCCCCTTTGGAAGGCTGGCCAGGTAATCCTGCTAATTTCTCTCGGCCATATTAGAGGACAGGCGTTATCCCAATGGGGACTAAATTAGTACATACTTATCAATTTTCATTTATTATTTAGAGATTCTTTTTAGTTTTTGAGTCAAATGTATGTTATAAACTTGCGAGAGTAGCATTTTAGTCATAGCCATGACCAATGTCTTCCGGCTATTGATGATCATGTTATAGCTCCGATGATCATGTTATAGCTCCGGAGCCACTGAAGGCTTAGCTTAACTCGAGAACAGTTTTTAGACAATATATGGGCAACAAAATGACTTACTCGAACATGCTAAGTTCAATAAACTTTTGATTTGCCGGTCCGTTTACTTCTCTTTTGAGTCGGGCAAAGTGGTATGATAAATTTGTCCTGGCTGTTTCCAATCGTCAGAATAGTCAGACAACCATAGCGCGTATAGACGCCAAATTAAAAGAGCATTCATTTTTACCGCAAATATTTTCACCGCCAGCCATCAGAGGAGGTCCAGTAAAAACAACCGTGTATTATCTTGCTGTGATAATCGAAATCTGCTTCAACTGTTTTCCTTGATTTATTTTTGATTTTTTTTTTCATTTTCTTAGTATTCGCATTTTTCATCCGCATTTTTCCATCCGTCATCCGCCATCCGCCATCCGCCATCCGCCATCCGCCATCCGCCATCCGCCATCCGCCATCCGCCATCCGGTCAGTATTTTACAGAGACCCGTAACGGCGCGCGAACTATCACAACACAGCCATGACATGTAAACTGTCAGGCAACGTCAATCCCAGGCTCTCTCGCCTTTTCCTCCCTTGTCCTCAGTCAGGCGTGACGTGAAAATCCCGTCATCTTCTCTTGGTGAGTTTATAATATTAACTCAAACGTTTTCATCGTCGGAAATAACCAAATGTGATTCAGAGCTAATAGAACTGATACATTGAACCTACTTTTTCTTCGGTTGTTGTGCTTTCAGGTGAAATTTAGAAGCACTGGAGCATTTCAAGCCTCGAAGTTCGCCTGGAGTTAATTATGTTAATATTTTGATGTCCAAATTGTACCGGGGTTTCTGTTTCGACGATTTTGCGGAAACTTGAAGAGTCATGGCAAGCTGTTATTATGAGCTAATTGCAGAAGTTAAACGAAATCTTAGCGCTCAGTTATCTGTAAACATCAATTTTATCCAAAACATAGTTTTCAATAAAAGTAACATCGCGCAAAAATTACATCAACATATTAACATTCATATTATTCCTCGATAAATTGCGTATTATATGTGAAAGTTTCAGGGAAATCGAGTCAGAAATGGGGAAGTTATTAGTGTTTTTAGGCAGGCATACAGCGCGTCATTTATTTCGATCGAGTCACCTTAACAAGAGATCCGGCAAAAGACAAGCCAAGTTGTTTTATTTATCGTTGCATTAACCTCTGCATCCAAACATTTTCATATTCCTCATCATTATGCCATTCCGCTAGCACGCAACATGCCATTCCGCAAACTGATTCCGCCTTACCGCAGGCAAGCGAACAAATTGGGCCTTACTAGTAAATTTTGAGCTCCGAAAAAGCCAAACTAAGACTACTGCAATGATTTCTTTAGCTTTGATATAAAAGGCCTACCTAGTGAAAGACATTGACGCCGAATGTCTGACAGTCAGTAACATTGGCTCGTAACTTGCGTCCAAAAGTTTATTAAGATAAAATTTAACTAGATGGCAATACCATTCAAGTTCTTCATTAGACTGTGAGCAGTCTGTGTTTTTTTTGCTATAAAGTCGGTGGGGAAAAACGCTAAAGCGAACGTGTCCGATAAGACCGATAAACGCTACGATCCGGTCGTCGAGGAAGCCAACCGAAAAGCGGTTTTATCGATTGAACAAAAAGCTGGAATACATGGTTAAAAATAAAATAAAAAGGGAAGACGTCACCATATCATCATATCAGTTCAATTTGCTGTAAAATTGAAGCAAGAAACTTACCTCTGCAGATGTAATTCGAGATGTTAACACTGCAAGCTTAAGAAAACAAACTAATTTTCTTTGCTTGGCTGCCTTGTTTAACAGCTAATACGAGACATTCTTGCTAAAAATAAGAAACCGTTTCAATTCACGCTCTATTTCTCTTGGACAAAGCTCTTTGCTTACTTAATTAATGTCGCATTTTAATCAAGTTCCTTGAATCATGTTCAAAAGCCGACTGTTTTGGATTTTTGGCACCTCGCTGTTTCATCCTCACAATCTAAAGAACATAGTGGATGATTTATAAAAGGCAAAAAAAGTCGACTTCTTAAGAATTTTGACACAGTTCTCTTCAGTCTGGTAAATAACAGCCGTCTATGCGGTGGTTAATAATCATCCCCTGACTGCGGGAGATGCACGCCGGCAATTTGATTCTACAATTCCGAAGCAAGAAGATAAACTCACAAACACTTCCAACAGAGGAAAAGAGAAACCATCTTAGATGTAAAAGACATGAATATTTGAAAACAGCTGCATTGTAAACAACTCACTAGAAGTGTCTAGCTGTTGTTAAATTCGTCCTCTTGTCGGGTTCAGCGATTTTCAACAGAGCCTAGGTTTGAGGGTCAAAACTGAAGTTATATAAAATATGTATGTGAACAAAAGAAACCCGACATCGCTATTGTCCATGTTGTTTCACAGGCCTAACCCTAAGCAATTTTAGGAGCAAGAGCTGAAACAAAGTTAGCGATTTCATTGATAACACTATAACGGGATGTGATGCTAGCCATTCATTGGCTTCGTTCACTTTGGTTTACTCAAGTTCTTAATGAAGATAAGTAAAGAATTATTGGTTTATTGCTATAATTTAGAGTCCAGTTATGACTGATAGAGCAGCATTGTTTGTTCAAAATAAACATGGCGGAATTTGCGTTTCTCTTCATCTCTTGTGCTGTGAATCAAACTAGGAACATTGACAATTAAAAGCTTGAAAATGAAATAATTAATGAACAAGATGGAA
This sequence comes from Meandrina meandrites, assembly GCA_963693305.1. Lineage (NCBI taxonomy): Eukaryota > Metazoa > Cnidaria > Anthozoa > Scleractinia > Meandrinidae > Meandrina > Meandrina meandrites. The sequence continues at coordinate 6,317,072 of OY855906.1, forward strand.
GAAATTTAAAATAAAACTTTGGTAGCGTAGTCCACATCCGCTAGAGATGCAGGAAGGGGGGGGGGGGGGGGGGGGGGAGGGAGGGAGGCGGATGGGGGAGTTTCCAAATCCGCTCTGACATGCAGAAAAGTGTCGCAACTCATGGCTTCGTATCATGTCTATGCCCAGCGTAAACAAAAACATTTGTAGCGCTCTTCTGAATCGTTTAGTACTTCTTTATCGAAATATCATAGTATGGATTGGCTAGGTTCCTTTGAATTACAACTCCGCCGGTCAGTTTAGTGTTTTGAAGCATTTGAAGACCTTGACCGGCTGCGGGTTATTTATCAACAGATCATATTAATTGACATACATACATACATACATACTTTATTGTATAGCTCCCCCTTGGGGGCTCTTCCGCCATACAGAAATTAAAGAGATAAAAGATTAAAATATTTACAATAAAGAAGAAAAAAAAGAAATCGGAAAAAGGGGGAAGGTTGAAATAATATTCGAAATAAAAAGCTATGTACATTACATTTATAAAAGATTATTTACAAATTTAAAATATGTTTAAAAATTCTCTTTTTAAAAAGGTTCAGGTCATTTGTCTCTCTTATATTCTTGGGCAAGTCATTAAATATCTTGGGCCCACGGTAGGCAAAAGATCTCTGCCCTGTTTTTAGTCTACACTTCGGCAACTCAAGATTGTTTTTTTGCCTGGTGTTACGTGGGTGTATGATTGAACGTCGCTGAAATCGAAGATAGCTTGGAGTGAAATTATTTAAACATTTCCTGACCATTACAAGGTCGTTAAAAAGCAGTTTATCTTTAACACTAAGCCATTTAAGAGATTTGAGGGCTCCTGAAATATGGTAGAACTTCCTCAAGCCGGCTACGATCCTGCAAGCATAATTCTGAACTGACTGGAGTTTTCCCACATTCTCTTTGCTAGTGTTACTCCAAACCGTCGAACAATAGAACAACTTGCTAAAGACAAAGGCATTTATGAGAAAGATTAGGGTTTTCTGGTCCAAAAGATGCTTTATCCTATTGACTCTAGTTAGTTTATGAATGCAGTCGGAAGCGGTTTTAGTGACATGCTCATTATAATTCAGATGGGAGTCAATATGCACTCCTAAATCCTTTGCAACAGTTACGACCCAGTTACTGGCTTGATTTCTGTTCCTAATAATGTCGCGGATGGTAGAGTGCCAGGTAAAGTCCTCATGAGTTGTGGGACTCCCACATACAGAAGTTTTGTTTTATCGGGGTTAATGAGCAGGGAATTTCTACAGCACCAACTCGAAATTTCTTTAAGATCTTCATTAACAGCAGAGATGATTTCGCAGAGTTGGTTGGAGGGGAAACCAAGAAAGAGTTTGGTATCATCCACATAGCCGAGTGCTTTGCAATGCTTTGGGACCTGAAGGAGGTCATTTACATATAATGTAAACAGTACCGGGCCCAAGATGGATCCTTGCGATACCCCTACCGTTACGGGTAAGGGGTGGGATAAGGTATTCTGGATCTTGACTACTTGTGTACGTTGTGACAAATAGCTTTCAAACCAGGCACACGCAGTTTCACATACACCAGCTTTGCGAAGTTTACACAACATTAAGTCATGCTGAATACTATCAAAAGCTTTGGACAGGTCCAAAAGAACAATGACAGGTATCTTCCTTTGATCCATATTATTAAGTAATTCATCAGTAAAGTGAAGTAACGCAGATTCAGTCGAATGAAATTTTCTATTTCCACTCTGCAGATGATGTATGATATCATTGGAGCTGAGGAAGTTAACAAGTTGTGAGTGTGCTGCCCTTTCGCACATTTTAGATAATATAGGTAGTAACGAAATAGGTCTCGTGTTCGCAGGCTCCTCGCTATCCCCCGATTTAAGAATTGGAACGATTTCTGCCTTTTTCCAAGGAAGTGGGAAGCTGCTTGAAAGGAAGGAGTTGTTAATAAGACTGGTTATTACAGGAGCGATGACTGGTAAGCTATCTTTCAAGGTTTTGCCATTGACTTTGTCGCAACCAGGAGCTTTGTTTGACGGAAGACTCTTTATAATCTTCTTCACATCATCTTCGGTAATCGATTGAAATGCAAATGTGGCGATATTATTTTGACCGGGGCTACGATCAATTTCGCAGGGATCAATTCCATCCATGTTTTGGGTGTTAAGATTGTGTTCCACGGCAAGATTCACAGCTTTTAAAGCTGTCGCCTTTCCTACATTTGCATAAAATTCGTTGAATTTATTTGCTACGAGAAAAGGATTTTCGACGGTGGCCAACGGTACATTCTTCTTTGGGATGCAGCGATTAAGTATTTTCCAAATCGAGTTGGAATTACCATTCGATTTTAGAATTTCAGAGCGAACATGTTCTTTTTCAGCAAGCCTGATTTCGTGTTTAACTTCTTGACGAAAGAAGCGGTATGCATTCCAATGTAATTTGTCATTAGTTCTCACAGCTCTTTTGTGCCACGTATCACGCGTGTTCATAAGTTCTTTAATCTCTGGTGTGATGAATGGATTAGGCCTTGAATTCATCTTAACTCGTTTGATGGGAGCGTGATCATCCAAAACAGGCAAGAAAAGGCAGTTAAAGGCATGCACTTGATCATCGGGTTCGTCGAAGACGTTCACAATATGGAAAGGAACATTAGCCAGATCTTTAATAAAGCTATTAGGGTCGTAATTTTTATAGCTTCTCGTGTTTGCGAAAGAACTCCGCGGCCTTGGCGTCTTGAATTTCAGTGTTAGGCTTACCAGACTGTGATCGCTGATTGCGGATTGTTTCACATCACAAGCATAGATGATATTCTCGTTGACCTTGAGAAAATGAGGTTCTTGAGTAGACTTCTTGTTTGCCTGCTTGTTTGTTTATCGTTTTTATGTAATAAAGTCGAGAGCTCAAGTAACTAGCTTAAACAGGCGATTTTAATTTTTGTAGCGATTTTTGCGGCGATCTTCGCAGCGATTCCACGTGGCGATTCCATGTTGCGCGTGTGAACTAGCGGCGATTTCATGGCGATCTCCTACCTTCTCGAATTTTGACGCGATTTACCAGCGATTTTTGCGTTGGAGGGTGACAAAAACCTACTTTGACGTACCCCTCAAGGGTGTTTTGTCGAAAACATGGCGGTGGTTACTTGCATCACGCCTTCAAAAAAGTCTCCAAAAAAGACAGTCTCGTCCCCAGAGTCCACGATCCTTCTGGTCTGCGCCAGGGATCGAGACCGCTGGCCGAAAGTCCGCGATTCACGAACTCATTGGCAAATCTGACAAATCTGATTGGCTGAAAAACACAGAGCGAGTACTCTGCGCATGCTCAGAAATTGGGAGCGGCCAGAGGTCTCGATCCCCGGCGCAGACCAGAAGAATCGCGGCCTCTGGGGACGAGAATGAAAAAAGAGAGAAAGCTCTAAAGGAAACAAGAAAACTTGGTGGTCGTCAACCTCGTTCCCAGGGTCTCTCTCTCCCCGCCCCCAAGAGCGAGAGAAGAGAGAGACCCTGGGAACGAGGTTGGGTGGTCGTCGGAATAGAGATACTTTATTAGCCGTTGGGCAGAGAAAGACTGCCTGTTTAATGAACGTTCGCCTGACTACAGCGGCAAGAGAGGAAAATCGCTGCAATTGTAGACGTGTTTTTTTTGGCGGCGACAAAGAAAAACTGTACCGATACACAAACACACTACAGCTATTTGAGTCGCCTCTACGTCTATTTCCATGCAACATGATTGGATTCTTACCTCAAGATATTTCTTCCAATGGTGAAATATTTGTAATCACTCTTTTTTACTTCGGCTGGAGACACAATCCTTCCAGGCCGACTGGACTGCATGAGGGGCCTTCGGCTTTAGCTTGCAATAACAAGCTCGAAGGTGCAGCTCTGATCTTTCAACCGCTATTGTACCAGTTAAGTCTTACGGAAATTATTCTAAATGATTCATTTCTGACTGAAGTTTGTGGCCACAATGAATCACTTGGTATATTGGAAGACCTCTCGAAATGTTCACAACCGGAAACGGAATTGTAAACGGAAACGGAAATAGGCGTACATAAGTGCACAGTTACTGCAGGTATTGCGATATGCGCAAGCGAGCAGTGAACCTTAACTTATGATTATTAGAATTCCAAATACTTAACATAAGGACTTCGACTTTTTATAAAAATAAATGATTTTTATTTTCACATCCCCTTTCATCTATACATGGCAACTTCATTACCATGGTCCACGCACCCCCTTGAGCCTTCCGTGACTCAAACGCTGATTGGACTGGTCACGAAAGCGATTCAGCCATGTATGTGAGAAAAACGCCCGGGGGGGGGGGGGGGGGGGGGTACTTGGACCAATCTTTGTTGGGTATGTGCCGCTGGTCTCTCAGAACCCCTACCCCATTATAGTCATATTCTATGGCCAATTATAGACCACATCTTAGTCACTTTTGGGTAAATGTAATTTTCACGACCCCAACTTAGTCACTTAATGGAAGCCGTTTGTCAAATATTAAACAACAGCAATGAATACGGTAACATTTTTTTTCGGCGAATCTTCACAACTTGCCAGATTTTTCTTACTCTCAAAATCCCGCAAAAGTGTGACCCCATTCTAGTCACCCTATAAAATATGCTTGAAAAAGCGGTTCCATTATAGTCAGTCCTGTCGTGAAAATGCGACCGCATCCAGCGGCACATCCCCATTAGCCCATTTATAGGAAGTGCCCCCCCCCCCGGGGAAAAACGTACTCTTCTTCATTAAAAGTTGCTATGTTTTTCTGAACGTTAGTGACCTTTCATTCTAATTCACTCTTATCTGATCGTTTTAGCTGTATAAATGAACAATTAGACAATTAGTTATGAGCTTGAGATTGCTATGAGGTGATATACCTGCATGTAGTTGATGAAGCCGAAGGCCGAATCAACTACAGATCGTTTTCACTGTCACGCAATAAAAAAAATTGAAGAACCATTCATTGAATGAGGTCAACAAAAAAGTATATTATAGAAAATAAGTAAATAAGTCATTCCTCCAAGTTTTAGGTCTGTGCGCTATCCCAAACTTCAGATATTCGTCGAAATGTTTTGCACAAAATTACAGAGCCCAGTATGGATCCGCTATATTGGTGCACCACAGATGTGCACCAATATGGCGGCCGGAAAATACTGTAGACATCTGGAACTTACTTTGGTCATCTAGGCCACTGATTATCGGTACTGGACAAACAGACATTTACATAAACACATTCCCTGCAAAAAGTCATAAGATAAATGCATATTTTTTGACAAACACGATCGTAACTGTATGTCACGCACCGCCATAACTCTGAAATTCAAAGTGCGCTGGTTTCAAAACAAAGGACGCTACTGAGCTGAAAAGTTGCAAACAGATATAATTTTAGTACCTCTTATACCTGATGTGGATGCAAACTTTGGTGTCTCTTTAGTTTTGGACTTCAGTACCTGATGACGTCACGTGAAAACGATCTATTAATTATTAAATCAAAAATTGATATGCCGTTGTACGATTACAGAAAATTTTGCAAAGAAATGGTCGCTTTTGGAGAAAGCGAAATAGAAGAAAGAGTTTATAGCTGATTCAGCTTAAACCGTCAGAAATAATGAGTTCCGAAAGAAAAAGAATAAACGAGGGTAGTTATGAAATTGCAACGTGCCAGAATAAGAGAAATTTGGGAGTATTCTGTAGGTTTAAAGTATCAACAGCGAGACTGACTGAATTCTTACCACAAAATGTTTCGGCTGATGATGGAATATTTAATATCGTTTTCGTTACTTCGGCGGGTGACACAATCCTGCCAGGCCGACTTGAGTGAGGGGCCCTCGGCTTTAGCTTGCAATCACAAATTCGAAGATGCAGCGCGTTCTGACGGCTTCAGTCGCTATTTTACCAGTGAAGCCTAATGGATACTACAGTCATTCAAATGAAAAGCTTTTGAGCACAATAAACCACTTGTCATATCGGAAGAGCTCTCGAAATGTTCACAACCGGAAACGGAATTTTAAACAGAAACGGAAATAGGCGGCTCTAGGGACGAGAATAGCGACTGCGCAGGCGGGCAGTGAAGCTTAACTTGTGAAAATTAGAATAATTTTATTCTCATATACCTTTTCATCAATACATGGAAATTCGGCCTTGCCTTGTACCTTGCATGTTCCATGCCGAAGGCTGATTTGGCTCGTCACAAAAGCTACTGTTCTACCATGCATGGGAGAATAACTCAGTGACTCTACTTCATTAAAATTGGTTGCCTATTTTCTTTTTGTATTAAGGTAAAAATACATCAGTAACTATAAGTTACTAACAAAGTTAATACTAGTATAACTACTAATAGACAGTCCATGCTGAATACTAATAAATACTAAGTCTAGCAAATTCTAATCTAAACATTAACCTAATTTTGTTTTTAAATTGATTAAATGATTTTGTCATTTTGATCGAGATCGTAGGGTAGGCTGTTCCAGAGATCTGCACCACTGTAACTAAAGCTTATTTCAAATAGCTAGTTCGCAGAAGAGGTACAAGCAGTTTGTTTTCCGAATCTCTTAAAGAATAGCGCGTTCCATTACTTTTCAGACTGATCAGTCAATTTTTATTCTAATTCATTCTTATCTGATCGTTTTGGCTCTATAATGTCCAATTAGACAATTAGTTATGAGCTCGAGAGTTCTATCAGGTGATAGGCGAAGGCCGAATACGCTGTTTAGTTATTAAATCAAAAATTGATTCCTATTTACTTCTCTATATATAAAATAGTATTTTAAAAACTTCACACTTTAAGTGAAATCGCACTTGGACTGAATTGTCATTTAAAATTTGCAGCCGCGTTTAATCAGCAATAGAATTATCCTGTAATATTTCGAAACTTCCTTCGAAACTTCAGAAAAACGAGTAAACGTCGCCATTTGGTAGACCACCGCCAGCCACTACACACTTAGGTCTGATAATATACTTAAGCTCAGCTATCCAGATTGCAGCATTTGCATCTATATTTATCATAGTGTATGTAGCGTTATACTAACATGTAGTAATTCCATGGTGAAATAGTACTAAGAGTGATTAACTTAAACCCGTGAAATAGACAACACAGTCAGTTAAATACTATTAGACGGGGCGTAGCCAGGATTTTTTCAAAAGGGGGGTCACACTGTGTCACACCCAGGGTACGTAGTTTCATGGTCCACTGCAGATGTTCGGTCCTGAAAATGGAGTTTGTAACTACCTAGCACTAGAAAAGATTAATGAAAAAAATGAATGACATGTTGATTCCTCGGATTCGTGCTTTGTCGCCATCGGAATTATAAATGATTAGACACTAACTCGTTTTCCAGTTCCTTTTTTCTATTTTAGCACCTTCATACCTTAACTTAAAGGTGCTTTATTAAAGAAACGTTAATTACCCAAGGAAGACAATCCTTATTTGCCAATCTTTACCGAAGACTTAAACCTAAAGAGCTACAAGATTAATTTGGATGTAGCTATAGCGAAACCATAAAATTAGTTAAGATAATATAAAATAAACAAAAAATATATAAAATTGAAACTCCAGTCGAGTTTTAGAGTTAAATCAGTGAAGTCAAAGAATTAATTCCTGTCTCAAAAAGAAAGGACAAAATGTCAAAATCCGCAATGGTGTTCTTTACGTCATGCTCCACGTTCACATTTAATCTTCGTACATAACTTTTACTTGACCAGGAAGGTTATCTGAATCCAACCACTGCCATCCGTAGTACTTTGACTTAGGCAGCTTGTAAGGAATACTTGGGAAGTAGACATTCTTGTAATCTTCGCCTTTTTTCTGCCATTGGAGCCAAATTTTGTCCAGGAAGGAATGATGAAGAACCACTTCTGGAGCATTAGAAGACGAGAACCAATTGTACATCGTTCCACCAATCCAGTCGTGCACTTAGGAATGATAAATTTGGCGAACTATTCTTTCAAACTCGAGAAATTTTTCCAACGGAAGCGATAAAGTTTTGTTCAAATGTTCCGTGTCCCCAGTGAGATTGACGTAGTAGAAAATCCTCCTCAGACATCCACCTCCGGCAAGTCTCACCAGGCTCCATTTATGCTTGCTAAACGGTCCATCCTCAACGCAGTCGTAATCTGATTGGTTGCCGTCGCCGCCTAACCCGTGGTCACCAGAGGTCCAAATCTCCACGCCACCAACGATGCCAGTTCCATTCCACCAGTGGTGAGCGACTCGGCTCCAGTCCCAATAAGGAATAGTCACTCGACAGTCAATTCTGCGCAAGAGGTTCTCAAACTCAACCAAGAACCATCGGTGCCATGGAAAAAAGATACGAGGCGTATTGTGAAGTAGATCATCTGGAGTATTTATGTGATACGCGATTATTCTTTCGTAATCTCTTTTGAACGCTGGGTGCATTGAAGCCATCTTGTATGTGTTGATAAAGCGACGTCTTGCGTTGATGTCCATTTTAGTGAACTCTTTGCGCACGCGGTAACAGTTTATTAGTTTGCCATCCCGACATTCACAGCGCTCTTCGCACCTGTTGAGCACGCGGCTTTCTTTCTCACAGCTTGTTGGACTTGCTTGGTGATATATGTTCTTTTGGTGATGACCGGCTTCGGACATGCTCCAGGTGCATAAAAGGAAGACAACTAAACAATTCTGAGCCAACTTCATCTAGAAAAGGTAAACAATGTATGAGCATTTCAGAAATAAGCCTAATCTTGATGAAAGCAAATACTCGCAATATATTTGGAATCGTAAAAAGTGAATGCAAAATAGTACGAATAATTTGTGAATCTGTTGAGAGTTTAACTCATATCATCATGATCAATATAATCGTAGTGTGGGTTAAATTTCCCATGAGTCAGTAGATAAATTGAGACTTTATCATCAGATTAGAAAAGAACAATGAGAAAAAATTCTTGTACAATAACAGTAAAATCCCGTTTATAAAAATATACAATTTTCCAGGTCAGGCTGAAGAGGAGTATGCATATATTTGATGCACATAAAGAGATAAGCCTGTTTTAGTTCTTATTTTTTCAGAGTGGCGCAGGTCATGATATTTTAAAGGTAACTAGAGTGTGGTGTCATGTGGTGCCAAAGTTACCATGGTTACCAGATTTCAGGCAATAAATTTACCGATCGTCTCATTTAGTTCTGATTAACTATAAAATGTCCTGATTTTTGTTCTGCTTGTCTTTCTAATAAACACTTTTATATAAGGTTAAAATTTGTTGAAAAGGTTTTCTTTGTGCCGAGATCTCGAACTATCAACATGGCTGGGTGTACCGTGGTTGCCCAAATTCCAAATTGTGTAGCTTAAACCTTGTGAAACTATCTAATCATCTTACGGATGTTACATCACATGGATTGCATGTGGACAAGCCAAGAGATCTAGAGGATGAAGTATCTTAAGCAGGCATTAGATTATAAGGTTTCCTCGAGCTTCGAGAATTCAATATGATGTCGCTCATATAAATTGAGGGGGGGGGGGGGGGGGGAATCACATAGAGCTTTAACTGTAAGTTTTCTGGTTTCGTATCGATTTCTTAAAGAAATTACTGTAAATTTCCGACCTCTCTCCCTTCAAAGTGGGCACAGACCATCGAATGTAACTGACAACACTTTGAAAGCAGCGACCCCAAACGTAACACGACTTGTAACCGAGATACGGGAAGCTGAACCAAACTGATGTTTGTTTTAGATAACTTTCGTTTCAATCGTAGTATCAAAGTAAATGCATGTTTTGATATATTAAATCAAAATATTCTCTTGATTAAATATAATTCCTTTCAATAAGGTAAATTTAGATGCGTTAAGCAAGCCTGATATCCTTTGGCGACGCTTTGTTCAAAATATTTTGGTTTTATAACAGTGCCCCCCCCCCCCCACACACACACACACAATGTACACGTTTTAGCTCCAAAAATGGCGGTTAGTTAAACCGAAAATAGCGAGTATCATTACGTTAGGAAATTTAAGATAATAGATTTGTAGCGGTTTCGGAAAGTATAAGAATATATTAATGCTTTTATAGTCTCGGTTGTCGCTACTTGTGTTTATGCCTATGTGCGATCAATTTCCATAATATATATGATGTATCGTTTGGAGGTATAAATTTCCATCTCGAAGAATATATTTTAAATTAGTTATATCGTTTGGAGGTAAATTTCCATCTTGAAGAATATACTTTAAATTAGAATTGTCTGTTACAATACTGCAGGCTACAAAATGATCATTTGTGAGTTCAAATACATTCGTCTAGCATTTTTATAATTATGGCCCGGCGATAGCTTTTTACTTGTAATTAACTACAAGCAATTTCCTTGTACTATACTTCAAGTTTTTAAGAGGTTTACTTACATTACAATTGAAGCTCTGACTATTTGGGTTCAGTATCGAACTAACCATGCATGTGTACTTCGAATGACCCAATCCGTGGAGTTGATCGAATTTTCGAATTTTGCTTTTCTGTGGTATTGACGGATAATTACGAAAACGTTTTGCCAAATACAAACAGACTTCTACCAGTTGCCTATGCGATGCTATAGCCGGCCTCCTCAACTCTAGTAGAGGTAGAGATGAACAGTTGTTTTAACACACTCTAGCTGACATTGGTGCGATGAGAGGTTTTGCAGTTTTTGCCGCAAAGGCATTTACGCGAGAACAGCCGAAGATAATAGATAAAAAATGCCCAAATTTCGCATCCTTGACAACAGTAATAACTTTAACAAGCACGCAAAAAAGGCGATAGGTTTTAAAACATACTATTGAATGAATTCTACTCCCTTGTAAGATGCGAAAAGCGATAAAATTACAGTCAAAAACATTCACAATAAAAATATATATAAAAGGGTGTTGCCTAATACCTTTCGGATGATATTGTACTGGTTCTGCTGCGAACGCGTTAATTTGATTAAATTCGCTACGCTTTGCCTGTGTTTGATTTAAGTAAATATAAGCTTTTGATTTATTTTTCGCCAGAATTTAAACCTTTCCCCCTTGCTCCTGTTTACTTCAACTATTTCCCGTTGCCAATGTAAGCTCGATTTTATCGATAGGCATCGATGAAGCATTTGATGGCAATACTTGCAAATTAAGCGCCTCGATCATTTATGAACTGCTTGTCTACTTTTGCTCTTCAAGACAGACGAGCGGTGTGATTTTCAGCCCTCTTCAATTCCCTGGTCACTTAGTCCAGAGAAGAAAGCGGCCTTAGAGAAGTCAACGAATTCAGGTTACCAAGAGAAAGGGATCCAATCGCGCTTTTCCTACAGATAATTTATTTGTGGGTAGGCCTTTCACTGAGTAAAACATGTTTTACCTTTTCGTAGTTTTGCGTGTTTCTGAAGGGCGCTATACAATGAGTTGCTTGGCGTTGGTCCACGGAATCGAGGAACTATTTCATCAAGAACTAAACACACATAATTCCGTCAAATATGAAGTAGTATGAAAATGGTCAATAACACAGTCATATATGAAGCACTTGCTGAACACTACCTGCGTTCAATCCTGGACATAAGTGAGGCCGACTGGAGTGAGGGGCCCTCGGCTTTAGCTTGCAATAAGCGCTCTGATCTTTCAACCGCTATTGTACCAATGAAGTATTATACTAAATGATTCATTTCAGAAGTTTGTGGGCACAATAAATCACTTGGTATATTGGAAGACCTTTCGAAATGTTTACAACCGGAAACGGAATTGTAAACGGAAACGGAAATAGGCGTACATAAGTGCACAGTTACTGCGGGTATTGCGACATGCGCAAGCGAGCAGTGAACCTTAACTTATGATTATTAGAATTCCAAATAATTAACATAAGGACTTCGGCTTTTTATAAAAATGATTTTTATTTTCACATCCCCTTTCATCTATACATGGAAACTTCATTACCATGGTCTCCCCCCCCGCTGAGCCTTCTCCTCAAACGCTGATTGGGCTCGTCACGAAAGCGATTCAGCCATGTATGTGAGAATAACTTACTCTTCTTTATTAAAATTGCTATGTTTTTCTGAACGTTAGTGACCTTTCACTCTAATTCACTTGTATCTGATCGATTTAGCTGTATAAATCAACAATCAGTCACTTAGTTACGAGCTTGAGATTGCTATGAGGTGATACACTTGTTTGTAGTTGATGAGGCCGAAGGCCGAATCAACTATTAACTATTAAACCAAAAATTGATATGCCGTTGTACGATTACGGAAAAGTTTGCTGAAAAATGGTTGCTTTTGGAGTAAACGAAATAGAAGAAAGGGTTTATAGTTGATTCAGCTTAAACCGTCAGAAATAATGAGTTCCGAAAAAAAAGAATAAACAATGGTAGTTATGAAATTGCAACGTGCCAGAATAAGAGAAATTTGGGAGTATTCTATCGGTTTGAAGTCTCCACAGCGAGACTGACTGAATTCTCACCACAAATTTTTTTGATTGATGATGAAATATTTAATATCTTTTTCGTTACTTCGGCGGGTGACCCCGGGGGGGGGGGGGGGGGGGTACTTGGCGCAATCTTTGTTGGGTATGTGCCGCTGGTCTCTCAGAACCCCTACCCCATTATAGTCATATTCTATGGCCAATTATAGACCCCATCTTAGTCACTTTTGGGTAAATGTAATTTTCACGACCCCAACTTAGTCACTTAATGGGAGCCGTTTGTCAAATATTAAACAACAGCAATGAATACGGTAACATTTTTTTTTCGGCGAATCTTTCCGTTTATAAATCACAACTTGCCAGATTTTTCTTACACTCAAAATCCCGCAAAAGTGCGACCCCATTCTAGTCACCCTATAAAAAATGCTTGAAAAGGCGACCCCATTATAGTCAGTCCTGTCGTGAAAATGCGACCCCATCCAGCGGCACATCCCCATTAGCCCATTTATAGGAAGTGCCCCCCCCGGGCGGGTGACACAATCCTGTCAGGCCGACTTGAGTGAGGGGCCTTCGGCTTTAGCTTGTAATTACAAATTCGAAGATGCAGCGCGTTCTGACGGCTTTAATCGCTATTGTACCAGTGAAGCCTAATGGTAACTATAGTCATTCAAATGATACTTAACAATTCACGTCAAAAGCTTTTGAGCACAATAAACCACTTGTTAAGGTGGCTCATAACAGTTTAGTCAGAATTAGACATGCCTGTTTTAGGTGTTCTATCGCAGCTATACCAATAATTTTTAGAAAAATCTTTTAGTACAGACTTGTACAAGTTTTACCAATGAACAAATTGACGTCATTGTGACGTCAAAAATCGTTGCCATGGCAACGTCATATGAGGTCAAAGATACCCTATTTTTGACCTTTTGAGGCTAATAACTCAAAAACTACTCGGTGAAAGTTCTTGTTTTTGATATATTTTTATCCAACTGACAAAAGAAAAATTTTCGCAAATTTTTAAAAAAATTTGTAGGTAGGATTCGAAGCTACGTCATTTTTTCACGAATTTAAGGTGGCTCTGAACCCTACCTACAGAATTTTTTTAAACATTGTTAAATTGCTTGTTTTGCTCAGTAGGCAAACATATATGAAAAACAAAAACTTTCACCGTCTAGTTTTTAAGTTATTAGCCTCAAACGGTAGAAAATAGGGTATCTTTGACCTCATATGACGTTGCCATGGCAACGAATTTTGACGTCATAGCAACTGAAATTTGTTCATTGGTAAAACCTTCACAAAGTTGTATTAAAAGTTTAACCTCAACGTTATTGGTGTAGCTGCAATAGAATACCAAAAACCGGAATATCTAAACCCCTTCGAGCCACCTTAAATCGGAAGAGCTCTCGAAATGTTCACAACCGAAAACGGAATTTTAAACGGAAACGGAAATAGCGATCTCTAGGGACGAGAATAGCGACTGTGCAAGCGGGCAGTGAAGCTTAACTTGTGAAATTTAGAATAATTTTATTCTCACATAAACCTTTTCATCAATACATGGAAATTCAGCCTTGCCTTGTACCTTGCATGTTCCATGCCGAAGGCTGATTTGGCTCGTCACAAAAGCTACTGTTCTACCACATGGGAGAATAACTCAGTGACTCTACTTCATTACTCTACACCAATATGGCGGCCGGAAAATACTGTAGACATCTGGAACTTACTTTGGTCATCTAGGCCACTGATTATCGGTACTGGACAAACAGACATTTACATAAACACATTCCCTGCTACTTTAACTTCTCAAATGGCAAAAAGTCATAAGATAAATGCATATTTTTTGACAAACACGATCGTAACTGTATGTCACGCACCGCCATAACTCTGAAATTCAAAGTGCGCTGGTTTCAAAACAAAGGACGCTACTGAGCTGAAAAGTTGCAAACAGATATAATTTTAGTACCTCTTATACCTGATGTGGAAGCAAACTTTGGTGTCTCTTTAGTTTTGGACTTCAGTACCTGATGACGTCACGTGAAAATGATCTATTAATTATTAAATCGAAAATTGATATGCCGTTGTACGATTACAGAAAATTTTGCTGAGAAATGGTCGCTTTTGGAGAAAGCGAAATAGAAGAAAGGGTTTATAGCTGATTCAGCTTAAACCGTCAGAAATAATGAGTTCCGAAAGAAAAAGAATAAACGAGGGTAGTTATGAAATTGCAACGTGCCAGAATAAGAGAAATTTGGGAGTATTCTGTAGGTTTAAAGTATCAACAGCGAGACTGACTGAATTCTTACCACAAAATGTTTCGGCTGATGATGGAATATTTAATATCTTTTTCGTTACTTCGGCGGGTGACACAATCCTGCCAGGCCGACTTGAGTGAGGGGCCCTCGGCTTTAGCTTGCAATCACAAATTCGAAGATGTTGCGCGTTCTGACGGCTTCAGTCGCTATTTTACCAGTGAAGCCTAATGGATACTACAGTCATTCAAATGAAAAGCTTTTGAGCACAATAAACCACTTGTCATATCGGAAGAGCTCTCGAAATGTTCACAACCGGAAACGGAATTTTAAACAGAAACGGAAATAGCGGGCTCTAGGGACGAGAATAGCGACTGCGCAGGCGGGCAGTGAAGCTTAACTTGTGAAAATTAGAATAATTTTATTCTCACATAAACCTTTTCATCAATACATGGAAATTCAGCCTTGCCTTGCAATACCTTGCATGTTCCATGCCGAAGGCTGATTTGGCTCGTCACAAAAGCTACTGTTCTACCATACATGGGAGAATAACTCAGTGACTCTACTTCATTAAAATTGGTTGCCTATTTTCTTTTTGTATTAAGGTAAAAATACATCAGTAACTATAAGTTACTAACAAAGTTAATACTAATATAACTACTAATAGACAGCCCATGCTGAATACTAATAAATACTAAGTCTAGCAAATTCTAATCTAAACATTACCCTAATTTTGTTTTTAAATTGATTAAATGATTTTGTCATTCTGATCGAGATCGTAGGGTAGCCTGTTCCAGAGATCTGCACCACTGTAACTAAAGCTTATTTCAAATAGCTAGTTCGCAGAAGAGGTACAAGCAGTTTGTTTTCGGACTGATCTCTTAAATAATAGCGTGTTCCATTACTTTTTAGAACATCAGTGAATTTTTATTCTAATTCATTCTTATCTGATCGTTTTGGCTCTATAATGTCCAATTAGATAATTAGTTATGAGCTCGAGAGTTCTATCAGGTGATAGGCGAAGGCCGAATAAGCTGTTTAGTTATTAAATCAAAAATTGATTCCTATTTACTTCTCTATATATAAAATAGTATTTTAAAAACTTCACACTTTAAGTGAAATCGCACTTGGACTGAATTGTGATTTAAAATTTGCAGCCGCGTTTAATCAGCAATAGAATTATTCTGTGATATTTCGAAACTTCCTTCGAAACTTGAGAAAAACGAGTAAACGTCGCCATTTGGTAGACCACCGCCAGCCACTACACACTTAGGTCTGATAATATACTTAAGCTCAGCTATCCAGATTGCAGCATTTGCATCTATATTTATCATAGTGTATGTAGCGTTATACTAACATGTAGTAATTCCATGGTGAAATAGCACTAAGAGTGATTAACTTAAACCCGTGAAATAGACAACACAGTCAGTTAAATACTATTAGAGGGGGCGTAGCTAGGATTTTTTCAAAAGGGGGGTCACACTGTGTCACACCCAGGGTACGTAGTTTCATGGTCCACTGCAGATGTTCGGTCCTGAAAATGGAGTTTGTAACTACCTAGCACTAGAAAAGATTAATGAAAAAAATGAATGACACGTTGATTCCTCGGATTCGTGCTTTATCGCCATCCGAATTATAAATGATTAGACACTAACTCGTTTTCCAGTTCCTTTTTTCTATTTTAGCACCTTCATACCTTAACTTAAAGGTGCTTTATTAAAGAAACGTTACCCAAGGAAGGCAATCCTTATTTGCCAATCTTTACCGAAGACTTAAACCTAAAGAGCTACAAGATTACTTTGGATGTAGCACACACATATATAATGATGGTTCTGGCGCAAAATTTTATAATGTTAACAAAAAAAGCTTTTTTCTAAAGAAACTCGGCTCCCTTGCTCGCCTCGTTTCTTTAGAAAAAAGCTTTTTTTGTTAACATTATAAAATTTTGCGAACCAGAACCATCATTATATATGTGTGTGGTGGTATTTGAGTGAAAATAAGAAACAAAGAGCGTGACCCCCGAGCGAGCGGATGTGTCACAAAAATAATTATTTTCTTTTGAAGAAATGTATGCACTGTCTATATACAAAAGTGCGCCAGAATTATTTTCCATTTGAACAATTATCTGCACTTGTATATACGCCGAGATGGGTAGAGGAAGAGACAATGGTCCTGTTGATCAAAGCACTAAAAAACCGAAAGTTAGAAAAAACAAAGAAAGGGGAGACAATTGGGCATTATTTAAGCCAAACTCAATAGGAGAAAATACGGAATTGCCAATACTTGTATCAGAAGAACTTCTTGCAGAAATGAAAAAAATGACTCCACAAGAATTAATGAATATTCTTTTGCCGGATAATAAGAACAATGTCAGTTCAACATCAGAAAAAAAAAATAACTGCCAACTTACCGATGCAATACAAATATTACCGACAGAATTAAGGGAAAAAATCTGCAAAGAGTTTATTAAAATAAAACTCAGGGAGCGAAAAGCTCTCGGCTGGGACGAGGTAAACGCTGCAATCAAAGAAGCACCATTTTGTGATCACAATCAACAAATTGTAAAGGTCTTATTTTGTTATAAATGCGGTCATTGCAGGCGAAATTATCTCTGTAATCTGTGCCGCAGAAATGGAGTCAATCACTATCTCGGCTATCCTATTTATGATGAAGATGATTACGATGAAGTTTTCAAGAAATCTTATTAAAAGAGTTGGTGCGGAGCCGTAGCTTGATATTTCTGAGAAGAAAAAACAGAAACGAATATTTCCCTATATTGAGTGAAGTTATGTCACAAAAAAATTATTTTCTATTGAAGAAATGTCTGCACTGTCTATATACAAAGCGACTCCTTTCCTCGCGCGTTCACAATTTCTTGAATTTCTTCGGTAGAAAGCTTTTTGCATGTTTTTTTTGCGAATATACTAGTATGCGCAATACAAAGTGCGCCAGAATTATTTTCCATTTGAACAATTATCAGCACTTGTATATACGCCGAGATGGCAGCCGCGAGATTTTCGTCCAATGTTCTGCAAAAGTTTTACGGTCCAATAGCGAGGGAGCAAAATAGAAATCTTCCTCAACCATTACAACCTGAACGAGTTCCTTTACGTGACGGGTTTAAAATAAGCCAAAGTAATTTCCAGGAATGGCTTCGTGTTTGGATAATGGATATATCCAAAACAAATCCAAACAATAAAGATATTCTGGTATTTGCAAGAGAAAATAAAGAAAAGTACACTAATTTGATTGAACAGGAAACCCTTAAGTTGGGCAGCGTAAAGGTTAGCTTCGGGCTACAAGTACATTTTGAAATAGAAAGAGACGGCAAAACGCAAGAAATGACGCACTATTTTAAAGAGGACCAGCCGCACGTTTTTAACAGGGATAACAAAGAACTGATAGAACAAAAATATGAAGAATTCATAGAAAGAATAAGGGGAGAAATAGAAAACTGGTCATTGCTAGGATCAGGATGGGAGATTGAAAGTATAATGACAGCATATGTGAATGTCGCAAAATATCAGCCACTGCGCGGAGGAACTTATTTACCACTTCCAGCCAATCTAGCAAAAAAGAAGGCAATAATAAACGTGAAAAACAGAGACAACCAATGCCTGAAGTGGGCTCTAAGAGCAGCATTATTTCCTCCAAAAGATGGAAAGGACCCGCAAAGACCAAGCAAATATCCGGTTAAAGATGGCATTAACTACAAAGGAATTGACTTTCCAACACCGGTAAAACAAATAGACAAGCTTGAGGCGCAAAACGGAAACCTGGCAATAAACGTATTTGGCTGGGAAAACAATTGTGTGATTGTGCACAGGATAAGCAGAAAAGAACCGAACGTACCGAGGATAAACCTGATGTTGATTGAGTCAGGGAAAATTCAGCACTATTGTTACGTAAAAAGAGAAAGCGCTTTGCTGTTCGATCAAAGCAAAAACAGAAATGCAAAACACTACTGCATGATGTGCTTAACAGGTTTCTCAAGAGCGGACTTGCTCGAGAACCACAAAAAATATTGCAATGGTGTGAACGGCAGGCCGACAAGGATTGAGATGCCAGAAGAGGGGAAAAACATCCTCGCTTTCCAAAATTACCACAAACAGATGAAGGCGCCCTATGTGATATATGCTGACTTTGAGGCACTGGTAAAAAAGATACCCGGCTGTGAGCGCGGGCCGGAAAGAAAGAACAAAAGCTACACAGAAAAGACCGAATGGCATGAAGCGTGCGGGTATTCGTACATTGTTGTGAGAAGCGATGGCGAAGTTACAGGGTCAAAAGTTTACAGGGGCGAAAATGCGGTAAAAGAGTTTCTTAACGGAATACTGCAGGAAGAAACGAAAATAAGAGAGAGTTTGGCCACACCAAAGCCGATTGTGATGACGGCCAAAGACTGGGAAAAATACAAAAACGCGTCTGAATGTCATATTTGTAACAAACGTTTGATAAAAGATGAATTCTTAGACTCAATACCCGTCTGCGACCATGATACAGGCTGTTATTGTGGTCAAAGCCACAAAGGTTGTTATTACGCGGCACACAAAAAAATAAAATTAGTTGGGCCAAAAAGAGAAAGAAAAGAAAAAGACAAAATAGACCAATGGATTGCAAACAATCAGGAAGCATGTTTGTTCTGCGCAGAACCTTTACTTCAGAAAAACTACAGAGACGCAGTAAAAGACCATTGCCACATAACGGGCGCGTACCGCGGAGCCGCGCACAACGCATGTAACCTTAAAATGCGAATAAAATCCAAGACGGACCAGATACCAATTGTGTTTCACAACCTGAAAGGTTACGACGCACACCATTTAATGCAAGCGATGTCAAATTTGAAAAAAGAGGTGAAATGCGTCGCAAACAACATGGAGAAATACATAACCTTTTCGGTCGGAGGTCTGCGATTCATAGACAGCTTGAACTTTCTGCAAGGAAGCTTGGACTCGCTGGTAGAAGCAATAACAAAGGAGGCACCAAAGGAGGCACTAAAGGAGGCACTAAAAATCACATCAACATTATCAAATGGCAGTGATCTGCTGTACAAAAAGGGAATTTACCCATACGAGTACATGGATTCATGGGCGAAATTCAGCGAAACAAGTCTGCCCAAAAAAGAAGACTTCTACAGCAAACTCAACGATGAACACATTACAGAATATGAGTACGCTCACGCTAAGAAAGTATGGGAGACTTTTGATTGTAAAACATTGGGGGATTACCATGGCCTTTACGTGAAAACGGATGTAGCACTGTTGGCAGATGTATTTGAAAATTTCCGTAAATTGTGTTTGCGGCAGTACGGTCTTGACCCTGCGCACTATTTCACATCACCAGGCCTCTCATGGGACGCACTCTTGAAAAAGACGGGTGTCGAGCTTGAGTTGTTAACAGACCATGAAATGCATCTCTTTGTGGAAAGGGGGATACGGGGAGGAATCTCGATGGTAAGCAAAAGATATGCAAAGGCAAACAATCCTTTAGTATCAGACTATGATGTAAGCAAACCGAACAGTTACATAATGTATCTGGACGCGAACAACCTGTACGGCTGGGCAATGAGCAAGCCTCTCCCAAAAAGCGGATTCAAATGGAAACGCGTGATGCCGACAGAGGAGGAAATAATGAACAAAAAAGAAAACGCAAAAAATGGCTGGATCCTTGAAGTAGACCTGGAGTACCCGGCGGAGCTGCATAAAGAACACAACAGCTACCCGCTGGCGCCAGAGAAAAAGGTCGTGAAAAAGGAATGTAATGTCGGACTACCAAAATAGGTTGATAAAAGACCTGGAGCTGAAACCCCCGGACAGCAAGAAGCTGCTGCTGACACTTGAGGACAAAAAAGACTACGTGGTTCACTACGAAAACTTGAAGTTCTATCTGAAGCAGGGGATGAAACTGAAGCGCGTAAAAAGGGCGCTGGAGTTCGAACAAGAGTGTTGGATGGAGCCGTACATTCGGATGAACACAGAATTCAGAAAGCAAGCAAAGAATGACTTTGAAAAGAACTTTTACAAGCTGATGAATAACTCAGTTTTCGGCAAAACCATGGAAAACCTGCGCAACCGAGTAGACATAAAAATAGTCCCCAGCAATGAGAAAGACAAAATAAGGAAATTGGTCGCAAGCCCTCTGTACGCAAGGCACGTAATATTTACAAACGACCTGGTGGGCATTGACATGCACAAAAGCCGCCTGCTGCTGAACAAGCCGGTCTACACAGGAATGACAATCCTTGACAAAAGCAAGATACTGATGTACGACTTCTTTTACAACCACCTGAAAAAGCAGTACGGCGAGAAATGCGAGCTCCTGTACACGGACACGGACAGCCTGCTGCTGAAGATAGAAACAGAGGACGTCTACAAAGACATAAAAGCTAACGAAAGCTTCTATGATACATCAGACTACCCGAAGGAGCATCCGCTCCACTCAACCGTGAACAAAAAGGTACTGGGAAAAATGAAAGATGAGTGCGCGGGGACCCCAATATCGGAGTATGCAGGACTGAGGTCAAAGATGTACTCAATCATGACGGAAGGTGAAAGCAAAAAGGGAATAGACAAAATAAAGAAAGACTTCCCTGAGACGGAAATAAAAGAGTGCACCTGCGAAGGAAAAAAAGTGCAGGCAATAATGGCAAAAGACGCAGAGTTGGTCAAAAAAATAAAAAAGAAACATCCGAAAGCAAGAGTGTCGCAATGCTGTAACATGATAAAAGTGGACGAAATAAACGTAAGAAAAGCGAAAGGCGTAAAAAAGAACGTTGTGAAGAAGCAAATAAAGCACGAGCAGTACAAGCAGGTGCTGTTCGGAAAGCAGCAGCTGTGGCACGGAATGAACATTTTGCGAAGCGAGGGGCACGAAATCTACGGCATGCATGTAAATAAAATTTCACTGTCCCCGTTTGATTCAAAGCGCTGGATAGCTGACGACGGGGTAAATACAAAGGCTTACGGGTATAATAACCAGATGGAAGAAATAGAAGCTTTATTCGCTAATACAGAAATGGAAGAAATAGAATTAACAAATACAGAAATGGAAGAAATAGAAGAAGCGTTAAAGCTCTGGAGGTAATTGTGTGTTTGGAGGCACAACAAGCAGTTCTTCACGCACGAAGCCGCGCTTGGGCCCGTCATGCAAATAGTAGAGAACGGGCTGATTCGGTTTGGTAAAAGAACGTTCAATGTTGTAAACTTTCAAAGACCAGATTGGATCGGTGGCTCTTTTCACACCACCTTCAAGCTCGCCAGGTTGGTACAAATACCTAACATTCACAAGAGAGGGGAGCTTTTTTTCGCTTTCTCCAACAGGTCTCAAATATTTTGTTGACGGCTTGGAAGTCACATTTTTTTCTTTGATGGCAACGGCAGGTTTCTGGCCGATAAGGCTTGTGACTTCATTGTTCAGAGCAGCTACAACTTCAGGAAGTCTTTTTACCCACGCCGTGGACCGCTGGCCCTCAGGTTTTCGCATTTCAACTGCGTACTGGTGCCCAAACAAGCGCTCAGCCAGGGTGCGGTTGAAACGTTCAACAATGGCCTGATCACGGTGAATATCAACTCGCCCGCGCCTAATATATGTTTTGTGATTTTCCATTTCTTTTGTAACAGCGCCCATAAATTCGCGCCCAGGGTCAACCTGCAGCAGTTCAGGCCATTTCAGAGGCGAGCGCTTGTAAATTCTCTTAAAAGCCAGTGCAACTTCATCAGAGTTTTTAGAGGTTAAGGGTTCAGCTTCTTTGTAGCGGCTGGCTACGTCAACAACAGTGAGTGCGTATTTGAAAACTTTGCGCCCGCGGGGTAGTTTGTCATGTGGCAAAAAAAGAAGATCCGCCTGATGCACTTTGTTTGGTGTAGGAACGTCGAATTTCGGCCGAGGAATGCGCTTCGGTGCGGGGAGGAAGATCTGCCAGAGTGCTTGCTTGAACAGCCACTTTTTTGCGGTTTCTTCTGGTACCTTGGCAGCTTCAGATAATTTTTTTATCGCGGCAAAACCTTTCCAGTAGCCTCCAGGACTATAGTATGTCTTTGTGAGTTTGGCATCCATCGTGTTTACCCCACTAATATAAGTAAGAAATTAAAAAAGTTTAAAACCCTGGGGTGTGGGGTTTACCCCTCTAATATAAGTAAGAAATTAAAAAAGTTTAAAACTCTGGGATTACCATGGGGTGTGGGGTAAACCCCACTACTAAAGGAAACGAAAGGCAGCGTAGCCCAGAGCAAGAGCCCCAGCGCCCACGAACATGAGTTCACCATTTTTTTGCTGCTGGCTTGGTTGATAGAAATCTGAGAACTTGGGTTCTTTGGGGGGTATCAGTTGTTTGTCAGGGTGCGCTTTGTTATACAGTTTGAAGGCGTAGTCAGTGTTGGTAAAGTTCTGCTTGGCCTGCTCTTTTATTTGCGTGTTAGTCGCAATCCAGTCTAGAAGATTGGTGCGGTCACGGGAGTATTTGGCGTAAGCTGCTTGATACGCCTCGAGAGCTTTGTCATGTCGTACTTTTTCATCAAGTGCAGCGTCACCTCCGCCAAGTGCCTTCGCAAGATAATTGCCACCGATAAAAGCCGCAGCATTCAATATAGCTCCACCAGCCATAATCGCGATACTTGCCATTGTTTATATATCAGAGCAGAGTTTTTTTCAAATCATTAATTACATGCTGGTGGGAAGGATTTTTTGGTCCTCGAGGTACTGTTTGAGCGCAATGCTCCCTGCCATGACGGCGGTGAACTTCACGTAGTTCATAGCACTGCTGCTGGGGTCAGAAGTAAAATTCTCTTTCACAACCTTTTTTGCGACCCAGCCGATGCCGGCGACTAAACCAGTGAGTGTAGCCGCATCCGTGATTGTTTTAACAAGCTTGTTGTCTGACATTATTTTGTAAGTATAGAAATGGAAACATACAAAAGTTTAAATCAAAATTAATTATTTGTCTCTTCTTCCGCGTCCGGGTTACACAATGTAGCATTCAAAAGATCACGGACCGTATTAAAAACCTTCACGTTGAAATCGTACCATATCAGACTGATACCAAAAATGGCCGCGGTTGAGATAAGAACTTGGGGAACGTCAACTTTCTTCATGATATAGTAGGCAGGTATAATATTAATTCGTAAATATTCAATCCATATGTCTTACACCTCTAGGCTGTGTCATGCGAGCAGGCTGTGGAACAGGTTGTGGCTCAGGTGTCTTTTTGCTGAATAAGGCCTTTAGCTCTTCACGTTTGTAATAAATCCCGATCAGTGAAACGACTATGCTGCCAATACCAATCCATTGTGTGGTGCTGAGACTGCTATTATCAACTTCGGTACTCTTTGGGCTTTCGTCTGCAATAGGCGGGTCTGGCTCAGAAACCGGGGCAGTCGCCTTTGCCTTGTTGTTTGCGATTATAATAGCAGCCTCAGCTGCGGCTTTTTTCTGTTGTTCACGGGCTAGCCGAGTTTTTTCAGCAACCGCTTTGCCAGCAGCCACACGCTTGGGATTTTTTACGCGCTGCGGGGCTGTAGTTGGAGTTGGAGTTGTTGCCTTCTGTGTTATATCGACCTGCGGATTGCAACTTTGTTGCGGGGTTTCGCCCTGCTCGGATTGTTCGGTTGACATTTTGAAACAAAGCGTATATGTTAAGCAAATAAAATAATACTTAGAAATTACTCAGAATTTGTCTGCAATTGTTCAGCAATTGGTGAGGTATGCTCAGGAATTTCTTCTAATTTTGCTTTGTCGTTTTTCTCCAAATGCGAATTAAAATCAATGTGCTTCGCCGTTATCAAAGCAGCAGAAATAGGAGCAAGAAATTTTCCATATTTCAAAGAGAGACTGCCGACAAAATCTGTCATTTCTTTGTTAATAATGAAGTCTTCTTTTAGTTCTTTTTTCATTGCATCAATGTCATCTATTTCAACAACCATTTGCAGGCCTCTTGTCAGAAGCGTAAGCAGGCTGTCAACCATGCTTTCGGTTGTCTTGCTGCCAACGAAGGTTTCATATCTCTTGTAGTACTTTTCAACTTCTTTATCGGCCAAGCGTTTCAACTGCTCATGCGTTAACTGCACGCCGATGGCCTCTTTGGATTTGCCTGTTGATACAAGCACGGCCAGCTGCTCACGAAGGGCAGGAATGTTAGGTCCGGGGACGGTTAAGCTTGTTAAGTCTGGCACAATACTACCAGCTGGGCCGCTTGACGGCTCAGCTTCCAGTAGGTTTATAACATCTGCGAACTCTTGTTCAGCCATCATCAACTTGTTGATATACTATATACAACAACTTTATTTTTTTAATTCAAAATCATCAACTTTTGTTGTTAATTCGTAGGGGAATATAAGCGAGAACACGAGATAAGAGAACTTCCGCTTTTTCATCTTTGAGATCAGATTTTTGTACTCATCGTGGGAGAGTTCGCCGGCGTAATCTTCAAAGATCGCCTTCGTGGTTTTGGCCGAGGGAGTGTAAAATAGAACGATAGCCGCCACCTGCTCTCGGAAGGAAGCGGTGATGCTGGTTAACTTCTGGGTCAGTACCCAAACGCTGATGCTGATATGTCGGCCGGAAAAGGCAAGCTCCACCAGCTGGCCTGTGCGCCCTTTCACATCTTTGGAGGCTGCGCAGTCATCTAGGATTATGAGCGTGTTGGTGCCCTCAAACAGCCAGGTCACGTCCTTCAACAAACTTTCAACCTCGTGCTGCTTGCATATTATTATAAACATTCTTGGGTCATTTTCACCAATTCGGTGGTAGGTCTTGTTGTGCGCGAATGTTGGACAGATAAGCACAATGTAGTCGAACTTGCCGCGGAAAGGGCCGTAGATCTGGTCAACCACATATTTAGATTTGCCTGAATTTGTCGGCCCCACAATCAGAGCGTTGAACGGGATGTTGTTCGGATCCATGCGTCTCGGTATTAATACGTAGCAGACTCTAGTTCATTATTAAGAATATTAAATTGCGCATCCGCAAGAATAAAAATGTGGCATTTCACGGTACCAGATCCTGACCCTTTTCTCTGGATCTCAAGCTGCACTCCATCTTTTGTGTTGACCAGTCGGAGGCCGCTGCCGTGCATTTTCCCGTCCTTCATGGACCGTAGATCAATGAACAACCCAAACTTGTCCCCAGTGTAAAACTTCGTTGCGTCCATGCTGTCGGTGATGCCACCATTTATGGCGCCAAAGTGCCGGAGAACCTCCTCCCATTGGTCCCGAGGCTCCAGTCCCTGGCTGTTTACTTTGTTAGGCACGCCGTTTATGCTGACCTTTACGTTAGTTATGTCAGGGTTGAAGAACTTTTCCGAGTCTCTTGCGCCTCCAGCGTGAGGTTCGCAGAAGAGGAGGAGAATTCCCTTCATGGAGCGGCGGGGGACATTGATGCTCTCGTTTATGATCGTGTCATCCGCCTTATTAACCGTGAGCGTCTTGTGATGGGTGACATGCTCGTACATGAAATCCTTGCCGTTCAGGTAACTGCTTGACGTTTCTCTGGCAAGGTCAACATTGTGGATCACTTCGTATTCGAGCTCAATGTTTTTCAGCTCGTAGTCCAGCTTCGAAGAGTCTGAACCTTTAACAACCATATTTGCGGGGGCCAGCGTGATCTCGAAAATGAGGGCGTCGTGCAGGGCGCGAGGATAGAAAACCCCGTGGTCCTTCAAGATTTCGTGGTCCAGGGGAATGCGGTATTTGTTGCCATAAACGGTGTTCAGTATCTTTTCCACATCAACGCCAGAGGTTTTCTTGTCTCCAGAGTTCGACCGAATTTTGCACAATTCCTCTGTCTGGATCCCTTCGAGGTACATGTTCTCGCGCTGAGCTTTTGGCAAGAAAAGGTCCTCGAAAAGCTTGTAGATGTCAAACGCGTTTGTGTCCTGCAGTATCTCGCCAGCGAACTTGACCACCAGCCTTGAGACAAGCGCCCTGGAAACGTTGTTTACCAGGAAGTTGTTGGCATGGCCGCTCACTACCAGATTAAACACAAGAGCAAGCGAGCCCGGGACGAGAACCACCTCATCTTCTAGCTTGGGCACCGCAATGTACAGGGTCTCCCCAGGCGATGCTTTGCTGGGATTGAAAGTGATCCGGTGCTTGACCCTGTCTGCCTTAAGAGAGTTCGGTATTTTCTTTTCGAATGACGGTCTGAGTACTTCGCTTACGGACGCCATCGTATTAAAAAGAAAATAAAAAATGTTTAATATAGAATAATAAGATGGCAGCACGTGAAGGTGGCTTTGGCGAAACAGATCCTCTCATGGAACATACAGATGATCGCAACGACGATGACGGCGACACCTCAGGGCCGTTTCAGCCTGGCTCCTCGTCAACGCCCGGACCAGGCGAAATACCAAATAGAACTACCACGATGAATAGGCCGCCTGAGCGCGGCTCACATACTGCAGAAACCTCTTTTATCGAGGTTCGTGGTAATCTGACAAGGGAATTTCAGTTACAAGAGGCGCAAAAAAAGATCAAATACTATTTCCCAGACTATAATGAAAGCGTTGATTTGTCTGTAAACGCTCGTGGCAAAATCATTGCGAAAGGACCCCGAGGTGGAGACATTGAAGTTTTTAAAGCAGACAAAAAATCACTTCTTTCTACTTTCATAAATAGATTTAAAACAAAACTTGGCTTGCAAAGAGAAGACTTCTTGGACAAACAGAAAAAAGAAAAGGGAAAATGGGAAAAATATATTGCCGATAAACAAAAAATTTCAAAAGATACCTCAAAAGACAGTTCAGAAAGAGCTTTGGCAGAGCGAAACATAAAAAAGGCAAAAGAAGAAATAGCGAAAATTGATAATCGAATAAATGATGTTGAAAATCAGATACTTGGACAAGAAACAAGAATTCCAGAAGCACCCACTTTACAAGAATTTCAACAACATGAAGCAGAAAGGCAAAAAAGGGAAGAAGAAATACGACAAGAAAGACAAGAACAAGAAGATATTGCAAACGACGAAAACAGGCCACAAGCTGAAAGACAACAAGCTCGTGAAAGAGTTGATGATTTCAATCAAGAAATAAATGAAATAGAGAATGAAAGAGAAGAAGAGATCGAAAGGTTGTCCTTAACAGACAAATTAAGAGAAAAGGTTAAAGAGATTTTCAAAAAGTATGGCTTCACCGTCACAGCAGTTTTGCTTGCTGTTGGCACGACTATTGGCGTCATTCTGAGCTCTCTCTCAAACGGGCTTAAGGCTGTTGCAAAGGGTGTCGGCAATGGTCTTCAAACGCTCGGCAAAAAAATAGCAGGCATTCTGCCGGGCCTACTTGGCGCAATTGTCAGCTTTGTGTTTCGCGCAGCCGGTCAGGTGATCAGCTTTCTTGGCAAAAATGCCTGGCTGTTGATTGTCGGTGTGGCCGTCTTTCTCATCGAGCGGGTTACAAAACGTAACGACTAAATGCAAAAGCTCCCAACCCCAGACCAGTTATGAGTAAGATTTTGTTTGTTTCGTGCGCTGTGGGCTTAGCTGTAACTTTTGTTGCCTGCAAAGGTGCGATTTCGTCTGGCTGTGCAGGAACGACCGGTGGTTTGTTGGAAGGGTGGTTTGTTGGCCTCTTAATTTTAGGCGGTCCTCCTTCCATGTGGGTAACGCCCACTTTTTTTATTCTCGTATTCACTTCGTCGTTAACCCCGAGCTTCATACCTGGCATCGCTTGTTTCAGCTGGTTGCTGTAACCAATCGTACTCTGAGTATTTATTACCATCCGCGCAGGCATCAGCCAGGCCCCCGGACACACAGCAAGGTTAAGCCTCACCTTTGCCTCGTCGACAGCAAGTTGGTACCTTTGAATTGACTTTGCCAGATCTGGTTGCCTTATTGCGTCTTCTACAAGCACAAGAAACTCACTTTGCGCTTCCTTTGCGCGGCCTCCTGAGCCCAGAATGCTACTTCTGACGTTCACCTGTGAACCCAAAACACAGTAAACGAACGCCTCTATCGACTGGTTTATTCGCGCCAAACCCGCCTGGGTCAGACCTTCTGCTACGTTAGGACAAAACCAGTCTGCCTGTCCGTAGGCAGCGTCATCCGGCTCGATATAATAAATCAAGTTACCATCTTTGCCTTTACCGCCTTCGTCAGAAAATTTCTATTCGCCACCAGGGTAAATGTCTCCCTCTTCTTTAGCTGGTCCAATGTATGAGGCATAGACGTAAACGCTTCCCAGGCCGTGGTTTTCGCCTGTTTTAAAACGAAAATCGCCAGAAGGGTCGACTCCGAACTCATTGCATATTCTTTTGTATGAAGCCACGTCGTATTTGTTGTTAAACTGGTCAAAAGTAGGATCGCCAGGCAAAGCGCTAATGCTTTGTATTCCCCCCATCTGAAACAATATTCGCCTGACAGTAAAATATATATGGAACTTGTAAAAAGCTCGCACATTCGGTGGCAAAGGGATAGTAGAGCTGTCATCGAAAATTTCGCGACTGATACCACACCCAGTTGTCGCGCACCAGACAGCAAAATTCAACTGTTGTGGCCAATATCTCATATTTGGGCCGGCTAGCCATGTTTTGGACTCTTTCCCTGAATGGTGGGTGAGTTTGGTTTTTTGAAATATCTCTCTGAACTTTGTTGTGAAATACTGGTCCGGTGTTACGTAAATATTCAGTTGGTCATTAAATATTTTTTTCAAACTCGGTGCGGCATCGTGAAAGCCAACAGCAGGAATGGGCAAAGAGTCTCCTTTTAAACCACTTGGTGTCAGCTGTTGTGGAAACCCTTCTGATGATTGGTCAACACCCAGCGCACTTTTCATTTCCGGGCTCCAATATTTGCTGTCTGATCCAAAAACGTCTATCAAATTGCCTGGCCCTGCTTTGAAATAAATTTCTGAGGTTCCTGTGTGGTCTTTGGCGAAATCGGTCTGTGGAACAAACTTAGATTTATCGGCATTCGGGTATTTTGCAAGAAAAGTTTTCCATGCCTTCTGTTCTGCTACTTTGGCAATTTTTTCAGCTTCTTGTGTCTGAATCCATTGAAGAAGCGCAGATGCGCTGCCGTGCTGTGAGGGCTGAGGGGCCTTGTCTTTTGCTACTTTGGCAGTTTTATCAGCTTTCGCTGCACTTTTGGTTCTTTGCTGCCTCGAATAAGCATCCAACCATCCACCACCACCGGTCCATTCACCTTCCATGGTCCTCTTTTATATAAAAGATTTTTATTATTTAAACAAAATATTTTTCTCTAATTATAAAATGGTCATTCTAACGCTAACTACAACAGAAAATCCACACACGGTCTATTTTGACCAGCCTATTCAAAAACCAAGCTATATAAGGCTGTTAAGTTGTTCTCTTTACAATTCGTGGTTTAACTTAAAGAAAGATGGTGAAATCTTCTACACTGACGAAAAAAACAGTAAAAATTCTGAATCCATTATTCTAGGTAATTACACGATCGAAGTAATGGCAAAAACAATTGAAAATGCTTTTAAAAAATATGGTGACATATTAAGAACACAAATCAACACTCCTCTCGGTCAGATGTATATTAAAAAAGTGAATGAAAAGGAAAAAATAAAGTTTGATAAAAACTTATCCGAACTGCTTGGCATTGATCAAGATTTAAAATGGATAAGATATGTCAAACGTATGAAGTCACCCACGACTTATTTCATACATTGCGATTTAGTTGACAAAGAACAGAATCTGTTAAATGGAAAACCGTCCACTATTTTACAAACTTTTGACATAACAGGAAAACCACATGAAAGAGTTTTTTATCAAAGTGGCCCAGAACATGTCTTACGCGAAGTTTCTGCTGATAAACATATCACAAATATGACAATATCAGTCAGAGAAGAAAATAATAAAGTTTTTGACTTTAAGAGCTTGCCTCTTCAGTTTCTAATTGAAATTAATTAAAGAAAAAAAAAATTGTAAATATACATAATGTCATCAGCCAATGTGTTACCCACTGCACCAGCTTATGAACAAACAGAAACACAGACTACACTCTATCCGATTCTTCCAACCCAACCAGATAACAATTTTCGTATGCAGAAAGCAAACGAAGTTTTAAAATATTTAAGTGACGAAGTTTCACATTATAGGCTTGTTGCCAAAAAATATAAAAGAACTAAAACCATTATCAACTATGCTAGCTTTTCTTCTGGCGGTATTAGTGGTTTTCTTTCCACAGGTGGCGTAGCAGCTGCTTTTACAGGCATTGGAATTCCAGCGGCAATACCTATTGGTTGTGTTGCCTCTTTATTTGGGCTAACAGCTGCTGGGCTAACCGGTTTTTACAAAAAGCTAGAGCCCAAACTTATCAAACACTGCAAAATCATGACACTGGCTTTGTCAAAATGCGATACTGTCAACCGCATACTGTCAAAATCACTCATTGACGGTAAAATAAGCGATGCTGAATTTCAAAGCATCCTTGATGAAAAAGAGAGCTATCGAATACAGAAGGAGATTCTTCGGAAAGGAACACTTCCCAAGGACAAACAGAAACAGAGCAGCCCTGACATCGAAAAAATACGACAACAGGCCGTGCATGAAGAAAGGATCCGTATGCAAAAAAAGCTTCTTGGCAGCGCGGCCGATATCTCGAAATAAAATTTCAGTCTAAGCGCACACTCTTTCACTTTATTAAAGAATGATTGCCTGCTCCCATATTGTCTGTTAACGTTTTGGCAACAGGCTTTTATTAAACCGAAACTAGGTCTCAGAAAAAGGGCCCGTGAAATTCCTAAACCTGCGTAAAATTCCTAAACCTGCGTAAAAATTCCTAAACCTGCGTGAAAAAAATTTTCAAAAAAGTTAGCGACAATCGGAATTTTACGCAGGTTTCGGAATTTTACGCGCCTTTAGGAATGGCAACCCACGCAAACAAATCTATTTATTAACTTATGACATAATTTGTTGCGGAACAATATGTGCCGATTTCCTAATAAAAAAAGATAAAAATGTTTTACAAATGTGACTGACAAAAAAAACGTCTGGAGCATATAATATATCAAGTCGTTAGGCTTATTGGGAAAGCCCAAAAAATAAAATCAGCGGCCGAACACGCCGGCGCTTAGGGGGTGTCCCTGCTTCGCCAAGCATGATAATCAAAACACGTGCTATTTGTCTAGAAATTTCTGTCGCACGTGTCAATAAACACGAGACGGCTTTTGTAATGGTCTGCTTATTTAAGATAAAAGATTTTAAAAACAAATTAAGACCTGTCAGCTTTATATTAGACGTTAGTAAAATTATGTAAATACGCAAAGTTATTGAACTTTCTAGAATATAATTACACGGGAAGAGACGCAAAATGATTTCACTATTTCATACTCTTGTGTTTGCTATAAAAGAACTTTCTACACCAGTTTGGCAGGATGAGGTCAGACAGATAACATATCAAGTTGTGCAAGCTATCAGAGAGGTGGAAAAAAATTAAACAGTCTCGCTTGGTAAGTTAACTTCACTCAATATAGGGAAATATTCGTTTCCGTTTTTTCTTCTCAGAAATATCAAGCTACGGCTCCGCACCAACTCTTTTAATAAGATTTCTTGAAAACTTCATCGTAATCATCTTCATCATAAATAGGATAGCCGAGATAGTGATTGACTCCATTTCTGCGGCACAGATTACAGAGATAATTTCGCCTGCAATGACCGCATTTATAACAAAATAAGACCTTTACAATTTGTTGATTGTGATCACAAAATGGTGCTTCTTTGACTGCAGCGTTTACCTCGTCCCAGCCGAGAGCTTTTCGCTCCCTGAGTTTTATTTTAATAAACTCTTTGCAGATTTTTTCCCTTAATTCTGTCGGTAATATTTGTATTGCATCGGTAAGTTGGCAGTTATTTTTTTTTTCTGATGTTGAACTGACATTGTTCTTATTATCCGGCAAAAGAATATTCATTAATTCTTGTGGAGTCATTTTTTTCATTTCTGCAAGAAGTTCTTCTGATACAAGTATTGGCAATTCCGTATTTTCTCCTATTGAGTTTGGCTTAAATAATGCCCAATTGTCTCCCCTTTCTTTGTTTTTTCTAACTTTCGGTTTTTTAGTGCTTTGATCAACAGGACCATTGTCTCTTCCTCTACCCATCTCGGCGTATATACAAGTGCAGATAATTGTTCAAATGGAAAATAATTCTGGCGCACTTTTGTATATAGACAGTGCATACATTTCTTCAAAAGAAAATAATTATTTTTGTGACACATCCGCTCGCTCGGGGGTCACGCTCTTTGTTTCTTATTTTCACTCAAATACCACCACACACATATATAATGATGGTTCTGGTTCGCAAAATTTTATAATGTTAACAAAAAAAGCTTTTTTTCTAAAGAAACGAGGCGAGCAAGGGAGCCGAGTTTCTTTAGCAAAAAGCTTTTTTTGTTAACATTATAAAATTTTGCGCCAGAACCATCATTATATATGTGTGTGTAGCTATAGCGAAACCATAAAATTAGTTAAGATAATATAAAATAAACAAAAAATATATAAAATTGAAACTCCAGTCGAGTTTTAGAGTTAAATCAGTGAAGTCAAAGAATTAATTCCTGTCTCAAAAAGAAAGGACAAAATGTCAAAATCCGCAATGGTGTTCTTTACGTCATGCTCCACGTTCACATTTAATCTTCGTACATAACTTTTACTTGACCAGGAAGGTAATCTGAATCCAACCACTGCCATCCGTAGTACTTTGACTTAGGCAGCTTGTAAGGAATACTTGGGAAGTAGACATTCTTGTAATCTTCGCCTTTTTTCTGCCATTGGAACCAAATTTTGTCCAGGAAGGAATGATGAAGAACCATTTCTGGAGCATTAGAAGCCGAGAACCAATTGTACATCGTTCCACCAATCCAGTCGTGCACTTGGGAATGATAAATTTGGCGAACTATTCTTTCAAACTCCAGAAATTTTTCTAACGGAAGCGATAAAGTTTTGTTCAAATGTTCCGTGTCCCCAGTGAGATTGACGGAGTAGAAAAACCTCCTCAGACATCCACCTCCGGCAAGTTTCACCAGGCTCCATTTATGCTTGCTAAACGGTCCATCCTCAACGCAGTCGTAATCTGATTGGTTGCCGTCGCCGCCTAACCCGTGGTCACCAGATGTCCAAATCTCCACGCCACCCACGATGCCAGTTCCATTCCACCAGTGGTGAGCGACTCGGCTCCAGTCCCAATAAGGAATAGTCACTCGACAGTCAATTCTGCGCAAGAGGTTCTCAAACTCAACCAAGAACCATCGGTGCCATGGAAAAAAGATACGAGGCGTATTGTGAAGTAGATCATCTGGAGTATTTATGTGATACGCGATTATTCTTTCGTAATCTCTTTTGAACGCTGGGTGCATTGACGCCATCTTGTATGTGTTGATAAAGCGACGTCTTTGTTTAATGTCCATTTTAGTGAACTCTTTGCGCACGCGGTAACAGTTTATAAGTTTGCCATCCCGACATTCACAGCGCTCTTCGCACCTGTTGAGCACGCGGCTTTCTTTCTCACAGCTTGTGGGACTTGCCTGATGATATATGTTCTTTTGGTGATGACCGGCTTCGGACATGCTCCAGGTGCATAAAAGGAACACAACTAAACAATTCTGAGCAACCGTCATCTAGAAAAGGTAAACAATGTATTAGCTTTCCAGAAATAAGCCTAATCTTGATGAAAGCAAATACTCACAATATAATGGTGAATGAAGGAAAGTACGAATAATTTGTGAGTCTGTTGAGAGTTTAACTCATATCATGATCAATATAATCGTAGTGTGGGTTGAATTTCCCGTGAGTCAGTAGATAAACTGAGACTTTATCATCAGATTGGAAAAGAACAATGATAGACATTTCTTGCACAACAACAGTAAAATCCCGTATATAAAAATATACAATTTTCCACGTCAGGCTGAAGAGGAGTATGCATATATTTGATGCACATAACGAGATAAGCCTGTTTTAGTTCTTTTTTTTTTTTTTCAGAGTGGCGCAGGTCATGATATTTTAAAGATAACTAGAGTGTGGTGTCAAAGTTACCAGATTTCAGGCAATAAATTTACTGATTGTCTCATTTAGTTCTGATCAACTATAAAATGTCCCTTTCGTCCTCATTTTTGTCCTGCTTGTCTTTTTAATAAACACTTTTATATAAGGTTAAAATTTGTTGAAAAGGTTTTCTTTGGGCCGAGATCTCGAACTATCAACATGGCTGGGTGTACCGTGATTGCCCAAATTCCAAATTGTGTAGCTCAGTAAACCTTGTGAAACTATCTAATCATCTTACGGATGTTACATCACATGGATTGCATGTGGACAAGCCAAGAGATCTAGAGGATGAATTATCTTGAGCAGGCATTAGATTAAAGTTTTCCTCGAGCTTCGAGAATTCAATATGCTGTCGCCTGATATCCTTGTTTGGCGACGCTTTGTTCAAAATATTTTGGTTTTATAACGGTGCCCCCCCCCCCGACAAACACACAACGTACACGTTTTAGCTCCAAAAATGGCGGTTAGTTAAACCGAAAATAGGGAGTATCATTACGTTAGGAACTTTAAGATAGTAGATTTGTAGCGGTTTCGGAAAGTATAAGAATATATATTAATGCTTTTATAGCCTCGGTTGTCGCTACTTGTGTTTATCCCTATGCGCGACCAATTTCCATAATATATATGTTGTATCGTTTGGAGGTATAAATTTCCATCTCGAAGAATATATTTTAAATTAGTTATATCGTTTGGAGGTAAATTTCCATCTCGAAGAATATACTTTAAATTAGAATTGTCTGTTACAATACTGCAGGCTACAAAATGATCATTTGTGAGTTCAAGTACATTCGTCTAGCATTTTTATAATTATGGCCCGGCGATAGCTTTTTACTTGTAATTAAGTACAAGCAATTTCCTTGTACTATACTTCAAGTTTTTAAGAGGTATACTTACATTACAATTGAAGCTTTGACTATTTGGGTTCATTATCGCCATGCATGTGTACTTGGAATGACCCAATCCGTGGAGTTGATCGAATTTTCGAATTTTGCTTTTCTGTGGTATTGACGGATAATTACGAAAACGTTTTGCCAAATACAAACAGACTTCTACCAGTTGCCTATGCGATGCTATAGCCGGCCTCCTCAACTCTAGTAGAGGTAGAGATGAACAGTTGTTTTAACACACTCTAGCTGACATTGGTGCGATGAGAGGTTTTGCAGTTTTTGCCGCAAAGGCATTTACGCGAGAACAGCCGAAGATAATAGACCAAAAATGCCCAAATTTCGCATCCTTGACAACAGTAATAACTTTAACAAGCACGCAAAAAAGGCGATAGGTTTTAAAACATACTATTGAATGAATTCTACTCCCTTGTAAGATGCGAAAAGCGATAAAATTACAGTCAAAAACATTCACAATAAAAATATATATAAAAGGGTGTTGCCTAATACCTTTCGGATGATATTGTACTGGTTCTGCTGCGAACGCGTTAATTTGATTAAATTCGCTACGCTTTGCCTGTGTTTGATTTAAGTAAATATAAGCTTTTAATTTATTTTTCGCCAGAATTTAAACCTTTCCCCCTTGCTCCTGTTTACTTCAACTATTTCCCGTTGCCAATGTAAGCTCGATTTTATCGATAGGCATCGATGAAGCATTTGATGGCAATACTTGCAAATTAAACGCCTCGATCATTTATGAACTGCTTGTCTACTTTTGCTCTTCAAGACAGACGAGCGGTGTGATTTTCAGCCCTCTTCAATTCCCTGGTCACTTAGTCCAGAGAAGAAAGCGGCCTTAGAGAAGTCAACGAATTCAGGTTACCAAGAGAAAGGGATCCAATCGCGCTTTTCCTACAGATAATTTATTTGTGGGTAGGCCTTTCACTGAGTAAAACATGTTTTACCTTTTCGTAGTTTTGCGTGTTTCTGAAGGGCGCTACAATGAGTTGCTTGGCGTTGGTCCACGGAATCGAGGAACTATTTCATCAAGAACTAAACACACATAATTCCGTCAAATATGAAGTAGTATGAAAATGGTCAATAACCCAGTCATATATGAAGCACTTGCTGAACAATACCTGCGTTCAATCCTGGACATAAGTGAGGCCGACTGGAGTGAGGGGCCCTCGGCTTTAGCTTGCAATAAGCGCTCTGATCTTTCAACCGCTATTGTACCAATGAAGTATTATACTAAATGATTCATTTCAGAAGTTTGTGGGCACAATAAATCACTTGGTATATTGGAAGACCTTTCGAAATGTTTACAATCGGAAACGGAATTGTAAACGGAAACGGAAATAGGAGTACATAAGTGCACAGTTACTGCGGGTATTGCGACATGCGCAAGCGAGCAGTGAACCTTAACTTATGATTATTAGAATTCCAAATAATTAACATAAGGACTTCGGCTTTTGATAAAAATGATTTTTATTTTCACATCCCCTTTCATCTATACATGGAAACTTCATTACCATGGTCCCCCCCCCCGCTGAGCCTTCTCCTCAAACGCTGATTGGGCTCGTCACGAAAGCGATTCAGCCATGTATGTGAGAATAACTTACTCTTCTTTATTAAAATTGCTATGTTTTTCTGAACGTTAGTGACCATTCACTCTAATTCACTTGTATCTGATCGATTTAGCTGTATAAATGAACAATCAGTCACTTAGTTACGAGCTTGAGATTGCTATGAGGTGATACACTTGTTTGTAGTTGATGAGGCCGAAGGCCGAATCAACTATTAACTATTAAACCAAAAATTGATATGCCGTTGTACGATTACGGAAAAGTTTGCTGAGAAATGGTTGCTTTTGGAGTAAACGAAATAGAAGAAAGGGTTTATAGTTGATTCAGCTTAAACCGTCAGAAATAATGAGTTCCGAAAAAAAAGAATAAACAATGGTAGTTATGAAATTGCAACGTGCCAGAATAAGAGAAATTTGGGAGTATTCTATCGGTTTGAAGTCTCCACAGCGAGACTGACTGAATTCTCACCACAAATTTTTTTGATTGATGATGAAATATTTAATATCTTTTTCGTTACTTCGGCGGGTGACACAATCCTGTCAGGCCGACTTGAGTGAGGGGCCTTCGGCTTTAGCTTGTAATTACAAATTCGAAGATGCAGCGCGTTCTGACGGCTTTAATCGCTATTGTACCAGTGAAGCCTAATGGAAACTATAGTCATTCAAATGATACTTAACAATTCACGTCAAAAGCTTTTGAGCACAATAAACCACTTGTTAAATCGGAAGAGCTCTCGAAATGTTCACAACCGAAAACGGAATTTTAAACGGAAACGGAAATAGCGATCTCTAGGGACGAGAATAGCGACTGCGCAAGCGGGCAGTGAAGCTTAACTTGTGAAAATTAGAATAATTTTATTCTCACATAAACCTTTTCATCAATACATGGAAATTCGGCCTTGCCTTGTACCTTGCATGTTCCATGCCGAAGGCTGATTTGGCTCGTCACAAAAGCTACTGTTCTACCATGCATGGGAGAATAACTCAGTGACTCTACTTCATTAAAATTGGTTGCCTATTTTCTTTTTGTATTAAGGTAAAAATACATCAGTAACTATAAGTTACTAACAAAGTTAATACTAATATAACTACTAATAGACAGTCCATGCTGAATACTAATAAATACTAAGTCTAGCAAATTCTAATCTAAACATTACCCTAATTTTGTTTTTAAATTGATTAAATGATTTTGTCATTCTGATCGAGATCGTAGGGTAGGCTGTTCCAGAGATCTGCACCACTGTAACTAAAGCTTATTTCAAATAGCTAGTTCGCAGAAGAGGTACAAGCAGTTTGTTTTCGGACTGATCTCTTAAATAATAGCGTGTTCCATTACTTTTTAGAACATCAGTGAATTTTTATTCTAATTCATTCTTATCTGATCGTTTTGGCTCTATAATGTCCAA
The DNA here is from genome assembly GCA_963693305.1 of Meandrina meandrites. NCBI lineage: Eukaryota > Metazoa > Cnidaria > Anthozoa > Scleractinia > Meandrinidae > Meandrina > Meandrina meandrites. The sequence continues at coordinate 6,355,548 of OY855906.1, forward strand.
TTAGATAATTAGTTATGAGCTCGAGAGTTCTATCAGGTGATAGGCGAAGGCCGAATAAGCTGTTTAGTTATTAAATCAAAAATTGATTCCTATTTACTTCTCTATATATAAAATAGTATTTTAAAAACTTGACACTTTAAGTGAAATCGCACTTGGACTGAATTGTGATTTAAAATTTGCAGCCGCGTTTAATCAGCAATAGAATTATTCTGTGATATTTCGAAACTTCCTTCGAAACTTGAGAAAAACGAGTAAACGTCGCCATTTGGTAGACCACCGCCAGCCACTACACACTTAGGTCTGATAATATACTTAAGCTCAGCTATCCAGATTGCAGCATTTGCATCTATATTTATCATAGTGTATGTAGCGTTATACTAACATGTAGTAATTCCATGGTGAAATAGCACTAAGAATGATTAACTTAAACCCGTGAAATAGACAACACAGTCAGTTAAATACTATTAGAGGGGGCGTAGCTAGGATTTTTTCAAAAGGGGGGTCACACTGTGTCACACCCAGGGTACGTAGTTTCATGGTCCACTGCAGATGTTCGGTCCTGAAAATGGAGTTTGTAACTACCTAGCACTAGAAAAGATTAATGAAAAAAATGAATGACATGTTGATTCCTCGGATTCGTGCTTTATCGCCATCCGAATTATAAATGATTAGACACTAACTCGTTTTCCAGTTCCTTTTTTCTATTTTAGCACCTTCATACCTTAACTTAAAGGTGCTTTATTAAAGAAACGTTACCCAAGGAAGGCAATCCTTATTTGCCAATCTTTACCGAAGACTTAAACCTAAAGAGCTACAAGATTACTTTGGATGTAGCTATAGCGAAACCATAAAATTAGTTAAGATAATATAAAATAAACAAAAAATATAATATATAGATTTAGGCAGGCCTAAAAGCGGAGCTCCTATTTATTTATTTATTTTTTTGCTTGAGTTTGCACTGTTTCCCAATTAATAAGTAGGCACACACTATTTCTAAGCGTCGGTTGCCCATATAGGTACATGTCGCTGCACTTTATTGGGTTCCTCATGCACGTACGCACGTAGGCGCACACATCAATTTTTAGTGTAAAGACTTTTCATAACTCTAAGGGTAATTCAATGTAAAGGGCCTTGATGAAGGCGAAGAAATTTGTTTTGATTTACTTCAAAACAGCCAAGGCAAAAAGATCAAATCAAGGCAAAACAAAGTGAACTAAACACCACAACAAAGAAAATCACAGCGGCAAAACTAACTCAGCAAATTCATTGCATGGGGGCCGGTTTAAGTCATTTTTAAGCAGTTTTTCTGTGTAAGAATTGTGACAGTTTCTGATTTAGGAAGTGGTGCTCGCTGTCTATTAAGCTTAAAATGTAGTTTTTAACCATCTTGGTTTGGTTGCATGATTAACTACGCTGCATGTTTTATCGTACACATTGCTAAATACCTTAGAGAATTTTATGTAGAGAAGTGAATGAATTTCCTTCGTTTCTAGTAGGCGAATGTGCGTTAGGAAAAGTCTGAACTCACTCACCCAAGCACAGGCAACTCGCAATATAAAAACTGCCGTAAATACTCGTTTACCAATCTAAAAACTTATCACACGTACGAGATTTCAACACACTCACCGAAATGACAAAAATGCAAGCGAGTGAAATAGAGCAGTTGGTTAATAAATCGTTTAATCGTTGGTATGAAGTATTGTTGCCGAAGGTTTACTCGTTTTTTGCTTTGATTTGTTTGCGGGATTTTTCTGCAAATGCAGCCCGCGAAATCATGTTTTTGATCCGTGTAGCTCAATAATTTAATATTCTTTTCAAAATCCAACGATGAACACAAAATTTGAAACGAAACATTTAATAGGCAAAAGTGTACAGAAGTGATTAAAGCTAAGAGGTTTGAAAGCAGCCGTTTTAACGGAATTTAAGCTTATAATTGACGAGAAAATCTGTAAACCGACACAACATCGAATTCGTTCATAAATGAAGTATAAACAGATTCTCACAACAAAATGTGTACATTTACGTTTGTTACGTCATATTTTGAGAAGGCTTGTAAATTCTGCAGGGCAAAGCTTTCAAACCAGCCAAATAACATCGGAGACGAAGCGGCGAAAACGGTAGTTTCGTCCAATGTTCGTAATAATCTCACACCACCAACATATGCATAATCTGAATTATCAGCGAAGATCAATACCTTTCTTCCTTGCGGTGTAGCTTTTAACATTCTTTTATCCGTCACTTCAGCAGCTTCAGTCAACTTGACCGGCTCTGAGCACACTTTTACATTAGCTCAGATCATTTTAATTTCCAGTCTTGGTCAGGAGCAGGAACCGTAAACAGTGCTTCAACTCTCGTTGTTTTGGACTCGTACTCTGATATATCATGTTCAGGTCGACAATTATTTCGGATCTTCCGATTAAGAGGTTATCCTAAATCACTTGGCATAAGTTTCCATGCTGTAGACAAGTAAATAAAGCAGAAATATTCACGAAGATCTGTTCTCCAGCACGCTTTCTTCCCGTCTTTCAATTCAGCAGAAAACAAGGTGCAAACGATTTGCGCCTTTTCATACAATTGCTTCGTTTAAGTTGAAATGAAGTGTCCAGATCATTTTTTTAACAAGAGAAAAAACGTTTTAAATTAGATTTAGCCAAACCTAAGAGCTGAGCTCCTCGGTTATTAACTTTGCCCTTTATTAAAATCTGAATTTACACGATGATCAATAAATTTGTATAAAACCTGGACTTGAACCCGCGATCAACTAGAAAACCCCATCTGGTCAGCGGTCAACTTCCAAAAAACACGTGACCTCGATGAGCTCCACTTGTGAGCCCGCGATATGGTCACGTGATACTGCTCAGCGGATACTTTGTTTTGACAGCTGTCAATTGATCATAACATGGATGTCAAAGTTGTAAGCTCTGTCTACGTACGTACGTATAGAGAAGTAGAGATGGCATTCATCTGCTCCCCATCTCCCTCAGTCTATTGTCCCCCCGGTCGGGCCGCCTTGGGACTCCGCTCCCCCTCCCCGAGAGTCTGTACGGGAGGGCGTGCGGGCGTACGCACCAAATTTTCTTGGCCTCATGGGTTTACCAAAATTCCTTACCCATGGTGCTCCGCTGGCGCGCTTCGCGCGCTGGAGCTCCGCTATAAAATTGAAACTCCAGTCGAGTTTTAGAGTTAAATCAGTGAAGTCAAAGAATTAATTCCTGTCTCAAAAAGAAAGGACAAAATGTCAAAATCCGCAATGGTGTTCTTTACGTCATGCTCCACGTTCACATTTAATCTTCGTACATAACTTTTACTTGACCAGGAAGGTAATCTGAATCCAACCACTGCCATCCGTAGTACTTTGACTTAGGCAGCTTGTAAGGAATACTTGGGAAGTAGACATTCTTGTAATCTTCGCCTTTTTTCTGCCATTGGAACCAAATTTTGTCCAGGAAGGAATGATGAAGAACCATTTCTGGAGCATTAGAAGCCGAGAACCAATTGTACATCGTTCCACCAATCCAGTCGTGCACTTGGGAATGATAAATTTGGCGAACTATTCTTTCAAACTCCAGAAATTTTTCTAACGGAAGCGATAAAGTTTTGTTCAAATGTTCCGTGTCCCCAGTGAGATTGACGTAGTAGAAAAACCTCCTCAGACATCCACCTCCGGCAAGTTTCACCAGGCTCCATTTATGCTTGCTAAACGGTCCATCCTCAACGCAGTCGTAATCTGATTGGTTGCCGTCGCCGCCTAACCCGTGGTCACCAGATGTCCAAATCTCCACGCCACCCACGATGCCAGTTCCATTCCACCAGTGGTGAGCGACTCGGCTCCAGTCCCAATAAGGAATAGTCACTCGACAGTCAATTCTGCGCAAGAGGTTCTCAAACTCAACCAAGAACCATCGGTGCCATGGAAAAAAGATACGAGGCGTATTGTGAAGTAGATCATCTGGAGTATTTATGTGATACGCGATTATTCTTTCGTAATCTCTTTTGAACGCTGGGTGCATTGACGCCATCTTGTATGTGTTGATAAAGCGACGTCTTTGTTTAATGTCCATTTTAGTGAACTCTTTGCGCACGCGGTAACAGTTTATAAGTTTGCCATCCCGACATTCACAGCGCTCTTCGCACCTGTTGAGCACGCGGCTTTCTTTCTCACAGCTTGTGGGACTTGCCTGATGATATATGTTCTTTTGGTGATGACCGGCTTCGGACATGCTCCAGGTGCATAAAAGGAAAACAACTAAACAATTCTGAGCTACCGTCATCTAGAAAAGGTAAACAATGTATTAGCTTTCCAGAAATAAGCCTAATCTTGATGAAAGCAAATACTCACAATATAATGGTGAATGCAGGAAAGTACGAATAATTTGTGAGTCTGTTGAGAGTTTAACTCATATCATGATCAATATAATCGTAGTGTGGGTTGAATTTCCCGTGAGTCAGTAGATAAACTGAGACTTTATCATCAGATTGGAAAAGAACAATGATAGACATTTCTTGCACAACAACAGTAAAATCCCGTATATAAAAATATACAATTTTCCAGGTCAGGCTGAAGAGGAGTATGCATATATTTGATGCACATAACGAGATAAGCCTGTTTTAGTTCTCTTTTTTTTTTTCAGAGTGGCGCAGGTCATGATATTTTAAAGATAACTAGAGTGTGGTGTCAAAGTTACCAGATTTCAGGCAGTAAATTTACTGATTGTCTCATTTAGTTCTGATCAACTATAAAATGTCCCTTTCGTCCTCATTTTTGTCCTGCTTGTCTTTTTAATAAACACTTTTATATAAGGTTAAAATTTGTTGAAAAGGTTTTCTTTGTGCCGAGATCTCGAACTATCAACATGGCTGGGTGTACCGTGATTGCCCAAATTCCAAATTGTGTAGCTCAGTAAACCTTGTGAAACTATCTAATCATCTTACGGATGTTACATCACATGGATTGCATGTGGACAAGCCAAGAGATCTAGAGGATGAATTATCTTGAGCAGGCATTAGATTAAAGTTTTCCTCGAGCTTCGAGAATTCAATATGCTGTCGCCTGATATCCTTGTTTGGCGACGCTTTGTTCAAAATATTTTGGTTTTATAACGGTGCCCCCCCCCCCCCCCCCCCCCGACAAACACACAACGTACACGTTTTAGCTCCAAAAATGGCGGTTAGTTAAACCGAAAATAGCGAGTATCATTACGTTAGGAAATTTAAGATAATAGATTTGTAGCGGTTTCGGAAAGTATAAGAATATATATTAATGCTTTTATAGCCTCGGTTGTCGCTACTTGTGTTTATCCCTATGCGCGATCAATTTCCATAATATATATGTTGTATCGTTTGGAGGTATAAATTTCCATCTCGAAGAATATATTTTAAATTAGTTATATCGTTTGGAGGTAAATTTCCATCTCGAGGAATATACTTTAAATTAGAATTGTCTGTTACAATACTGCAGGCTACAAAATGATCATTTGTGAGTTCAAGTACATTCGTCTAGCATTTTTATAATTATGGCCCGGCGATAGCTTTTTACTTGTAATTAAGTACAAGCAATTTCCTTGTACTATACTTCAAGTTTTTAAGAGGTATACTTACATTACAATTGAAGCTTTGACTATTTGGGTTCATTATCGCCATGCATGTGTACTTGGAATGACCCAATCCGTGGAGTTGATCGAATTTTCGAATTTTGCTTTTCTGTGGTATTGACGGATAATTATGAAAACGTTTTGTCAAATACAAACAGACTTCTACCAGTTGCCTATGCGATGCTATAGCCGGCCTCCTCAACTCTAGTAGAGGTAGAGATGAACAATTGTTTTAACACACTCTAGCTGACATTGGTGCGATGAGAGGTTTTGCAGTTTTTGCCGCAAAGGCATTTACGCGAGAACAGCCGAAGATAATAGATAAAAAATGCCCAAATTTCGCATCCTTGACAACGGTAACAACTTTAACAAGCACGCAAAAAAGGCGATAGGTTTTAAAACATACTATTGAATGAATTCTACTCCCTTGTAAGATGCGAAAAGCGATAAAATTACAGTCAAAAACATTCACAATAAAAAAAATATATAAAAGGGTGTTGCCTAATACCTTTCGGATGATATTGTACTGGTACTACTGCGAACGCGTTAATTTGATTAAATTCGCCACGCTTTGCCTGTGTTTGATTTAAGTAAATATAAGCTTTTAATTTATTTTCGCCTGAATTTAAACCTTTCCCCTTGCTCCTGTTTAGTTCAACTATTTGCCGTTGCCAGTGTAAACTCGATTTTATCGAAAGGCATCGATGAAGCATTTGATGGCAATACTTGCAAATAAACGCCTCGATCATTTATGAACTGCTTGTCTACTTTTGCTCTTCAAAACAGACGAGCGGTGAAATTTTCAGCCGTCTTCAATTCCCTGGTCACTTTATTTGTGGGTTATGCCTTTCAGTTTTACCTTCTTGTCTTTTTGCGTGTTTCTGAAGGGCGCTACAATGAGTTGCTTGGCGTTGGTCCACGGAATCGAGGAACCATTTCATGCTGAAGGTTTCTTCGGGTAAAATTTCCACCTTGTGTCAAATTGTGCGACAACCTTAGCCTTGGGTACGATTCAGGTCTCTGTAGAGAAATGCAAAATGAGACCTGCGACTTGCCCGTCGAGTAACTACGTCGCCAAAATTTATGCGGTAACGATAAAATACGAAATTGTCAGCTAAACAATGGGAAACGTTGGCGTTTGTGCGTTTCTAAACAGCACACGCCTCGTCTATTTGTTTAGGGAAGCTTTTAATTATTAAGAAAACTATCTTTTCACCACTCCATCGCGTGCAATTTTCATTCTTCGCGAATTGTGCCACTGAGAACGCTATAAAGTTCAATAAGTTAAGTTCAAGCAAGTGGTTATGATCAAATACCTTATTATAAGAAATTAATGCTTCATGAACTTAAAGCGAATTTGGAAAATTCGGGTTCGTTTTTGTGGGCGTTAATTTGACTTATTTCCGCTCCCATGGCGCGATTGAGTCACTCGATTAGAGGCTGAACCCAAAAACCATTTTTCATAAACCAGTGATAATCAATAGTTATTATACAACTAAGTTTGATAACGTAAGCAACGAACTTGGGAGAAGTTTTAATTAACAAATTTTTCACGACCTAAGGGCATGGGGTTCCTTTCTCATTCGAAGGACGCTTTGTTGTAAAAGCAGGTGCAGAAAAAGTTGGCTTTACGATTACAGGAGATTACGCTGTTTCGAAATTAACGGAAATCTACCTTTTAACCTAAAACTGTTCTGAAACATTATTAACGTTGACATTAATACGGCCGGCCGGCCTGACTGAGAGTAAGTTGCATGTGTATATTTCCACAGCAAAATTGACTGAATTCTTACGTCAAGATGTTTGGACCACAGTTTTTGGAATCACTTTTTTTTATTTCACTAGACTGGCTGAAGTGCAGGACTATCGACTTTAGGGTGCATTTGTAATGCTAAAGACGCGACGCGCTCTGATAGTTCAGTCGCTATTGCGGACTGTTGAGCTTAGCCATGCAGTAAAAGCCATATGGAAATTATGATACTAGACCATTCATTTCAGAAGTTTGCAGTACAATAAACTACTTGATATGTTGGACGAGATCTCGAAGAAGACGTAAATCATTCGCTTACGCGGTTCATGGTTTACAAATATAATAATGATCCTTTGCTTAAGTGTAAAAGCTTGCAAGCGGAAATACAGTAGGGCGGTTTTCATGATTCCGATTTGCTCACCCACGAAAAGTCCTCCGTTACACGGTGATCCATGTGACTCAAGAACACTCGATATCGTAATATATCTAGCTATTCTCTGACCCAGGAATTCGACTTTTATAAAAAATGATTCCTTGTGTCGTATTCTTTTGCATCGATGATAAAATACAGAAAACAAAAATATAATATATGGAGATTATATTCAAGCTATGATTAGCCATAAGGGAGTATAAATTAAATGACTCTTCTTCATTTGAATTGGTTGTTCGATTTTTTTTTTTTAGAATTTAGAATTTGTGCAAGTATACCGCTTCAAAAGGAAGAAATCTTTAGCGATGTTTTTCCTTCAAATAGTTTTGTCTATACCGAAAGAAAACAACTCAAATGATAATCAAAGGAACTTTCTGAAGCATGCAGTGAGTTATATTCTTCTGGCTAAGAGGCTTGCCACTCTGTGTCAAGAATTATCTGTGCTGCACTGTCGGTTGCACCTAAAACACTTTGCTGCTTAGTAGCTAGAATAACCATGCTGCTAGAGGCGTAATGAAGATAAATTTGCGGTGATTTGGTCCTCCGCTTGATTGAAACTATTTAATGGGTGAGCCCTGAGGCTCCAATCGAGTTTTATGCAAATAATGCAAAACGGAGTAAATTACTTTACGAGTTGTTATAAATAGTAGAAATTAATCAACGACAAGCTCTAAGCTAATCACAGATAACTGTCTACAGAATTTTAATATGTTTCAACTCATTTCAAATTTGAAAATTGACAAAATTGGACGGTAAAAGGTATCGCAAGGTTACAGCGTTTCAAGTAAAGTGAATTATTAAAACAAGAATGACGCCTCGGTTCATTGGACAAATGATGTATTGTTAAAGCACTCATTTGTATGTGCATATTTCATAAAATTCCACAGAGAATAGCGCTAAGCCGCTAATTTCCAGTGCATATTCTGGTGAAATTCAAAGCACAAGTGCCTAAATATGACGAATTGCGAGGCATGCACCACGTGCCCTTACTGTTGACTGTATGGTCGATTGTCTATTCCTAAAATGTAACGGGTGTTTTTCTGTAATGTATACTGACTTGGGGAGACGTTTGGGGTGAAACACCACAACTCGATCTGACTGAAAGCTATATCTAAAATAAAAGGATGGCCACGCTCCGTCTCTTGAACAATCTCGAAACAATGGTAGAACTCACCTTTGAGTAAGATGTAGTTACTGCCCTATCATCACAGCAGTCTTGGGGATAAGTGATGTATTTGGCAAGTCTTCGTGAGACTCGAAGAGTTCCGATTCTTAACATCCAATCAAAAAGCAGCGCGAGCACACCAGCGTGACGCAATAAGGATACGTCAAGTTGCTAGGCAACGCGGGCTCATTGAACGACTCTCGACCTTTTCAATACGAGGACGGAAGAGGCGACTGGAGACGAGTCAGGGAATTCGCCCTCAACTGGTGCTATTTCAGTGCTACCTTGACTGCGTATAAAAAAGCGCCCTGGTATTGGTTATATCTTAAGAAAGTGTTTGAAGCCCCTGATTTCATAATTTTATTATCCCAACACCGACAAGAAATACAACACTTGAAATTTAAAAGGTTGTTCACAACTGGCTCTGTATCGTTTTCAAGACTCACACGAAGGAATGTCAATGTTATTTGTGACCTTAATGGAGCTTTTTAGTAATAGCAATAGTAAAATGCGATTTATTCTTTGGCCGTATGGAGAGCGGGAGAGAAACGTGGCGGTTTTGGGTTGAGCTCTTTCGATGTTCTAAGGTTTTCACACTTGGAATGCTAGAAAAGTGTACACTCTTCTCGATTGCACGAGAACGTAACACGTGACACGCCTCAACGCTATCCTTCCTTTGGGAAACAAGCTGCGTCGCGCCGACTGAAAAAATGCTAATATCAAATTCGGAAACCAGAGTTTTCTGTTATATTCTGATTTTTTTTTTGCCTGTAAGGGACATATGAGTTTTGTTTCTGCTCAAACCTCAGTGTTTACCTAAAGGGTCCTCAGCAAAAAAGGCCCTGTTTCCATTGCAGTTAAATGATTTATACTACTCTATGGCTTTGTTAAATACAGTAAACACCCGCGTGTAAGAACCTAGTGGTTTAAGAACCTGCTGGCAGAAATTTGCCATTTTTTTACCCCAAAATATAAGAACCTGTTTAGCCAAGCAAATTTCAGCAGGCTCTTACATGTGGGTTATTTTTGCTATAATTATCTAATTCATGTTCTTTTTTTATTATACAGCTCTTGTTGAAGAGATATTTGTTTAATTATATAGATTGTTTAGTTTTGCATGAGGCTTGAAGCAATACAGTTATGAATAAATGCTGTATAATGAAGGACCAAACCCATTTTTTTTCTTCTCGTACAATCAAAAACTATGGCTCCTCCTTAGAAATTAAGAACCTACTTAGCCTAAATTACCAATAACTACCCCCAAATACAAGAACCTATTTTGCCAAACTTAGAAAATGGTAGGTTCTTACACGCGGGTGTTTACTGTAGCTCAAGATGAGCACAGTTAATTTAGATATTAGAAACTATACAGAAATTGTAAGTTACTATTTTACAAAAAGCTATAATACACTCATTATAAAAACGCAACAAGCTCGTTAAATATTGATATTTGTCAGTGAATGATAAAATCACTCCTCGGCTATGTTTTTTTGTTCAAATTCACCTAGAAACTCGTAGCACGTACTGCCAGATTCATGTAAGCAGAGAAAACATAACAAAATGTCAACCACAGACGGATTAACTCTCACATAGTTGAATCACGTGACGTGGTTTTCTCTACAAGACTGGTCTTTGAAAGCGCTTAACCAATAACAAAGCAGATGTTGACATTTTAGGCAATCGGGCTATTTGACTTCCGTAGCCTTTCCCGCACTTTCCACCGGTTACGTTTATACGTTTTCCCGCGCGTCTCGCTGGTTGCACGTTTTCTCGCCTTTACCAAAGGTTGGACGTTTTCCCGCGCTTCCGGCTGGTTGTACGTTTTCACGCCTTTACCACAGGACACAGGTTGGACGTTTTCCCGCGCTTCTCGCTGGTTGCCCGTTTTCCCGCTTTTACTACCAGTTGCACGCTAACCGAGCTTCAAACCGGTTACACAATTTCCAGCCCTTGTCTCTGGTTACACGTTGTTTCTGCGCTTCTCTGCCACGAGTTCCGATTGGTTTGTTATTACATTTTTGCCGCTGTAGAGATTCCCTCTCAAATTATTTTTAAGCTCAAGTTTACAAAAGGAGTTTGGAAACCGCTACAAACATCTTCTTCTTAAAGTGTGCTGTTGGTTTGCCATTCATGCGAAAAAAATCATTTTTTTCGCAACATACGACACTCGGACCAGCATCGTTCGAATCTCGCTTCCGCACTAGTACCAGTCCCTTTACATTCGTTTTCATCCCCGCAGCCGATGTACTGACGTCGAGATAACTAACTGTGCAACTCCGCCTTATGCGCCTCGTGTTGTTTATGCCACAAGTGAGCGTATAAACTGTTCGGGTCTGTAATCAGTGAATAATGAGAACCTCTCTCACGCACACGTCCGTCTTCCAGCACAAGAATTTCATCAGCGTCTACCACAGTGGACAAGCGATGAGCGATAAAGACGGACGTTCGGTCTTTCGTGACTCGCCTGAGACTGTCAAGGATGTTCTGCAACGTAAATGCGACAAAAATGTTTTAAGTTGCGCAAATACGGCTCAAAGAGGTACCACAGTATAACTGTAACACTTTTAACGCACGTAAAACGTTGTGCTTCTATCGGTTTATTTATCAATAAAAGGCTATCAAAATAAAGCAATTTAAGAACAATAAAAACACGATGATCACCGCATCGGATTGGAGATGTGGAGGTTCAAAGATGTATTTAAGCTGTAACCTTGGCTGTTACATTCATGTTGTGATCTTAGGTAATCCACTTAACTCTTCCAACACCTCTCTCCACCTTCAAGGTGTATGTAGGGCGGCGGGCAAATTTCTAGAAACACCTGACAAACCCTGTGGAACTAACATTCTATCCAGCGGGAGAAGTAACACTTTACGCCGTTTCATGTTACTCAAACGGACAAAAGCTACTGATCAGTGGGATACTAGGCTCGGCAGTGAACTTATATATCCTACCTACAACCCCCTCCCTCCCAAGAGTTCGAGCCCCCTTCCTCCAAACCCCCTAATTTGGCTTTGCCACCCAAGGCGTTCGCAATACTGCTTTAATTACCCAGACGTCACACGTCTTACCATTTCAGTGATAGAATCCAGTGATGAAGTAGCTTCATCGTACATCAATATGGGCGGGTTTTTCAAGATAGCTCTAGCGATAGCTATTCTTTGTTTCTCACCGCCTGACAGCTTCAAACCTCGCTCCCCGACCTGAGTTTGGTATCCTTTGGGCATGCGCTGTACTGCGTCGTGGATCTCCGCCATCTTGGCTGCCTCGTAAACTTCATCAGCCGTCGCTTCAATGCGGCCGTAATTTATGTTGTAGAAAACGTCATTGTGAAACAGAACCGTGTCCTGTGAAGGAAGGGCATTTGTCATTAAAGGAACTACCAAACATAAGTGAAATTACTTAATATATTGTGACATATCTTCTCGTGCGGGACCTCAGCCCATGAACAAATTCACACGCCAAAATTCTGGGGAAGGTGCTACCTTCTAAGCTTTAAGAATATCTGAATTTAGGAAGTCCATTAATCGAATGCGATTTTGTGTCGAATCTTTGAGTTTGAGAAGTCAGTTCAGTACCAAGTTAACTAATTTTATTACCCAGTTGTAAACCATAGACCCCAGGCAAGCCGGGTTTACTTTGGTTTACCAGAAGTTGGTAAGTTATAGCCTTGTACGAACAAGTTTATCCTTTACCTGCGGAACAACGCCTATAGCTCTTCGTAGAGAATCAACTGTAAGATCTTGAATATCGTGCCCTGCCACCAGAATACGTCCATCTTTAGGATCGTAAAATCGATACAGCAAGCGGACGATGGTGGATTTGCTGAAAAAAATAAATAAATAAAGAACAAAACAGTGCAACAAAACAAGGAAAACTTCAGTCATGCAAAGACGACAAACTCCACTGTCCCTGCCAGGGCTCGACACTAACGGTAGCCAACTAGCCACAGACTAGTAGAAATTCAGTTTTGGCTAGTAGGTTTTCGATTTCCACTAGCCACTTTGGCTAGTAAACAAAATGAAATTGGCCGAACTAGTTTCTGTCATTCACAAGGGCATAATGGATATAAGACTGGGTTCAAAATAGCAGCCGGCTGTCGGCGGTAGCCGGCACTTTGACGACACTTGCCGGCTACTTTTCACCGAAGAAATATAAAATATCATGCCTTGATCGGTCAACTGAAATCAAAGTTGCTGTAAGTTAAAGGAAACATTTTATATCAGACAATAAAGCAGCTACAGGGCTAGAAAGTGCGACTCACTGGTGGCTAACGCGACCAAACTTTCATCTTTGGCGACTAAAACTTCTGGTTTTGCGGTTTAGTCGCCAATGTGGCAACTTCATTTCTGTGTTAAGATGAATAACGGGCCGCCCAACCTTCTCAGGTATTGTGTCCCTCCAGAAAATTATATTGGAAGATCTTATTTACTTCTCAAACATTCAAAATAAGAAAAGAAGTCAAATTGCTCCAATCCATTCTTTTACTTTGCTGTAAAATATTTTCAGTTCGGAAAACTTGCAAATGGCCGACTGTATTTGAAATCGCCCCAGAATGCATTGCAAGCCTATGGGTACGTCATGTATGCATATGGATTGTGTCCCTTGAAAACGCCGGGGAAAAAATGAGCCTTGACAAAAAAAGCCGACAAATTCAGGCTAAAAACGAAATTTTATTTTGAACCCTGCGGCTCTAAGAGGATATTTAACTGGCGGTAAAAAAGAGAAAGGCAAAGACAATAGAAGCAAATGACCCTCTGAGGAAGGTGCAAGTGCAAAACCTCCACCGCTTGGCTAGTAAAAAAATTTTTTGGCTAGTAACATCTAAGTTGTCACTAGCCACTAGGCTAGTAAGTTGAAAAGTTAGTGTCGAGCCCTGGGCCCTGGTGTGACGTCAATCATCATGTCACATTCATGTCGTGACGACCCTGTAAACTACGTTACACTGAATATTGTCTAGTCTTGTTCGCAGCCGTTGTTTGGGCTCGTCACGCAACGCTCCCTCTCCCCCAAACAAATGCTGCAAAGGAGACTAAAAATTGCCATACAAACAATAATGGCTTCACTGATTGATTAGTTAATGAATAATTTATTTACTGGCGACGTTTGTTTCATATACAGACAGATCTCGGGGGTAATGTCTTGAAGCCATGAACTCAAAAGATATCCTAGTAACTTGCAGAAGGGGACACAGAAAAGAAATGCAAAAAAAGAAACTCCATTTTTAAAGGGCCGATATAAAGATTACTTATTAAACAATATTCTGTTGATACTTTATGAGATTCGTATTTTAAACAGCAAAAGCAATAATAGTTAAGAAATGAGTTTTAACTCGCCGGAAATTAAACCTCCAAGGCTATCCTTTTAGGACCCTACATCAGTCGGCGGAACTAGTGCCAGTTTTGGCAAATCTTCATTGAAGCACTCGAAGAGTTTTCGAATTATTTCATCCAATCAAAAACTAGCGCGAGCGCTCACGACTACTCCGGAAAGCAATCACGCGAGAAAAAAACGTCATGTTGCTTAGCAACTTCTGGGACGAAAACCGCGGGCTCAGTCACTTCTCGGAGAAGCGATCGCGCCATCAACTGGCACTTGTTCCCCCGACTGACATGGTTATTGGTCCCCTCATGAAACTTTTTGGGAGCAATGCATTTCATTGGGTCCTTGAACTCGAACTCCAACCCTGTACCCTCCCCTCCCGTTTTACATTTTAACGTACCCCGAGCCGCTGCCTCCTACAATAGCAATCTTCTTTCCTGCTGGAACAGTAAATGTCAGACCATTCAAAATATTCTGTCCTGGTAAGTAGCCGAACACCACATTGTCAAAGATAACGTGCGACCTTTGATCGCCAGGTTTTAGAACAAGAGGAAAGCCACCAGGCTTCACCTAGAATGAAACGACAAGAAATTTCACGTTAACAGTACGCCATACCAAAACTAAGGTTTGTCACTTCTCAATGAAACTATTTTTTCCATGTCAGTCACACGGTCGAGAAACGAATTCTCCTCACTGATGAGAATTTGCCGTTACATCTGTGCAATATCTTCAAGCATGTATTGGCGATTGCCCGTATTTCCTTCACCTGTCAGCTCGTAATGTTTTGATATTCACATATAAAACTTTGGGTTTGAATTTTGGGTAGACAATGGCACGGTCTCACCTTCCTGTTATGGACATTTCAATTATTTGCAGTTTTGAGGGTCTTTGTTATCAGAACAAAGGTATCAAAGAACAGACGCGTAGCCAATTTCCGACCGCGAAATTCAAAATCTTCGTTAAAGACTAGATGGTGACAAAATCAACTCTTCTATGGGTGGGTAAACGGAAGAGTCGCCTAGTACAACAACAGAATTACAGGGGGACGGAAGGGGAGATTTTGTTATTCATAGAGGTGTTCAGTCTTAAACACACTAAATGCCCGGCAGTTGGATATTTCCACAGAATTCCAACTGTAAGGTTCTTGCAAGCTTCCTGAGGGTATTCTTTAAAAATAAGAAGATAAGAGAAAATTAGAGGTTAGCAAGAGAGGCTGCATCTCTTGCTGTTCAAATCAGACAAAGGGAGAGCTTCACATAGACGTATCTACCAATCGTACCTTGATAGATGAAGAAACTTTATGAAGGTCAAACAATGTCTGCATATCAACCAGTGATTGCCTTATGTCACGATAAACAGAGCCAAGGAAGTTGAGTGGTACCGACAGCTGGAATAACAGACCGTTCACCATCACCAGGTCTCCTACTGTCATTGTACCTAAGAAGTGAAAATGGGAAAAATCAAATTAATATGAAACTGCCGTTTAGTCGCTCCCAGGATCTTTCGTATTACCGACTCCCGAAGGCGAAATACCCTGGGAACGACGGGTTGGTCAGAATCCGACCGGAATTCTTTGACTGTCCAACCGAACTGGTTGCACGATTGTCCCTTTATAGATTTGATGTTCTGTGATTCGGCGCACGGCCAAACGTATTTATTTTATTGCTTCCTTTGCTGAGCTGATTGAAGAAAAGTTCGTGCAGCATGTTCTAACCATATCCCAGACACTCTGGGATTGCAGAAAATCTCAAATTCTTCCACGCCTTGCTGGCTTTAAGATAAAGATCAAAATCAAATTTGAAACAGAAAAATACATTTGCACTAAGAATAATACTTTAAATCAATTTAATAAAAAATGGGCCGGCTTTTGTCCTGGGTAGTTTTTATTATTCGCTGTTATGTATTACACCTAAGATAAGTGTCGTAGAATTATATTGTGAATATTTATTGTAAATAGTGTGTGGTGTGTGAATGAATATTAATAATAATAATAATAATAATAATAATAAAAAATGTTCTAACCATATCAAAGGTGATTTTTTGTTTCAGTCTTATCCAGTCAAATGCAGCCGTGAGTAGAGTTATGCCACTTTTTACGCGTTAGCAGAAGCTTCACGCGACTTTCCGGCGGTTAGAACAGCTACACGCGACTTTCCCGCACTTAGAAGCAGCTACACGCGACTTTCTCGTACTACGAAGCAGCTACACGTGACTTTCTCGTACTACGAAGCAGCTGCACGTGACTTTTCCGCGCTAAGAGCAGCTACACGCGACGTTCCCGCACTACGAAGCAGCTACACGCAACTTTTCCGCGCTAAGAGCAGCTACACGCGACTTTCCCGCACTAAGAAGCAGCTACACGCAACTTTTCCGCGCTAAGAGTAGCTACACGCGACTTTCCCGCGCTACGAAGGAGCTACACGCAACTTTTCCGCGCTAAGAGCAGCTACACGCGACTTTGCTAGCGACTTCTGTTTCCCGCGCTTATAGCAGCAGCTGCCCGCCACTTTTTCCGCCCTTACCAGCTAAAGCGTCTCTTCCAATCCGCATTGAGAACATATTGGTGCTGCAATACTTACAAAAGTCGAATCTAAAAAAAGTTCTTTTGATATTTTTCAGACTCATTTGAGTGATAACTTTGCCCACAGTTCGACGACAAACATTCAAATCAGGTACCTTGTAGGATTTGTTGGCTGGCCAGTACCATGATAATGCTCAATGAAGCGCTGAAGATGAAGTTCTGACCCCAGCTGAGGAGAGCTAAACTCGTGGTTGTCTTGAGCGAGGCTTTCTCATAATCTGCTAGGAGCTTGTCATATCTCTCCGCCTCATATTGTTCATTGTTAAAATACTGAAAGGAAAGTAGCATCTCAATTCAAAATAAGATTTCTCTCCTGAAGCATTCGTGTACAAATTATTTACAACCCCATAAATTAAACTACACCATTAAAGGAACTTTCAACAAATTTCAGGCCAGTTTTTGATTTTTTCACAAAAAACTCTTTCCACTCGATTCCGCCTCTGAGATTTAACATCATGGCTCTGTATATATAAGAAAATTAATTAACACTTAAAAACGTTGATTATTTTTGATTTTCATTGTTTCTGTTGCCCATTTAAAGCGTGCAAGAGCAGTCTTTGACTTTGCAAAAGTCTAAACTCGAGAAACTGCTCTCTCGCACTTCAAATCAAGAAATGCAAAGATTACCAAGTGTATTTCTACTAATCAGTTAACTCACAGCCTGTTCTTGCTAGGAACTTTATTGCCCACAATAGCCGTTTTTTAGTAATGTTATCATTTTAGAGGCCTGTGACAACACAAACAAGTATGGTAGGACTGTGCTGGTACCTTAACTGTTTCATAATTAATGAGAGAGTCGATGGCTTGGGACCCAGCCTCGTTATCTGCTTTGTTCATCTGCACACGAAACTTGGTCCTATAGAATGCATTTAAAAGCGAAAAAATAAACATTACTGACTGAGATTATCAATAATACGCAACAGACTAGACCAAACGTCAAAATTGATAAATGAACAGTGAGCACCCATACACATGCAGCTCTGTAAGTTTCATATGATTATTCAGTTTGCGTACGATTTTGCGATTGGGACTTAAAAAGCGTATCAACTTTCAATTTGCTACCCTTAGACAGGGCCAGCATTTAACAACCTTTGCGGCACAAACTAAGTGTACAAGAGTTGGAGGAAAATGCAGAGGTGGCGATTCTTATTGCTGATAAGATTGCAAAATGGAAATAACTCTACCTCCATTGCGTAACTGAGAATGTGAAAGCGGCATATGTTCCCAGACAAGCTAGCGTAACCAGGGCAAATTCTTTGCCACAGCGGTATGTCTGAAGAAAAAGCGAAAAAAATGTGAAGGATTGATACCATTGTCCTATATATGTTAATAAAATTCCATACTCTAAATGACGTAGTTCTGCAGAGATCTGCGGATCAGACCCAGCGTTCCAGTTAAGCTTATTTTTATAAGGCAGGGTGTCAAGAAGGAGCTCCACACTGCCCCCACCAAATCATTAGATTTTTTTTATTAAATGATTTGTTGGGTCAGGTAGCTGACCTGAAAGAGATTTTGACCTGGTTAAGACCCCACTCACAGCAGACAGATGGGTTTTTCCCGGGTTTAGATTAATCTCAAATGTATCACAAGCAGAAGAGGAATGGCGAGGGTGATGAGAGAAATCTGATTACCCTGGTGCTAATGTCCTTGCTTACATTTATGGATATCTGTATTCAGCAAGAAGCAAAAATGCGAGAAAGAAATTCTCCCTCCCGGGTGCAACAGTGGAGGGGAAGGGTACTGGTAGCCATCCCCTTGTCTCTGATTCAGGGTTCAGTTGCAATCTCACAAAGATATATTTAGGGCCTCTTCATATGAGCCCTGTAACCAGGCTAGCTCGGTTTCTGGGATGGATTTTGTCGTCTGTTCATATGAGAAATTTTAGCCCAGTTGACCGGGATGAAATTTAATTTTGTTGACTCTTGTAACTTATGTAGCTAATAAAGCTAATTCGCATACTTTTGAAGTGGAAATAGATACTAATGTTACAGGTAAAATTATGCCATTTTAACCACCCTGTTGCAAAAGTGGAGCTATTTTCTCAAAGACGTTTTGTCCTGGTAACTGGCCTGGAGTGTTCATGTGGTAAAATTTTCAGTCCATTTACAGAGATCTCGGTTGTAGAAACTGAGATCTCAGCAACTGGGCTGACCTGCCTTTTCATATGAACACATCAAAATTTATACAAAGGAAATAAGAGTGCGGCGAGATCTTGGTAACTGGGCCAGCCGGGTCAACCAGGCTCATAAGAAAAAGCCCTAAGGGTATTCAAGTTTAGAAACTTACCAATATTCCAGACACGAGCACCACCTCAAAAAGCAGTGGGACGATGTTAAACACCAGTGCACTCAAAATGAAGTTGATACCCCTGTTAAAATAATTGAGTCAAATGTGAAAACTTTGTTCTTTAACAAATCCAAAAAGATTCTCTTATTATCATGTTGAAAGCCACTATTGAGCAGTGCTTTCAAATGGTATTGTTTATTATACTGTGCAATGATATTTTTACTGTTTGGCCTGTGGATAAAACTCTAGTGCACGGCAGGCTTTTAGCCAGGATTTAAAAATTGGGAGTCCAAACTATTTATAAGGCCTGATTCTGTCCCTATAGGAGGACCTAAGGAGCATGCAATGTGTTTTTCTGCAGTTGTGAGTGCAAAGGTATCTAATGATTTCCAAATTTGCTAAAACAAATTCTGTATACAGTTATTCATATTAATTTTCTCTGAAAAGTGGCCGTCCATAGGACTCCTGGACTCCCACCTGGCTAAAAGCCTGGTGTATGGGCAATCAAATGCAACTGTTTTAGTAGTATAATGTATTTTCAAATAGCTAATGAACATACTGTTCAAGCTGGCACTCACCCTACCTCCTAGTCTGTGATAAACTGTATATAATGTAACTATGGTATTTACTGTCATCACTATAATTATTATCATCTTACGTAATGCAAGGTTTTCTTTAGAAGTAAAGGTAATTAAATGCTCGATGCTGTTTTATTGTGTAGTACCTAGTTCCTCTGTCAATGGCTCTAGACAATGCACCTGTCTGCCTCTTCAGATGAAAGTTAAGGTCCAGATTATGAAGATGAAGAAAGGTCCTTTTTGCAACAGAGCGAATAGACCCTTGAGCCACTTTAGCAAACACTGCATTTCTCAATTCATTGAATAGAGAAGCACTTGTTCGGGCTGCACCATCTAAAAATCAATGCAAATTAAGTAAGAAATACTACACTGCTGCCAAAAAATTCCAGGAAAAAAAGGAAAAAATTTCTATCCAGCAGTTTTCAAGCCACCTTAAATTTTCGAAAATTTAAGGTGGCTGATAATTTCAGCAATGGTACATGAACATTGAACGTTGAATGGTTTGTAAATGGTAAAGATAACTAGATGGCCCATCAGACTTGTGCTTCCTCTGCTATCCATAACATGAAGTGACTACAAGTATTTGTACTCCCCCGTGGATGGGATGCTAGTCCACCCAGGGTTACCCCCAGCATTTAATTTGCTGGTCCCATTTTACACTTGCCTGGGTGGAGAGAGGCACTGCAAGAGTAGTGTCCTGCCCCAGAGCACAACACAATGACCCCAGCTAGTGCTTGAATGTGGACCGCCCGATCTGCTGAGTTCAGTGCACCAACCATTATCTCAACTTAACAAAATAATTTTCAGTTAGACTCACATCCCAGGAGCAGTGCTGTCAGTGCAGTAAAGACAGTTCCACCTGCTGTCTGAACCAAGGCAGCAGAATCCAGGTTATTTAGATAATCAATAGCATACTTAAACAAGAATGGAACCTGCACATTCATCAGCTGAAAAAGAATCAAAGTTTATCTCATAAATATTCATCCAAATGTACAAATGTACCATGAAAAATTTTAATGGAAGATAAAAAGAGGTGCCAGAACCAAGGGAAATAGAGTTCCTCGCGCAAATGACAGAGAAGCTTGTCAGAAATTTTAGGAAAAAAAAAACAGGAAAAGGTATCAAAGTCTATTCCTGGCTGGGAGCATGGTTCAACTTAGTTCCAACATACAGCCTCTTACTGATGAGTGAAAACTGAAACTGGCTGGCCAGGGACAAGGTCATTAAAAGAGATTAGAATCATGATATTGACAAATAGTTCCTGAGGTTTCTGGGTAAGCCTCTAGCATTTTCGACCATCTCTCCTCATTGCGCCATGTGAAGCATGAGGCCTCAACAGTTCTAGTGTAAAACGTTCAGGTGGATACAATTCTGAGTTTACTGGTAACTCCAGGGGAGGGGGAGGGGAGATGGAATACCTGAAAAAACCAGGGTAACTAGCCACAGTACCACTTCAGCCAACATGAAAATTAATAGTACTGAGAAAACTCACACTGTACCTTAAATCTCCTTGTGTAAATTACTCTTTAATTAACCAAATTAAAAAAACCAACAACGTTTTGTGTTTTGAAGCTTAAAAATTCTTATACCTTTGATCCAACAAGTAGCACAATTGCAATGACCACTCTTCTTTTGAGGTCGGGCCTGTCTTTAGGCCACACATGCTTTAACATTCTCTTGAGTATTGCAAAGCCATCCGAAGAAGATAAGCCCTTTAGGCTCTTTGCCGTCACATTTGCACCTCCATGCTGTTGTCGCTTACTTACAAAGAGGAGTCCTGGCTATAGACACAAGAAAGAAATGTCCAACAGTCTGCTTATTAGGTAAACTCCTCTGAAATCCTCTGTTCTACTGGTCAGGGGTGTTTGCTATTGCTTATCTCAGGTTTTTACAATGAATTGACAAAGGGTACTGTGTACAGATTGTGCTGCTACTCCCATTGGATGGGATAGGAGTCTATTGCAGGATTTACCCCTTACCCTCCACCCCTTCAACCTCCCCTCCCTTCTGCCCCTCCAGTATTTGGCACATTGTCCTGATGGTTCCCATTTAAATACCGGGTACCGTAAAAGTCCTGACGCCCTTTGCTCCACGAGGAGCCTAATGGAATAATGAGTGACCGTAAAAGTCCACCTATAAGCAACACCTTTTTTCCCTCAAAATTTAATAATAATAATAATAATCTTTTATTAGGAAGCCTTCATTCACTATACAGTGGTTTTCAGAAAGGTCCTAACTAAGATTAAAAATACTTAATAAGACTATATACAATAAAACGAAAAAATACCTAAGAATTAAAAACTATTATTAAAAACTAACTTGAATACAAAAGAAAGAATTAACTAATAAACCTACTTAGAACGCTACGCTTAAAATTTACAAGATCAGGAGCATTTCTGGTGTCTCTGTCTAGGTTGTTCCAGTCTTTCAGAGAGTGATAACACACTCTCTGCTTTCCCCAATTTTTGGTTACATGAGGTAGCCTAAGCATGTCTTTATTCCTTGTGTTATAGCTATGAATGTCCCTGTGAGCTAGTAACTCCATAGAGTGATCCATAAGTCCATTAATACACTTATAAACATATATACAGCGATGATAAAATCTACGTTGTTCTAGGTTAAGCCACTTTAAAGCTACGAGGGCATCAGAAGCTGACGAATAAAGTTGTCTGTCCAGGATGATTTTCGCGGCTTTGTTTTGTAAAACCTGTAGGTCATTCATAAGCTCCACATTGTTCTTGTCGCCCCACACAAGATCAGCATAATCAAAAATTGGTAAAACAAGGCTGTTGTAGAAAAGTAGGCGAGCGGTGAAAGGTAACAAATGTTTTATCCTACGTAAAAGACCAAGTCGCTGATTTACTTTAGAAATTACATGCTCTACATGATCAGACCATGTGAAGTCTGAGGCCAGCTTAATCCCTAAATATTTAAACGTACTAACACTATCTAATTTACAATCAAAAATAGATAGATACATTGAGGAAATATTTACTAATTTTCTGTTGCTACCGATTAACATGGATTTTGTCTTTGTAAGGTTCAGTGTAAGTTTGTTCGCTTTTAGCCACATTGCTACGTTGTAAAGATCTGCGTTTAATTTGCTCTCCAGCTGGTGCGGTTCTTTTGAAAAGCAGTAAAGAACAGTATCGTCAGCGTACAATGACACCTCGGAGTGTTCAATAACAGCAGGTAGCTCATTGATGTACACAAGGAACAATAACGGTCCCAAGATACTTCCTTGTGGAACACCGAAAGTAACGGGAAGGGCTTCGGATAAATTATTTTCACAGGAAGTTTGCTGTTTGCGATTTCTAAGGTACGAAGCAAACCACTCCAAAGACCTGGGGGAGACTCCAACTGATGACAATTTGGACATCAAAATCCCGTGATCGACTGTATCGAACGCCTTTGTAAGATCCAGAAATACGGCACCACAGATGTTCCCTCTTTCCATGTTTAATAAGATTTCATCGGCAAAACCAGTCAGTGCAGTGGCTGTTGAACGTTTGGGCCAGAAGCCGAACTGCTTGTTTGAAAGTAAATTGTTTGAGGCCAGGTGTTCGTACAGTTGGGAGTGGATTACTCTTTCTAAGATCTTGCTGAGAGTGGGCAGTATTGAGATGGGACGATAATTTGTTGCATTTGTTCGGTCACCCGATTAGGTCAAAAATAGGGTTCAGCTTCCTGTGGTTGGAGTTCTAAATAGCACTTCATTGGAACTGAAACGTTGTCTTAATTTTCTATTCAAACTTTGAGCTTCCAAGTTGGGAGTGCGACTTATCTATGGGTGTGGCTTATACATAGATCTTTATGCAAGACCACCTTTAGGCTCAAACGTAGACCTCTTTAGCCAAATACTTAAGCCAAAATCCAACACACTTAACTTGATATTTTCAATTCTGTAGATCAAAATTTAGTGTGTGGTTTACTTTATTATATTTTTCCAGCACTGAGAATAACTTGGGTTGGATTAAACTAAGCAATGGAGAACTGATAAATGATAGGAATAAACAGCACTGATTTGCAACATGCTAAATACAGACCAACGATGGATCTGAGGTGGGAAACTTGAAATTTATTATTGTTTGCCATCCCTCTCCCTCTTCCAAGAAAGTATCTACCCCACCTCTCCTTTTCAATAAAGAAAGGACCCATGTTCACTTTGCCTACCAATCACAATTTTGCAAAGCACTTGAGGATAGGCCATTTTATCATTATTATTTTAATGAGGGGGGGGGGGGGGGGAGGGGGTGGGTTGGCCATTTTATTGAGCTTGAATTTTTTCCATCTTGTGTTTGTGCAAGGATTTTTCTTTACCTTTCTCTTGTGCAGCTTCACCTTTAGCTTGCTACACAAGATTTTTTTCTCTACTTTTGTCGTGCAGATATTATTTTTTTCTGGTAACGGCCCAACCTCCTCCCAAAATATAATGGTCCATCTCTTATTGAGCACTTATTCTACCTTACAAGAAGAAAATCTACTGCTCATTGAGGGCAATATCTTTGTCACAGCTATGTTGGGTTTTACGTGGTGCCCACATGATCTCTGTAGACAAAAGAAAAAACAGTTTAATAATAGCAAATTTCATATAAAATCATAACAAAACAGTCAACCATATAGCTTGTTTGCGGAGCCAATAAATTATTATTATATAAGTATAAGACAACTTGAAAATTAGTAATAAGTGTGCGATAAGTGTGCCCATACCTTCGTTCCTGAGCTGACCTCTTGGTATTCGAATTTCGTGCTCATAATTTTTATTTATTTTTTTGAGAGGAGATAGAGGGTAATCAAGCTATTCAAATGCTCCACAGTACAGAGAAGTGCTACATACATTTCTTTGTACTCTACTATTAGCCAATCTTTTATGGATCTGCCTCTCTTTTTGTCTCAGTAACTTAGACCCATTTGGCCATAATAGCAGTTTCATACAAAAACAAGCTGAAAGAGTCGTTCTCTATTGTTTTTACCAATGTGTTGATCCGTCCGCCTCATCGCATACGTTCTAAACAAAGGAAAAAATTGTGCAGTTCCAGAAAATATCAATACCCACCCCATGGGAGGTCAATAGAAATTCTGAGGGGGTGGGGGTTCTCAAAAGGCAAAATTTTTAAAGGAAAGTATTGGGCTTAACTGGAATTTCCAGAGGGCTGGGGGATTCAAACCAAAAAACCTTTCATGGGAGGGGTTTGGATATTTTCTGGAACAGCACATTATCACAGGCTGAACTGTAATAACAGCTATGATTTTCTCATCTCCACTGATGATGTTATCACCAAAACAAAGGCAAAACAGAATGCCTGGTCAAATTATGCCTGGGGAAGACTAAATTATTTTGCCAATTCCTAGTATTATATAAATATGAGGTATTGCCCCAGTAATGGCCTCGAGGGGATATGGGCATTTTTAGGATTGAATTGTGAGCAAATCCAAGAAAATTGTTGTCTTGTATATGAACATAGGCTGTTTTATGGATACGGCATTGAAATAATTTATTCTTTTATTGTGATAATTTTGCAATTACCATAATAAAAGAAAAATATAATTATATATTTAAGGAAAATGGTCAAAACTATTGTACTCAGACAGGACTCACCACTCTGCAAAAAGACAGGTGGTCTCTTCATGTACCCCCCTTCCCCCACCTTAAAAGATGGTGTCTTGTTTGTATCAGGAGTAGAAACTAAGAAAGATTCAAACCTCCTTGTACTATTTCTCCAGCAAGGCAAGCTACCTAATATGAAAGTCTCAACTCAAATTTTAAGGCCAATATATTTTGTCCATTTGGCTTACCAGACAGGTGGCATCTTGCATAGACCCCCTTCCCCTACACAAGGTGGGTCCTCGTCGAGTACACTTGTTATGACCACTTCCCTTATAGGATGCTCTGGGGGCAAAGTCGAAATCTGTAAAATGGCCTTTGTATGTTGATGGTTGGATGTTTCAATATTACATTTGGATGTCAATTAAATTTCCATTTTTAAATAATTGCAGCCTCCATAAATAGGTAATGAAGCTCACGAAATAGGAGTTCTAAAGTTCTCTAGCCGATGTATCTGATCGAGCAATCCACCAATGCGCCAACGTACTGAATTTTAACTAGTTTCATTTTACAATATTTTGTGGCATTTGTTATAAATTCTCTTACCTGTAGAACAGGTGATCTGGACAAATATTTCGAGCCAACATTCAAGCCTGTCTTTATGTACAATCGAGGATTAGTCACTTTGCAAGCCCCGTGTAGCTGAAGAAACCCACAACATGTCCTAAAGATCGGCGCCATCTTCCTTCCAAATCGCCGCTTCCTCCGTTGATGAAATAGTTTCCAGTCTCGCTCCGGTTTGCGGAAGTAGTTCTTGTGATCTTGTGTTGATCTTGTGTCAACTTGTCAACTCGTCCTCAGGTTGTCCTCAGGCATTGGCAAGATTGGCACCTCGCAAGGCATTGGCAAGGCAAGAGACTAACTTCCGGTCTGGGTCATCTGGTCTTCACTTTTGCGCATTGTCATTTTTTCGAATATCTCAAAAAAATGTTTTCATTCATGAAGTACTTTGTCAATAGCGCCACGCCGACTTGCTGAAAAATTTTTGCACTAGCGTTACCGTTACCTTGGAGACTAGACTGGAGATGAAAGGGACAGTTGAGATTTTTGGACTAATTTTCGGGCTCAAACTAGCACAAGGCTTGCCCCCTCTGAAACTTGATGAAAGTGTTTTTTTATTCCTTAAGTTCAGGAATACAATAAACAAGCGAAACAGCAAAGAAAATATTGATTAATGAAGAGTCACGCAAAGTGTTGAAAGGGAAGGCACCGGAAGTTGCACGTGGGATCTGACTCGTACGCATGCCCACACGCTGTCACTTTTCACTGGTGTTCGATGGAAATTTCACAAAATGGACGTTGACCGGCGGTAACCTTGATTTTCGTAACTCTTCACTCACGATGTGGGTCTTTAAATGTTTCCTAAGTTTTATACATCTACTATTGTACTTAAAATCAGTCATAGCTATTTTATTTCAACAAATTAAAAGTTATTTCTCGATCACTTTACAAACGTGTACACATGAAGGAATTAAGGACGACTCAAGAAACCTCACTAAACTTCCACGGCACATCAGCTTCGTGGTGCTGGAGTCTGATATTAGTTTTGTAGACCTTGCTCAACTTATTGTCTGGTCAATGGCTATGGGAATTCAGTATATTAGCATCTACGATAGAGAAGGTAGGCTGTTTGATACATATCTACATGTACATGTATTGTGGTGTATGATGCAATTCGCGTGCTATTAAAAAAGTTCTCCAATCACAGACGATGCATTTCTGCACGGCAAACTATTTTTAAGAAATACCTCTTGTTCTTTAGGTGTACTTAAGAAGAATGTTGCAGCTCTCTCAAGCGAAATTATTCGGAAGCAAAAGGAAGTTTTTACAGAGGAATCCGGCAAATATACATTCGTATTGAGAACAAAGGACGTGAAATTTGACTGTGAGCTGCTAGGTAAGCCCGAGTAGTTATTACTGATGTGTATAAAGTTGTCATTATTTTGGATTCTAGGTATTTGGATATTTTTTTCGTGATTGCGTATTAAGAATTGGGAGTCGGGTCTTCCTTGGGGTTCCAAGTCCAAGGTTAGCTAAGGTTGCAATGTGACTCAAATTACACTGAAATTGATGCTCAATTTCCTTCCTAAATTCAAAACCCAATTAATGAAGCATTTCCGTTTCAAATCTTGTAAGACTAAGAGTGTTCTGATTTCGTGCTATGTTTTTGCAACAAAGATGGAAGATCCACTGAGTTTTGAACATAGCATTATAGCCAGAGTGTGTAATGCGCACATGTCGTCTCAAAGTCCATGCAATGAGCTGTTCAGACATCTGAACAGCTGATTAACCATTTACTATTAATGAAGTGGGTATAAGGTTGAAGGTTGTCTTATGTAAAGCATGTGACAATAAAGACTATAATTTGTATTAAAAGGTCACATAAGTCACCTTTATTTCTGCCATTAGCATGTTTATGTTTGGTTTTACCCTGAAAAATCTGCTTGGAACTTTTTATCCTCTTTTGGGTAACCAAAATACAAAAAACTGTATTATACAGTTCTGTGATCAAGGAATTTTTATCCACTGATGGTTATAAATGTAACATATGTAGAACTATCTCACATGCAACAAGGCTTGCACAAAAAATTTTGGAAACGATCCTGTGGAGAGAGACGGGGGTCTGAAACTCCTGCTTCCTGCATCTTCTGCTCCCGCTTCCCGTACCTTTTACTCTCACTTCCTGCCACTTTTTGTAGTGATTCCCTCCTTTTTGTGCCATTTCTTTTGCGAAATATTGCGAGATTTTCTCAATTTCTCCTGGTTCCAGCCACCAGACCCTTTCTGACAAACTGACCCTTTCTGACAAACTGCAAAAATTGCAAAACCGCGCTGCACGTATTCTAACCTTTTCCAGCTATGACACAAATGCCGGACTTCTCTTTGAACGGCTCGGCTGGAAGGGATTGGAATCTCAAAGGCAAATACAAGAAGCAATAATGGTGTACAAATCTCTTAACGGTCTTGTACCTACCTATTTGCAATCTATCTTTACTGATAGGAATAATATAACTCAATACGAACTGAGAGACACCGTGGGCAAACTCGCTGTTCCTTTGCCCCGCACAAACTATCTAAAAAACAGTTTTGGTTACCAAGGTGCGGTGCTTTGGAACAGCTTACCACATGATTTGCGGCAAGCACAAACTCTCAATGGTTTTCGAATTGGTTGCCGACATCATTTTTCTTAGTCATAAAATTTTTTACCTTTTATAGCACACGGCATTCATGTAAAGCAGAGTTTTGTTAGTATAAATTAGTATTGTTTTAGTTTTTAGTATTGTATTTATTATCATTAGTATTTTATAATTGACTGAACTGATGAATTTACCGTGTATAAATAAAGTTACTACTACTACTACTACTACCTTGGGACTCCCGCTTCCCACCCTCTCTTCTCCTGCCTACTGCCCCCTTTTCTCCCAGGCTCCCGCCCTCCTGTCTCCACCCACGATCCTAGTCAAGCTTGAAAAATACATTTCTCTTAACTATTTTGCAATCTATATTCTTCACCACAGTTGGTCATCATGACCTCACTTCCAGGTGGCCTCCTGGTTTTCCTGTTCTATAAGATCAAACCATTACTCCAGGGTTCCTAACAATTTGATATAGGTTAATGTGAGGAGCTTAGTTATTCCTTGAGTTGATCAGTTTACCCAGCAGAGAAATCCCTACCCAGTTAATTTCTATTATCTCTGCCAGGGTAGGGATTTATTACACTCAACAGATGGGGCAAGGGTGATGACTTTTTGGCTGTGTTGAATAATTTCAGTGTTATTTTCATTGTTGTTAGCCCCAACACAAGTGTGTATCAGCTTGCTGTCAGAACATGATGGTAAAGGAGACATTGTAGATGCTGCCAGAGAGTTTTGCAGAGGGATTCAAACAAAACATAGGGCACCAAAAGAAATGGAGCCAGATTTACTAAATAGCATTCTGAAAGGTATTATAAACATGAGGATTCTTGAAATTTTAATGATGTTTTTTTGCTGTTGTCAATCATAATGACAACAACAATCGTAAAACATAAAATGAAACAAAAACTGATCAAAATCTAGCAATTACAACCCACAGACATGTCCTTTTGAACATGTGGAGATAAACATCTGTTTCCTAAGAGGTTTGCTAGATGATCGACAGCAGTGAAAAAGGCATGGTTGTGTCTCAACTCTTGTTGCAAATGGTTGTAGCTACAGGTGACTGACTGCTGGCAAAATTGTAGTCCAGATAGTCTGCGTTGGGCCAAGGTGACCCATCATGCTAGAGTTAATGCGGTTTCTGTCAGAAGCATTACGTGACTAGAAATATTTCTACTCCCACTGGATGGGCTAGTTTCCATTGGAAACATCTCATTCTACAGTATTGATGTCATCAGTCTGTTGTGTACGCAAAATCTCGGTACTTCTGATTCTCCTTTCGTGCACACAGGACTGATGACATCAATAGCACAAGATGTTTTCAATGGAAACTAGCTCTGTCACCCCTGACAACAGCAGAGTTTTCAGTAACCGTAAAACTTGGGCACGAAACCTCCCTTGTTGTATACTCAACTGATAAACATAGTACATGTATACCTGGTCAAAGAAAGGCAGTGAGAGAGTAAAATACTGTACATGTATTTTGCGCAACAACACAATACAGTGACCCTAGCCAGGGCTTGAACCCGGATCATTTTATCCAAAGTCCAGCGCTCTATTCATCATAAGGCCATGGTAAGGATAAAGTAAATCACTTCATAGTAAACAATGTTGAATTGCGTCATTGCAGCTACTTGTGGCATACCAGACCCTGAACTGGCCTTCAAGTTTGGTGATGCACAAATGATAATGGGATACCTTCCATGGCAAACAAGACTCACAGAATTTTTGTAAGTTGTTCTTTAACTGTGTTTGATCTCAGTGCTTAACTCTAGAACTTCTCTGACTCTGTATCATGAGGCTCGCAATAACTGCAATGTAGGAGTATTGCTACATGTACTCCCCTTGGGTGGCTTGCTGTTCCATAAGCAGGTAGGCTATCAAAATCACTAAGAGTGGTAAAATGCATTTGTTTTAACAAATGCATTTTAAAAAAGAAAGAAATTCAGAAAAAATTTCATCTGGTGTAGCATCAATTTAGATCATGTGAATTAAAAACTTTTATCTGGTGACACTATTTATTCATTGGGAAAGCCAACAAAATGCTTCGTGATTTTTAGATCTCTGTTGCAAAACAGCATGAGGCATGGAACCCTATAAAATTAAACAAAACCTGCTTTTCTATTGAATAATCTCATGAGTTTTCCGACCCTGTTGGCTCTATAGCATCATTATTGTTCATACAAATTCTGGAAAAATGATGTTAACATGGCCATGGAGCGACCATTAAACTTAAACACCACATCATTGCTTATAATATGGTCACAAACACGTACACTGTACCATTTGACAATTTTTTTCAAATCATGTGTTGAGAATTGAACTACTTTGAGTTCAACTTTCTAATGGCAGTTTTACCACTCTTGACTAGTGATTTTGACAATAACTCCCATGGCATTTTTGTCAGAATTCCTCGAGTGACAATACATTTACATCTACGTCAGTATGATTTGTTTTCTTGATTATATTATTAAATTGCTTGGTCTCAAAATCATGAGGTCTTTCCTTATTGACATAAGGGTACATAGTTGTATTATTTTGCCGAGGTGCACGTGATTATTCATTGACGAGGAAAGGTACTGGCCCCTTGACAGTCTGGATTAGTCCTCATAGTCTTCACTCAGTGACTCTTGTACAATGCACGTTTAGCATCCAGCTCCATCTTGTTGAATTCATGGCCATCCAGTCCTCTTAGCATGAGGAAGCCACAGCGATGATTGTAACTTGAAAGGGTCAGGGCAGGAGGAGGGTGTGGCAGGGAAAAGAGGGAAACAATTTCAAGTATTTTTTAAAGGGTGCTATTATTCAAGGGAGGTAGGCACTGTTTTAAAGGAGGGCAGCAAGTGTTATAGAATGTAATTGTTATTAGTACTTAATATTACATTT
This sequence comes from Meandrina meandrites, assembly GCA_963693305.1. NCBI lineage: Eukaryota > Metazoa > Cnidaria > Anthozoa > Scleractinia > Meandrinidae > Meandrina > Meandrina meandrites. Next base: position 6,386,877 of record OY855906.1, read on the forward strand.
TCTTTTTTTAACCATTTCTCTTCCATCCACAGGCCTTTGAGAACTCACATCAGCATTGACTACTCAACCTTTGTATCATCTCTTCGAAGATTTGGATGCTGTCAACAAAGATTTGGGAAATAACAGCAATTGTGTCAAAATGTTATGTTGTAAAATAGGAGAACATTAAAACTAATTTTAGGAATATTTTTATTGACATTTTGTAAAAAATATTTATATTAAGTATCTGATCTATCTGATTTTCTGTTATTCTGCAAATTCAATTCTGTTTATGTTGTTAAAGGCAATCAACCTCTACTGATCAATAAAGTGAAAAGTTGAAGTGGTACAATATTGTTCAAAGAGGGGCGTCTGCGTTTCCATTGATAATCATGTTCTCAGCATAAATCACCTGTGCATTAAAACCATACATGACATGAAGATGACATTTCAAATGTAAATCACACTCACAGTGTCACAATTACCATTGTGATTTCCGTTGCCGAATCTTGAGATACTATTTTGTCAGCATTTTGTCAGCAAGGCCAACAAAACCCCAGGCCCTGGTTGTTCAAAGGGTGGATAACGCTATCCACCGGATAAATCACTATCCAGTTGATAAGTGTCGATAAAACAAACTACGCTATCCACTGGATAGGGATTTATCCAGTGGACAGTGAACAACTGAGGCCAGGACATAATGCACATGTATAAATAACGTTAAATACTTTAGTGACCAGTCCCCAAGTAGGGCTTAGAACATGGTTAAAAATACCAACTGGCAGGAGGCAGACCAGTTGGCTATTTACAAACGTAGCCAAGGAGTTGAAGTTGGGACAACCAAGAACCTCACCAGCTGATGGTCAGAACGGGCCTCCTAGATGGATTGACCCACATACATGCATGGGTTATGTTTTAGCTACCCAAAATTAGTGATCTCTAAAACAGGAAGGAATAGGAAAAATCTGCCATATCTGAAACTAATAAAGGTCACTGCTTTTGGATATATGGTGACTAAAGTTATGGATGATGAGGAGGACCCAGCATTATAATTTAAAGTTTTGTGAATTCAACTAACTGTAGAATGAACATGTGCCTCTGGCACTGAGGTCAGGTCTGGGGGAGGGGAATTCCCCTGTCTTCTATGAGTTTCAGCCCCAGGCTACTTTGAAACAAAACCTCTGGAAAGTGAAAAATACATCAAACAACAAAATTGTTCCCCAGCTACTTATCACTTTTCCTGCCTACTCGAAAAATAAGTGACAACCCTGCAAGGCATTATTAATAAATTATCTATGTTGGGGAAATTGTTTCAAGGGTAGTTGTTAGGTGGTAGAAAAACGTAAACTTTAAAAAAAAAGAAGCCAGCAAATTTCAGTTCATTATTGAAAAGTTTATTATTGTTTTTTTTTCTCTATTTTTTTATTATCTAAACAGTTAAAATATACAATACATTGTAATTTATCATGTTTCAGTCTGGGTTGTTTGTGTGTCTGATGTTGTCATCTCTGGTGAAGCATCTTCAGGTTTTGTTGCCCTCAGGGCAAAGTTGACACTTGTGTCTTCAATCCAACACCATTTGTTAAAAACTGGCACATAAAACATTCCTCTCACATCCACGACCTCTGTCCCATCTGCCAATGGACAATAATAATTACTAGAGAAATGTTTTTTTAAGGATCAGGGTTTGAATGTCTCAGTGGTTAAGCACCCCACTTAAGCTACATAATCTGCTGTGCACAATATTTTATTGCACAATATTTTGAATAGTAGCAGTGAATCACAACATCGCTTAAGGAGGCTTACTACAGTTTTGACGGGGTAAATGAGCCCAGCTTTTAACTCTTTAATAAAATGTCCAGAAAGGTTTTAGCTTTCACTTATTATTGTTTGTTGCATCCTACAACCAATATATGCGACATTTGAGCAATATAGATGCTAATAAACAGCCAAAACGAATGTCCGAGTGCTTAAGAGGAGACTGGGCACTAGTAGTTTCAATGGCGTTTTTCTCAAAATCTGCCCGTACGACCCTACCTCAAAAATTCAGAAAATAGAAATTGAATCAGATAAAACATTCATGCAAAATAAATTAAAAATCTGTAAGACAGATTTTTTGCAAAATAGGAAAATGTGGTTTTTTGCCTATTTTAAAAATAACTCAAAATCTGCCTTACAGATTTGTTTTAGATTTTGACAGTTGACGCGATTCACCCCAAAAAATAAATTGGGAAAATTTCATTATGGGTCGTACGGTAGGTTTTTGAGATATTTTGAGCCGAAGTCAGGTTTTTACGACCTCCGACAAGAATCGAATTGCGCATGCCCTATTATTTGAGCGCGCGTTCGTATGACGCCACACGTTATGAGCGATGAAAAAAGCGAATTAGAACTCCTCTGTCGGTTGTTATCAACCTATCTGTAGTATTGTTTTCGTCCTATGACATGTCTAAAACCTTTTGAAACTTTCTGAAACTGTTAACTTTCAAAAAAAGGGCTCAAACTTGTTTTCGTTTCCTTTAGTGTTGCTCACGAAAGTTTTGCGAGCGCGAGCGATATTGACGTCAGGCAGCCGAATCGTAGCGCGCGCTCTTGCCTGGTAAAAACTGTAGTAAGCCACCTTAAGATCATAATTAACAATTTGTGATTATTGTTGAATAATCCCCTCGACTTCGTCTCGGGGATTATTCAACAATAATCACTTCGCCTTTGGCGAATAATTGTTTTAGTATAATTTTCACAGGTGAATATCAAAAACTGAAAAATAATAATAGAAAACACGAAAACAACAAACACAAGTGCTCGCTTGTATACGTGTAAACCAGTTTAATTCTTCGATTGAAATCGTAATTTTCACTCAGGTTTTAGCAATAAAACGGAACAAAACAAACACTACGAAAAAGATAGAAACATCTGGTACCTTTGTTTAATCGTTGGTGACTTCTGAACAATTGTGTGAATCCTCTCGAAATTACTAGCTCCAGTGAGAAGAGAACTAAATAATGTTTTGCCAGTCGATCTAACTGAGTACATGGCCGCGTGCAATCTCCAAAACCACCATGTTTGCGATCAATTTGAATGCCTTGAAAACCATCTCTTGAAAATATTTCCGGTCCAAAAGCCTTGGTAGTTAATTTGAAAAATT